>JAPFBE010000002.1:84941904-85520498 GCA_034336665.1 Luscinia megarhynchos
CTTCTTTGCTCTTCTGTTATGGGACTTGCATTAATGTTCAACTAAAAATAATTGAAGAGGAAGAATATTGACTGTGCAGATTATATGAGTAGATTACATTAGTACAAAGCTCCTACAATGGAAATCCCATTGAACAGTAGGACTCTTATTCTTGTTGTGGGAGGTACTTGCCAGGTATGAACTGTGAAAAGTATAAGTTTTAATGATCTATGTAGATTCTACTGATGCAATCTATTTCATTTTGCATAGCAGAGGGATACTGGGAGTGCCAGAACAGCACCAGAGTAACAGGGCAGCTCAGAGTATTATACTCTCAGGAGTAACTGTCTGCAAGCATACTATCACCAATGAGGCTTCTCTATGTTTGGGCTATGTATATCCTTCTAACAGGACTAGAGGTAGATGTTTGCTAGATTGTGATCACATCAAGATTTTAATTTGGCTACCAATAAATTCTTAGCTCTGAACACAAAGCATGTTCCCTTTGGCTTTTACACACTTTGTTTTAAACCTGGTAAGAACTAAAATAAACACTTCACACTGCACACCATATGCACCTTGCACATCATTAAGGAAGAACTTTGCAAGTCACCTAATTTATTGGAGAATAAATTATTTTCACAGATTTTGCAGGCTCAATGTGATCTGTTAATCAAATGCTATAAATTATTTTTACCTTAAAAGTATGTCTTCATTAACAGTTATAAGTCAATATAAAGTGGTAATATAAATTGGTAATAACTATACTGATTGATATGTATTTCTTTAGTACCAGACTTCTGTCAGATTCCACAATCACATTAATAAGAAATTCAATTTTATTACTATGCTTACACACAGTAGTTTTCTGGGGTTTTTTCTTGCTTCCTCTCTTTGTTTAAAAACTAACTTGGGCTTTGCTCTCATCCCAGTGGAACCAATTCCCACAAGAATACCTGTACAGCCTTCCTTTTGTGGGAAAGCTACTCCAGGTGAAGCTAATGAGTAATCAATGGAAAATAGGCCTTTAAATAGTATAGCACCAGGTCTGAGAGCAAGAGAGCACTGTCCCATTTTTTATACTTGTTCTTCACTTCATTAACAGGTGAATCAAAAATAGCACTGTGTAATAATATTTCCATTTTGGTAGTATGTAGTAAAAATATCACCATTTGCTTTCACTGGTTTTGCTTTTATAAATTTTTGCACCTTAGTTGGGGGAAAATAGACCAATGATGCATTTTAAAAGTCCAAACTGCATTTCATTTTAGGTTGTGTCATTAAAAGCCAGTGGGACAAGAGACATATAACACCTTTCTGGAAACTCAGATTGAAAAATGGTGAAGAAAAGGACATTGATAAGAGAAGATAACTTACTGGAAGATCAAAATGGCAATACCTAGATAAATTATGTGAATGTTTAAATAGGGAAGCTGTTCAAACCACAGCTTCAAATGATTAAATGCATGAAATAATGTGTGAATTAATAGAACCCTTAAGAAATTCACCTTCATTCTTTCTGTTTTGATGTTGCTTCTACTGAGATAGAGGAGGAAACTAGCACTGAATAAACATTAAAATACACTCCTTCCCACTTTTTCAGCATTAAGGGCTTAAATTGAAATATGTTCTGTCGAGCTTCTAAATAAGTAACCCATTAAATATACTACTTCTAACTGTTAAGATTGGGTCTTTATAAGTCAGCTTTGAGAAATCTTGATTTTAAGATTATTCTGAGTGCACTCTATTTAATTTAGTTTGTACTTCACATTTTAAACTAAATAATTCTAGTTGCATATTCTTTTGCTCCTTTTGTGCTGACATCTTTTACAGAGATTCCTAATACTCAGTGTAATCCTGATGATACAGTCTTTATTCAGGAGTAGTTCCGTTCACTCAGTTGAATTGTTCCTTTTTACACTAAATGTTTACAGAATGTTGAGAGAAATTTATATCCATAATAATTTATTTTTGTATTTCATGAGGACATTGGTTGCAAAAAAATGGTTACAAAATTATAATGATTACTGTTTTAGGAAAAGATGAGTCTCTTTTTAGCAACCATGGTGTCTGTAAATGTGTAGCTATTCCTGCACAAGACTCCAGGAAATCTGAAAATCCAGGTCAAAATCCAGCACAAAATTACCTTTTCAAGTACTCTGAGACCCCAGAGCTACCAACATCCATTTTATGCCACAGCATATTCCCTGCCTCTCCCTCCCCCACCAATGTATCCTGGTTTGGAGCTAGGAAATACTGGCTTATTGCTGCAGGTTCTGGCCCTAAATCCAGCAGGGTAAGGTCTGGCACACACTGTGCTATTAGAGATATAAGACTTAACTCCCTCCTAGAGAAACTAGAATGCGAATTTTTAAGTCACTTTTCCAAATTGCAAGTAAAATAGTATTATTTGTTTGCAAAGCTATGCTGATATTCATTGGATATGGGAGTTCAAACTTTGGCCTTGCTGCTAGCCTTGATTGCTGTGTTGCAAATGCACAATCAATGTCATTTACACCAAACACATGAAGTTCAACAAACACAAGTGCCCAATTCTGCACCTTGATGGGGCAAACCTGGATGTATGGACTGGGAACAAGAGGCTGGAAAGCAGTGCCATGGAAAGGGAGCTGGGGGTCCTGGCAGATGGCAAGGTGAGCATGAGCCAGCATGTCCTGGCAGCCAGGAGAGCCAACCCTGTCCTGGGGGCATCAGGCACAGCATCACCAGCCAGGCAAGGGAGGGACTGTCCTGCTCTGCTCTGAGCTGGGGCAGCCTCACCTCGAGTGCTGGGGGCAGCTTTGGTGACACAATATAGGATATCAACTTATTAGGAACCATCCCAAGGAGATCTGTGAGGATAGTGAAATGTCTGCAAGGGAAGCCATAAGATGAGTGGTTGAGGTAACTTGGTCTGTTCAGCCTAGAAATGAGGAGACTGAGGGGAGACCTCATTGCAGTTACAGCTTCCTCATGAGGGAAGAGGAGGGGCAGGCACTGATCCCTGCTCTGTGGTGAGTAGTGACAGGACTCAATGGAATGGTCTGAAGCTGTGTCAGGGGATGCTTGGTTGGATATTAGAAAAAGTTTCTCCACCCAGAGGGTGTTTGGGCGCTGGAACAGCTCCCCAGGGAAGCAGTCCCAGCACCAGACAAGAGTTCAAGCAGTGTTTGGACAATGCCCTCACATGCATGGCATGACTCGAGCTCTCCTGTGCAGGACCAGGAGTTGGACTCAATAATCCTTTTGGGTCCTTTCTAACTCAGGATATTATATGACCTATGTTTCCCCATTTTACTCCAGGAGAAGGAATCTGTTGTGCTATTCTGAGGGTTGGATAAAACAGTACAGCTCTTCACTTTGAGCTCTGTCACACAAGCTCAGTTGTGTCAGTGCACCAGAGACCACAAGTCAGACAAACCTAGGTAGGCTACAAATGTCAGGCTACAAATGCTGAGGAGCATGGAGAGGAATAGACATAACTGAGACAGAGGACCAACTTTGCTTCTAGTACCAAACTACTCACCTTCTACTTCAGGTTTATATCTGCAGCATCAGAATGTCTGATGTGGAAAGCAGGAAGATAGGCAACAGATTCCTCCCAAATCACTTCAGAACTTGGAAAATATAAGCCTCAACATTTATTATGAAAACTGATGTATTTAAGTGCAGCTCCAGTAAGTTCATGTTGAAAATAAAAATATTTAAATTCTATAATATTTTCTTCTGTAAATAAATCAAATAACTCTTGCTGGCTTTATTGTGCTTCATAAGCATAATAAGGTAAGGTGTGTATTCTAATGTATTAAGGTAGAGCTTACATGCATTTTGATTCAGAAACAGTGTACAAAGTCAATTAATTTAGGACAGCACTTCCTGCTTTTAATAATAGAAATTTTTAAGTGACGCATACAGAGGAATCTAGCTAAGCCTGCTCTCTTTACAGGAAATTAAGACATACAGGAATGTTCAGAGAATGATCCATCCCCAGTTAATTTAAATACATATCTAAAAGTGGAATGCTTTATCTTTTGGAGATACTACATTACTTCTGCTGACTAGAACACAAAACTAAAAAATAAACTGAGAACCTAACTTTTTACCCGTGTCTGTTTAGATATGCTGAATCTTACACTTTATGAGATACCAGTTCTTAAGGTACTGACTGTGGCCTTTATAGACTACTTGAAAATACTTATTTTTAATATGATGGAAGCTGTGGGCATGGCTCATCATTCCACTTGAAACTGATCTAAGGAGGTCTTTAGCCAAACCTCCTGATGAAACTAGGTACAGCATGCAATTCAGGCCAGGATGCACAAGGCTGCAGCCTGTTGGGTCCTGAAACCCCCAGGCATGGGGACAGTGCAACATCTCTGTGCAGCCTGACCACGGCATTGTCTGCTCTCATTGTAATAAAAGGTTTTTCCCAAGTCATCCTTGTAATGTGCTATTTCTTAATATTTCATAACTACTGGCTCTTACCCATAATTTACCTCAGTAAAGACCCCATCTCTTCCTTCTTGGCTCCTCATAGGCACTGACAGGAGATACACATTGCCTTAAAATCATCCCTTCTGCAGGATGAACCAGTATGGCTCCCTCAGTGTCTCCTCACAGGAAAAGTGCTCCAGTGCTGACTCTTCTGGTGGCTCATCAATGAACTTAATTGCATTTATCCAGAGCTCTGTGGCATGGCAAGGCCCAAGCCTGTATGATGAGTATCAAACACAGTTTATACAGAGCTGAGGCAAGGGGACTGGTCTGCCCTGGAGCTCCTTGCTGTGCTCCTCATTGGCACAGGGTGTTGCTGTTACCATTGCCAGGTCACATTGCTGTCTCATGGTCAACCTGCTGTCTGCCTCACCTCCAGAATCTTTTCAGAAGATCTACTCTCCCACCAATGAAGATACCTCACCTGTATTGTTGGTTTTTTCAACAGATACAGGATTATACCTATCCCCTTGCTGAATTTCCTATCTGATCCTCCTGGACAGAGTTGTCTGGGTTCTTTTGAATGGCATCCCATTCTCTGAACTTGGCAGATGGTGTCACTATCTCCATGTTTGGTGTAATCTTCAGGTTTTATGAGGGTGCATTAAATCTTTTCTTCCAAATCACCCTTTAGAGATATTAAACAGGACAGGTACCAGGATAGACCCCCTGGGGAAATTCCCTTAAGTAATTTTCCATCTATAGTACAAAACAATAACTGCTACCTAGAGTTTGACAATCCAGACAGATTTTTACCCTCCTGGTTGTCCAGACATTCAGACATCTTTGCTTGAATACAAGAATATTGTGAGAGACAATGACTAAAGTCAAGGTAAAGAATTTCAACTGCTTTCCATTATTTCACAGATTCAATAATTTTATCATAGCTCATTTCACCTTACTCTGATAGCTTTATGATCTTATTCTTAATAAACCCATGATGGTTGGTCCTAGTAACCTTCCTCTCCATCATGTGACTAAGATAGAATGAACTGGAATTTTCTATGCACTAAAGTTCATCTAATCAATCTCCTTGTACCCTCATTCCTCACTAATACTTCTTGCCCTAATTTTGAAGACAGGTAACATATTTTCTTCTGTTAAAATGGACCTCTCCTTCTCTCCACAGTGTCTTAAGTGTGATGGAAAGAAGTGTCACAATGACATCTGTTGTATCCATCCTGTCTGGTCCCCACAGGCCAGATAATAACACTCCTATCTAAAAAAAAGTAAACCTGAATTTATAGTTCAATTATAAACTTATGAAGGAATACAGTATTTAAATAAAATTTCAATTGAAAGCAGTGTGTCTTTTGGTTTGCTACAGAGATCCTCTGAGGGGCTCTCAGAGCAGTGAGTCTTCCCAGGTACCATAAGAAATGCAATGATCAGACATGAAGAGACTTGATGAGGATAGTATTTTCAACTTATTTCTGATTGTTTGACTTTAACCAGCCTAGGAACTAACATTTGTATCTTTCAAGAAATCCTTTTTCCTTTCACATGGCTGGGTAGAAACATAACACTATCTAACTTATTTTGAAAATCAAGCATCTAGCTAAATCTGCACTGCATCAACATTCTATTTTCCTAATACATATCAAATAAATTTGATGTGTATACTTTAAAGGGAAACTATAGATTATTGTTTTTCTATATTCACAGATAATGAGGACATCAGGGAGAAGTGAAAGCATTTCTGCTTCTGGTCTATTTGAAAAAAATGCTTTTCTTTTTTTTTTTTTTTTTTTTTTTTTTTTTTTTTTTTTTTAACCATGTTCAGAGTGAAATGTACTATTATAATTTTCCCCTATAAGTTGTGGATTCAGTCTGCTTGAGATGCAGCTAATTTTCCCCACAGTAGTGCCCCAGAGCTGTGCCTTGGTATCTTGAAAGGTGCTGATAGCACACCAGTGGTTTGGGCACTGCTGAGCAGTGCTCACACAGCATAAAGGTCAGTTTTCCAACATTGCCAGTAGGCTGGGGGTGGGCAACGTCTTGGAAGGAAACATGGCCAGGACACATGACTCAAACTGACCAAAGGTTTATTCCATATCATATGACACCTGATCAGCAGTAAAAAGAAGAAGAAAGGGGGATGGGCATTATTATTATATTTGTCTTCCAGACCCACTATTAATGCATATTGAAGCCCTATTTCCCAAAATGTGCCTGGGCACTGCCTGCTTATGGGAAGTAAAAAATAATTATTTTGTTTATCTTTGCTTCCACATGTGACTTTGGCTTTTGCTATTGTTTTATTGAATTGATTTTATCTTCACCCATGAATTTCCTTCAAACTTATTTTCTACCTGGTCCATCCTGCTGAGGAGAGGAGGGATGGAGTGGCTTGGTGAGCACCTGTCATCCAACCAAGGTCAATATACCACAATTCTTAGATAGTGGATTTAGCTTGCTTAATATAACTTTGCTAATTGATACAATAAACTTTCATAAATACAATCAGAATTTGAGTTATTGCATTTTTCTGAATATTGGGTTTGTTAATGCCAACTCGTTTGCAGCAATGCATGGGAAAAAAAATGTTTTCCAGTCCTCATTCTCTACTATTCTCTATTTTATATAAATGCTAGTAGTCTCAGAAAGAAACTGCAGAGCTAAGATACAAGAAGGGGGGAACTCTGACAGTATTATAAAATTGGGACTTTGTGTTACAGTCTGTCTGTGGTTCCTGGTTTATTATTCCACATCCTGGAGCCGTGGGGAGCTGGTGACTACCCTGAAGCACACCTGTGAATAGCAGCTAAGGAAACCACACCTGCTGTGTGTGGCAATTTGTCTGGAGGCTGGCCACCCCCGAGCTGACCCTATGTGGACCAGGAACCAGAGAGCTTTGAGGAGCTTGGAGCACAGGGTAGGTTATCTTGCCTGACTCACTCCATTCCTCTGTCATCTGCCTATCATTGGCCCAGCTAAGACTGCAGAAACATTGTACAGAAATACAGAAATTGTACAGAAATACTTATTCCAGTTCTCAAACTAGTAATTTAAACTAGTTCAACTTTTTCTGTGCTATCTTGCAGTCCAATCTAGCCTGTGGATTTTGCAAATGCAAATTTAGTTTTCTTTTCTTGGTGGGAAAAAGACATTCAACATGACCACTTTTTTTCTTTTTTTCAGTAGTAGTTTAGGCTGTAGTTTATTCATGTATAATCCACAATTAGTACAAACTACTCTTGAAATATTAAATGCTGATTTCTTAACTGCATTTGCATCCTTAGTTACTGAAATATGAATGTTCTGTCAAGGATTCAGCACTAATACATCTGGGTTTTTTTGTCTCATAAGCTATCTGTGCCCTTTGTGACACCCTGCAGTCAGTATATACTGAGCAACGTGAACACCAAGACAACACAGCCTTCTGCTGAGGAAATATCTGCCAGGAAAGAGTGACATGAAGATGGAAATATTAAATATTTGAAGTTGGGCACAAATGAATAATTAGTACAGAGCAGTTGTAATTGCTGAATTTAAGAGATGATGCATAACTCTGCACCGCTTTTGTTGTCAGGTGAGTTCTGAGTGATTTGTCAGCAGTTGGCAGCTTAATGGCTGCAGTGTCCAAGAGATCAGGCATATCACCCATGCTCGTGTCAGGGCAGGGAATGTGGCTCTCTCAATGAGCTTCAGGCATTCAATGATTCAAGAGTCACAGCACCTGAGCAAAGGAGGTGAACTCGATAAGGACTGCTAATTAACAGTGGAGATGGCATAAGTTTTGTCACCTGCAATACAATTAAGCTGTGTTACAATGGCTTTTAAATCTTTCATATGTTAGCAAACTACTTTCAAATCCCAGAAGAAAAGTCAACTAGTTTTGCCTGTACCAATATGGAGTACAGGTTGTGGGGTTTATTGAAAAATGTACTTTTGCTGAACATCAATGTATTTAATCTCTTATTCAAGATTATTTTAGGAAACATGCTAGGAAATTTGCCTCAAATATCTAAAATAAATTTTTCTGTAGAGACACAGATTTCTAATTTTGGAAGACTGAGTAGAGCTTTATTTCACTCTCAACACCAAATACTTCAGCAAAGATATTCCTATACTTAATCAAAGGTATTAGTTACACATAATAGCAAATATGTGATCAAAAAAATATTTGAAGCTGAAAAATTTCTAGAAGCAGTTTTCTCAGATTGACTGTTTCCTTACCAAAAGAACCAACCAAGCAAAAAAATTTTTCTTTTTTTTTTACATTAAATTTTCTGTGGCAATGAGATACCTGTATTGTCCAAGAGATGATTCCAAATGTAGGAAAAAGAGATTAGATAGAACTCAAAAAGCATTTTTAAAAATAGATTTGACCCTAAATCAAGTTGTTACCTAATTAAAAATTATATCACAGGCAATTATATCAGTATGATCGATATTTGTTGCCTCTGATATTAATGTGTTTTTCAAAAATGTACCAAACTGTACATTAATAAAGAGTTGCTGTTAAACCAAAAATTAATCCCATGTTTGCACCCTTACAGTGCCTTCAAAGTCAGAGTATACTCTAGATGGAAATCTTCGAATCATATCAAGGATATCAGCAAAATCCCAAATCACTAGCAGTTGCCTATCTCCCAGAACAATAAGACAAAAGCCCTTTCCTTTGAATAACCAATTTTGTACTTTTATTCCTAGGCAAAAGCTAATTTGGCTAGAGCTGATAAAAGTATATTATTACTAGGACATTGTGCAGGATGAGATCTTTAAAAAAAAATGCCAAGGAGAGACAATGCAGAATCATGATATTGTGCATATTCTTGTATTGAATGAATGTTCTTGGCACTGTAACAGTCATAAGCTGGCAAACTTGTAAGTCTTTGATACAATGGCCACAGGAAAGAATTTGCTATTCATTAATGCAACTGGTGAAGTTCCACTAATCAAAAGAGAGTACAGCACCACACCTTTCTGATGCAATAGTGATGACATCAGATTGCATTACTTCAAGGGTCTCCAAAGTGGACATGACTAGTAAGACACATGCTTATTTCTGTGGCAATTTAAATTTTGAAATAAAGAACATTTAAATTTAAATTTAAACGTTCTTACCATAAATATAACAATCCTGCCACATCAGTTTCATTAATTATCTTAAGTGGAGTTGCAATGAATGAAAATGACTGAGGATTTACCACTGCATGTAGCTACAGGTATATGTGAGATAGTGCCTTAGGACAAAATTGGTATGTTTTTTGGTGGATCAGAAAGGCTTAAGCAAAATCACTTTAATTTTTTTCCACTCCAAGTAACTTTACTACAGATATCAGCACAAATATCCTGTGCAATGAAGTAAGGTCAGATATACTCCATTAAGCAGTAGTTATATGTAGTTTTACTATTATTGTTCCCAAGCTACATTATTGGCTCTGGAAACTGGGCTGTTTTTGGTTTCTTTTTTTGTTAATTTGCTTGGAAGGCATTGCTTGCCAAATAAAAGGTCACTTAAAATGGGTTAATTTAACAGTGATCCTGTACCAAGTATCTTCTCTGGTAGGGTTCTGCATTATTTCATAGATAATTGTGCTCTTGTGCTGGCCTCATAGTGAGCACTTAAAA
This sequence comes from Luscinia megarhynchos, assembly GCA_034336665.1. NCBI lineage: Eukaryota > Metazoa > Chordata > Aves > Passeriformes > Muscicapidae > Luscinia > Luscinia megarhynchos. The sequence continues at coordinate 84,951,955 of JAPFBE010000002.1, forward strand.
ATTCAAATGAGAAAAATAAAGCAGTGCAGCATAAGAAAATTCTAGAGGACAAGCTCTGTAAAGTACTCTGTAGACTCATGCTTGCTTCTGCTTTCATTGAATATATGCAGCAAAATTGAAATATAGATGGTATTTGATCTCTGCAAGCAACAAAACTTCCTATATATTCTTTTCTTTCTGTGTAACAGAATCTAAAATTAACATATGCAAAAAGCTCTGATGGTTATGATTTGAATAAAAACTTTATCTAAAGGAAAAATAAGTTTTTCTCAAGGTCCTTACAAACAGGAGCTCAATGCTACTTACAGTATTTGGAACTAACACTACCATAGAGAAAATTGAGGAAAGCTAAATTACAACTTATTAGAGAAGGTCCAGACTGACTGCAATACCCTAATTTTAGAAGGTACATATCTTTATTTATGAATATTTTCCTGTCTCCAGACCTCAGCTTTTGTCCACCTGTCTCTATAGATCTCCACTATAGATCTTTGCATTTGCAAAGGTCAATTCAATTTGTGTGCCACCATGGCACTTTGCAAGACACTTTTGGAATTGTCCAAACTAGAGAATTATTGAATCTAAAGGTGAACCTACAATAATAATTAAAATGCTCAGCACCACCTCATTAAGACACTTGAACAAAACAGAATTTCCAAAAATCAAATTGTGCTAACTACATACTCTTTGCAGGTGCACAGTGTGTACCCATCCCTACATTGTATCTGTACTACCCAGTAGCAATTCCCATCTAAAGTGAAATTCCTGTTCAGATGAACTATGATAACATATACCAATTATATATATATATATTTATTGTCACCAAGGTTTCATATAGAAAGGATCACCCCAATTATATTTATAAGGTTTATGCTGTGAATTTCAAAGAAAGATTTAACTTAGTCTACTTAAATTATGAGAAAAATCAATGTCCTTTACATAGCATGACTATTAATACACACTTCTATAGGGAAACCTTTAATATGATGATGTATAAAACTTATAAAGGACTAGAATAATATAAATGTGAATAATCCCTAACATTTAAAATTCTTGGTTATGTATTTTTTAAAAGGTAAGAATGGATGAGAAAAGTCTATGCAGCATTTAATTATCAGTTTTAAAATTTCCTTATCATGTACCAGAAGGTTTTAATCAGGGAATTTCTTTTAATTCTAGGCATTTTTTGAGCTTAAAAGACCTAAATCTAAACCTCTTCCCTCTTTTCTGTAGTTTGTTTCGGTGGAAAATTCATCAAGAATAATATCTAGCATGTTATTTCTTTGCTAAGCTTTTATCTATAGTAATTTTAAAATTTTGTGGAGGAGAGAAAAATGAAAGAAATATAACTCAGTTGTTTTACTTTATTGTTTAGAATTAATTTTTTTTTCAGTTGATTAAAAGTTCTGCATCTCAAAAAATTTTTGTCTGATTCTGCTCTTCCTGAGCTGTGTGAAAAAGTTTTTAATATTTTTCAATAACCTTACATAAAATGATAACTCATATTGCATTTTGATGGGTTTAATATAGGCACCAGGATGAAATAAAGTAGAAATGAAACAGAGGAGGTTCTTGTCACAGGATGGTCTAGAAACTAAAAATATGATTAGATTTGAAGAACAATTAATTATCTACTAAACACAATAGTCTAAATATAATCTTTGGCTCAGAAAGTCCATAATTGCCAAGCACTGGGCACTCACAGGACATCCATCAGATAATTCTAGATTTTCTGTGGGTTGTTTTTGGATTTTTTTTTTCCATTAAAAACAATTTTCTACAGATGATGAATCACCATTGCCATTCTGCTAATAAAAATTAGGAAAAAAATGTGTTTTAACAGTAAAAATAAAGTCTGATAGTCATAATTTCCTAAATTTTCAGCTAACTTGTTGCTGTTCTCCAACAATGCTTTTATTATCATTCTTTAAAAAGTAAAATATCCTTAACACAGGTGTTGCTGCTGATATAAATGTTTTAAAATACTGGCCTCTTGGTGAAAGGAATTTTAAATGCAAAGAATTTACAATTCTCTATTTAATACTTCAATTTCTTTTTGAGTGTAAGTACCTAGCTAAAGAATAAATGAAAAGTAATAATAAAATAGTTTATTTATGACCTATTGAATGTTATAAAAATGAAAAAACCCTTTCATTTAACTGAATTACCTGAGTTCTTGAATCTGATCTGATCTGTTGAGCCTTAAACCCACATCCAATATAACAGAATGCTCCTTCCACATGAGGGAATGTGACTGTGAGCAAAAATCACCCTAAATTCTTAGGCAAAATATATTTTTTTTGTGAAATCTTAAATCTTCCATTAGAAACATCAGCAGTTCTCCAAAGTTTTATTAATTTGAAAGTTGTGCTTAAGACTGTATTTCTGATGGAGTGATTGTATGTAAATCATTAACACAAAAATAATCCAATCCTTAATTAAATGATTACACATAACTTTTAGCTATGCCATCAAATCTTCCATAGTAATGTTCCCTTTACCTATTTTAATGTAAAAGTTCTTGTCAGCAGAATTAGATGCTTTGATATTCATAAGATATTAGACATATGTATTGTGGATTTTTTCTTTTAACCTGTAGGACAAAACTCTCTACATATATTTTCAGTAGGTGCAGATTAATATTTGTCTTAATTGTATTACACCAGTTCTAACCAACTCCTGTGTATTGAAAGATAAACTCCAGTTTTGTTTGACCATGTCAAAGAAAACAAAGCAGAAATAATGAATGGAGGCTTCTAAACAACAGTTTTAAGAAATGAAAAAATATTCCTGATTTCACTAAATTAGCTGACAGAGCAAGTTGACAATGAAGGACTGAGACCCAGAAATAAACCATGCATAAGGGATGCAGGAGTGAACAGAAGACAGTAGCAAAATGGCTGTTACCCTTTCTGTGACACCACTGGGGACTGATACCACTTCTTCAGAACAAAGGAAATAACATGAATGTCTCCTATCAGCTTTCTGGTGACTTGTAAAATTCAGTTTTGGAGTGAGCACAAACTAATTGTCATAAAACATGGTTTGGTCTTATTTGGTTAGAATTTCTTCAATTTCCTTTGGTTTGTTCTATATTGATTTGTAGTTCCTTGAAGTATAAAAACATAATTCTCCTTGGTATTTCACAAAAGATGATTCTGTAAACCATTTATATGGTTTCATAGGTATCTGCATTGTTTCACATACCTCCTGTGAATGTAGGATATTTCAGAGAGAAAAGAGAAACAGAATAAAGACTGCAGCTGCAGCCCCTCTTGTACAACTGCTCAGTTACACAATATGAGTTATGGCTATGTCCTAGATATTCTGCCTTCTTTTCTTTTTTTCTTTGCTCTAGTTGAGACCATTTATGAATCAAATAATTCTGCAGCTGGGTTTGTCAAATATGGATCCACTGCCAGACTCTGCTACAACAGTTAAGTAACTCAGTGGTCCAATTGGAGATAAAATACAAAGGACCATAATAATGTTCAAGTGATACTTGGAGTTAGTCTTGGTAACAAAATGAGATTATTTTCCAGAGGAAGAGAATAAATAATTTATTTTAATTTTTAAAAATAATTAGTAGGGAATTTTAATGGAGATTTTGGTACCTCAGATGGTTGAGTTATGCTCAGCATCTCCCAGGTAAACAAATGTAACATCAAAACCCTTAGAAAGACAAGAGTTTTACTCAGGAAATACATGTGTGGTTGGTATTAACCTTAATAGGAAACTTAAAAAACCATATGTGGACTTTTAAAAATATCTTGAAAAATTTGAAGATTTTTTTGTTTCACTTTATTTCTAAACATTTATTTAAACCATATAGAATTAGAAGTATAAGCAAATAAATGTGTCTTAAGGCATTAGTTAATAAGAAAATCTTGTTCCATATTAGAAAATAAATACAGAAAACCAGAATACACAGCTCTAACCTGATAATTTTCTCTTTCTCCCCGTGGGGTAAATATGTCACATAAAATCTTTCAAATACTTTTTAAGGTCCAAAATTCAGGAAAGACTATAATATATCCTGACCTCTTCCTGATGGTAAATTGAGATTCTAACCACTAGGCTAAAGAGCTATGAACATATTATATTCCTAAAAATCATGCAACAACATTAGCAATGTACTGGAGGCCGTATAATTACAAGCAAAAAACAAATACAGAAATAAATCAAATAAAAAGTTTAGCTTAAAACACAGAAGTTAAATAAAGAAGTAGAAATATTTTAGTTCTGGATAAAAATGTGCAAGGTTCTCAAGGATATAAAATAATCCCCTAAAGGTCTAGCCATTGCAAATTAACATCATATTGAAATGTGAAATCATATATGACAATGCAGTTTAATTCAGTAAATAGTGCCTCTAAGTTGCAGGTCTATATTAAATTACTGATAACTGACACACAAGCCTTCAGTGTTGAGGTCACAACTGTGAGTTTGAAACCTTTATTTATGAAAGGCTACAATATTTATTTCAAACAATTCCACCTGAGAGCAGCACTAAACACATAGCAATGTGTGATTTTGCTCTTTCTTACCCCTTTCAGAATTGTAAGCATCTCACCAAACTCACTAGTTAATTCCCTTTTGCAGAAAAAAGTATGAGCTTGTTTACACTTTATTTTTGAGACCAGATTGAAAAGGTATAGGGTAAAAGAAACAGATTGCAATAGCCTACTTAATAAAATTCCCCATATATTTTTGTTTACTCACTAACATTAGATTGCCACCACCTAAACACATGGTAAACCAGAATACACTGGTTGTTGTATGACTTTCATCACCTTTTTGGCAGTCCTTAAAGTTACTTTTAAGGTTGCCACCAGTATAGATAAAAAAAAAAAAAAAACCTGAAAAAATATAATGAATCAAGTGGTTCTTTTTATTGTGATGAAGGCAATGGACTCCTTCTATTTTTCACAGATCTTTTTGCCTTCTTTTCATTTTCTCAAATGTATCTTTACTATTTAGATAGCTGAAGCTTCTGCTATTTCATGTGGATTTTATAATTTTCAATTACCTCTGTCTGTAAGAGATATAAGACAGACATGATAGTGTTATATAAGCACCATGGGAATATAGTACATGGAGTTCACAGAATATAGTACCACAGATAACAAAGCTTCATACTACTTTGTTCTGGCTGTAACCAATAAGGTAACATGCCTTGTAGTAATTTTTTCTCAATTTACTATGTGTCAAGCAGTGGCATTATCTGCAAATGCATCATTAACATGATATGAATCTCTATGTATCTTTATCTATCTAAATGTCTATGTGTTGTGTTTAGCCTTTTCCTCCATTTGATGCACTGAAAGACTTTTTACTTTAGTTTCAATCTGTCCTAGAAAAAATCCAAAACCCAAGCCAGATCAGCTGCTAACATCTCTCTCATTCTTCTTCCCTCCTCCCACTTACAAAAGGATCCCTATTATTCTCTGCAGAACAATTGCATGTGAGTTTGATTAACAGCTGAATCTTGGCAGGATTGTTCCATCATTTTTTTCTGATGACTTGCAGCTGCAGAATCAGCTCGTCACCCTTGTAGCTGATGAGGAATTGGGCATGATGTCAAACAGCATCTCTTGTGGCTGAGCCTGAGCTGCTCAGGACCACAAAAATAAAGTGGTGTGTGGTGGTGGCAGGGGACAGAGGTCAGACATGTCCCATGAAGAGGTTTGCTCCTTGCTGGGGGCTTGCATTTGTGACTTCCCTGAGAGGTGACCAATGCCTCAGCCAGCTTAGTGCTTCTACAGTTATTCCAATAGGCACCAATACTATGGACAGGGGTGACCTGGGAATTGCCAAAATGTGTGTGAAGGGCTCTGTGGACAGTGTTCAACAGCATACACATAATGTTTGACTCCAGCCAGTGAGGAAAAAGGCTTTAGGAGGACTCAGCAGACTTTATGGCACAACAATAGTTTCATAGCTGGTGTTTGAGTAGGGCTTCGAGTTCTACAACCTCTCTTAAAGGATCAAAACCTTCTTGCAAGGACTGGATCCGTCCTGACCCACTCAAATGGGGCATCTTTCCCAACAGACTGAACAAACTGGTGAAGACAGCCTCCTCAAAAATCAAGTGTGGAAGTCCAGGTGAGGTAGATAAACTAAAAGCTCAGGATGATGGGGAAAAAGGAGACACAGTGATGAACTGTAACCACCCAGCTGAGCACGCCAGACACAGGACTCATCCCACCAGGTTTCACTTTTGCCAGTGATATCAAGTCTCTGGGACTGAGCCAAAACTTAAGCTCCTCTTGTTTGTTCCTCATTCAGGTGTGGTGCTTTGTAGCCAACCCCTCATGGAGCAGATGAAGAAATCATAAATAGGTAAACTTGTGGATTTTTTTTTTTTTGTGGTTTCTCAAGAAACTCTTTGTGAAGTCACTGAAGAAGAACCTCCTTCCTAACTAGTTCTATAACCTCTGAGAGGTATTATATCCCATGTATGGGAGAGTCACATGCATATCTTTTCCCATATGAGCAAAGACATCATAACAATTGTAGAAGTCAAGACCTTAACTGCAGCCTCTGAGCTACTGGACTCTGGAGTGCTCTGTTGCTGCTGTTTAATTTTCTCCATTTGGTATAAAACAGTATTATAGCAGATATAATTTCAGTGCTCTGGTCACTAAGCTGTTAAAGTTATTGTTTCTCTTTTAAAAAATTTTCTCTAGTATATACTCACATTATTAATATCTTCATTTCTTTTTATTAAAACGGCTCAGAAATAAAGTAGAAAATAGGCTACATAAAAATTATTATTATATTATTATAAGAAAAATATTTAATGAAAACTTTTATTTAAAAATGCATTCAATTTAATCTCTCTTCTTTGCTCATTTTATGCAATATAAATTAGATTATTGGTGATGGCAAATTTGTCCTAAGAGTTGGAAGTAGAAGTTAGCTTATTCCTCCAGCTTAAAAGGTAAAATCTTTACTTTTATTACTGATTAAATAAAAAAACCCTCAGTGTTAGAAATCTCAAAAATAGTTATTATGTATATATATATTTGTTTACTTTTGCATTTATTTGAGCTTTCTAGTTTTTGCCTCCTTTATTGTATTTAGGTATCTTAGTAGACTGGAGATATAATGATTCCTTCCTGAATAGGTCTTTTAATTCAATTTCATCTTCACACACTGATTCATGGCTTGATTAATCACACCTTCTCTTTTGATACTTTGTCCTCACAGACTTTCCTCATTTTTTTATACTTCTGTTTGTATTTGAGAAGTAGTTAGCATAGCTCTTAGTGTATTTATTTCTTCCCATTTATCAGCTCTGAAAAGCATCAGTTCTAGTATAACATGATGTTCTTTATAGGAGGCTGTCCTATCCCTGTCCTCAATTACTGCCTTTACTGTTAATACATCTTTTCAATTTTCCCAAATTTCTCAGTGCTAGCCACTTCAATCCAATACAGCACTGGAGTCTGTTATAGATCTATTCTTAGAAGTGCATCATGATAAAAACAGAGCTTTGAAAATGCTGCCAGGTCTTTCAGGTAGTTCTTAACTCACAATAGTGTGAAGTCTCTGTCCACTCCTTATAGTGGCTGAATAAAAGAGTTCCTTGTAGATGCACATGGTTGTCTGCTCAAGGCAATATTGTGTTGTGCAGAATTGACAAAGAAAACAAAGCTGTGATCAAAATTATTTCAGTCCACACCAAATCTACCTGCTTTTAATATCCCTTGAATGTTCTTCCTTTAAAAAAAATGCCAAAGGGAACAAAAATTCCTGCCATGGCTAAAAGACTCAAAATTTTAAAAATTCAGCACTTCCTGGTGCTAAAATTTTGTCAAAGGCCAGAATATTGCACAGTACTGTGTCAGATTTTCTTTTTTTTTTTTTTCTTTTTATCTGTTTTTTTTCTTTTTTTCTTTTTTTTTTTTTTTGCAGTGGGATGAAATAGTTTCTGGAATGTCATCTTTAAGTGACCTTCATAGTTTGTCTTTTTTACTGAAGCAAATTAAGATTGATGTTAGGTCTCCCTTGTCCCTTGTCATCAATGACAAAATAATTCAAATACAAAGGAGTAGCATCTTCATCACCTTATAGATACTATAGGTTTTTTTTTTTTTTAAATGTCAATAACCTCTTCTATAAATAGATATAGAATTTAATTGAGATGTGCATTCAGATGAACTTTTTTTGGCATAAAATCTTGAAGTTTCGTAGCAATCTTGGAATTTGGGAAGTGGAGTTGAAGTAGATGAAAAGACAAAAATTCTTCAGTTCATTACTACAAAGATGGCACTGGATTCAAAAACCATTTCAGTTTCAATCAAATAATGTAAAATTCTCTTATACCTAAAGACTACTTTCAACAAAATATTGGCCTTTAAGTCTTTAGGCAGATTATATGGAGCCTGGATAAAAAAATGTGTATGTCAGAATTTTTAAAATATATATTTAATAGTTTACAATATGTGAATGAGAATTCTTGAATTCTTATTCCAAAGCTGTATTTTTCCCTTTCATTGTAATAATATTGTCTATAACATTTTCAACTGTTACAGATAATTGATGCATGTAATTTATTTATTGCACAGATACGAGTTGTTTTGTTTTTGCATTTAGAAAAATTTGGTGCTGTTGTGATCAAGTAGACATTTTTTTCTTTTGCACCTATGATGTTCTAAATCATTGAATAAAAGGCCAGTGAACAAAGAAAGATGAATTTCCAGTTGGCTTCATTGCCATCTTTCTTTATCAGGATAGTACCTATAAATACAAAAGCTCAATAGAAAATGGTTTAGGTGTGGAACTAAATGTTAGGTAGCCTATGACACATGTACCAAAACCAGACACTTAACAAGCCATTATACAAAGTGATAAAAGAAATCTCAAAAGAGAGGCATGTGAATAAAGTTCCAGACACTTTTTAAGTGCCAAAGTATAACAAATGCTTAATAGAAAATTCCTTTAACACCTCCTCCTCTGATAAATACAAAGAAGACAGTGATAAACCTAGACAAAGTCAAATAATTTAAGTGCTTAGAAACTTTTTATGGGAGAAGTGCCATCAAAGAGTTTCTACAGATGATTTTTCCTTTAGAGAGAGCCTCTTGCCAAAAAGGAGTGGGAAATGCCTCAAAATCCTCTGTAAAAGTTGATCACAATCTCTCTTTTTGAGAAAATATTGTCCCAGTATTATAAGGAAAATGTTTACTTCCAGTACAGAAGTTTTTCGACTGTGAATTGTTTACTTCTGAATTCCTGTTTAGAAGCAATTTATTTAGTCTAGATCTGTAGCTTAGAAGATTATTCTACATATCTTTTATCTACTTAGAAGAAACTAGCTCTAATATTTAAAAAGCAGGATTGTTCCTTAATAACATTTCTATTCTCTTATTTTTTTCCCAAAAGAATAAATTACATTTACTCAAGTTTATTTCCACGCAATATTTTCCATTTTGATCATAAGGTATTTTTATTGCTTTATTTTTTATAGCCTGTAATAGATAACATAACCATGTGATACAGAATGTACTTAGATGCTCTCTATTTGCAAGTTGTGTTTGGATAATGTTTTAATAGCACAGACAGGTATTGAAGATTGTGCAGAATGGTACTATCACAAAAACATAGCTATATTCCCAGAGCAATGAGGTATCAAGAATATATCATTAAAACACACATGGATGCATTCAAAAGCTGTTTAAACTTAATAACTCCTGCTCAACAGAGATTAGAGAACGTAGCTGTCCTCAATTCATTTATAAGGGACATTTAGTGGAAAGTTCAAGGTTGTCTCCAAACAGCCTTGCACTGTAAAGACAGGGAAATGTTTCCACTAAAAGTTTTGTCCTAGACCCCACCTCTGTACAGCTCCACAAGCACTTTGCTGATGTGGATGCAGATGTAGATGCTTGCTCACAGCTGAGGTGATCACTGTCTGTGTGTGTGTCCATTTCTATGTGCTTTAGTGCAGATTAGAAGGCTCCTAAACCAAATTGCTGAGAATCTAAGCTATAATTTTGATTTTAAATTATATTTTATAGATAAAAAGTCAAGTATTCCCAAAACAGGTTTTCATGCATATGCCCTCATTCCATACAGTACAATTAAATCTGTACAGAATTTCACCTTTAATTAGGATCAACATGTTTTATCCCTTCTTTCCATAAACTACTGAATTATTCATAAATAATGTATTAAAAATCTATTCAGTGGTGTCAAGAAACCCCAAAAGTTAATAATTATATTACATGTTGCAAATTATTAATCACATTTAAAATACTGCTATATGTTGTCTTTGTATATAAGATTAATTGAAAAATTACATTGGAAAGGTACTGTTCTTAGAATCATCAGATAAATATATGCTAAAACACTAAACCCTAACAACAGTTCAGTACATATTCATGGGCATACACGCATCCTGCTACCATTCTGTTTATTCTTTTAAGCAGGAATAGTTCATACAAGAACACAGAAATATAGAATTGTTAAATCACTGAGGTTGAAAAGACCTATGAGAGTAGAGTCCAGTTTGACCAAACATCACCAGGACAATCAGACCATAGTGCTAAGAGTGATGTCCTGTCATTTTTTGATCACTTCCAGGGATGGTGACTCTACCACCTCACAGGGAAGTCTCTTTCAGTGTTTAACAACCCTTACCATGAAGAAATTCCTCCTGTTCTCCAACCTGAATCTCCCTAGGCACAACTTGAGACCATGTCCTCCTGTCCTGAGCCCAGGACTGAGGGGCAGCTGTGGCAGTGCTGAGTACAGGAGTCAATCACCACTCTGATCCTGCTGGCCACACTATTTCTGATACAATGCCTTTGGCCTTCTTGGCCAGCTGGACAAACCCTGGCTGAAGCTCATCTGCTGTCAACCAGCTCTCCTGGTCCTTTTCCACTGGACAGATTTCCAGCCAGTCTGTCCCCAGCCTGCAGCACTTCAGGGACTTGTTTTGACCCAAGTGCAGGGTCTGGCACTTGGCCTTGTTGAATCTCAGATTGTTTTCAGCCCATAGATCCAGCCTGCCCAGATCCCTCTCCAGAGCTTTCTACTCTCCAGCAGATCAATGCTCCTGTCCAGCTTAGTGTCTTCTGCAAGCTTAGGGAGGATGTTCTCCATCCCCCCACCCAAATCATTGATAAAGTTATTAAACATCACAGGCACCAACACTGAGCCCTGGGGACCCCAGTATTGTCTGGCTGCCAACTGGGTGTGGCACCATTTCCCACCACTGCCTGGCCCAGCCCTCCCAGCAGAGTGAACCTCTTCAAGCAATGGGCTGCTGGCTTTTCCAGGAGAGTGCTGTGGGAGACAGTGTCAAAGGCTTTACTGAAGTCCAGGTGGGCTAAATCCATAACCTTTCCCTCATCCACTAGAAGAATCACCTGGTCACAAAATGGAATCAGGTTGGTTTTAAAAGAAAATCACATTAATTTGTTAAGCAGGACTTGCTTTTCCTAAACCCATACTGGCTAGGTCTAATCCCCTGATTGTCCTGAAAATATCAGGTACATAAAATTCAAGGAATTTCCATTACTAGCAGATTCCTCATAGATGCATCAGAGTTACTTTAATGACTCCCATCCAGTAGTCTTAACACTTGACTAAGCACAAGAACACAGGTCCCTGATGTATCAAGATGTTATTCTGAAGCCAGTCAGGCTAGACTGTCTTTCACTCATTCTTTTGCATTTGAGAGCAGTCTTTTCTCACAAATATTGCAAGTCTCTCCAAGGTTTATAGAAGCAAACACTTTAATATTGAGGATCTTGCAAATATTAAACCAGAAGGATGTTATACAGAATTTGTCCTGAAAACACACTTGCCCACCAGCCCGGGGCTCTGCTGTGACCAGCACTGGGGTCCAGAATGCTCCCTTTGATCCAGGGTGTGTGTCCCAGCCCTGGCTGGTGGCTTAGCAGTGCCTCCTGGGACTCAGCCTTCCTCAGTGATGGGCACACGTGCATGTGTTCCCACTAAGGTGTGAATATTTTCATTATTTGTCACTTTCTAACTCTCACGAGTGGCGCCAGTTGCCAATGGCTTCTTTGGTCATGTAGTCCCAGATCAACCTCTTTTATTTTGCCTATATCTAAAGGCAATTAGTAGACTTTTGGGTGGATGCAGCTAGAATTTAATTTTCTCTCAGAGGTGCATCTGAGTAGATGTCAGCCTGTGACACATATAAACATGTTCATTACTGACTAGATGGGTGGCTGTGATCTGCACTTCTTAAAGCTGTTGGTCATTATGGCTTAAAAAGAACTGAGCAATTTTGACCATATCAGTAGTTTCCAGTGTGTTTACAGAAAGGAAGCAACTTGAATGCTGTTACAATGCTGTTATGTGTTACAAAACACTATTTCCTGCCATGTCCAGAGATCTTCCAAGGAAAGTACACAAGACTTGTATTTTACACTGATTTTTCATGTTCTGCACTGGACATCAACCTTTCAACCCACCAAAGAAGCAAAAAAACCACCTTTTCTTAGTGCTGCCAGTAAATAAGTTTCATCCACTCCCTAGAGCATATTATAGTATAGCAGGTAGTTTTAGTACAATAGATTGATTATGCTAAATTTTAGTTGTGGGAAATGCTGAAACGGTTTCCATACTTCCCATCACCTTCCCCCCAGAAAAAAAAAAAAAAAAAAAAAAAAAAAAAAAAAAAAAGTTAAACTGTCTACTTAAAACACAAGCTTTCCTACTTTCCTACCTAGGCAAGCAGAGAAACTCACATACTGCGTTTATTCTCTCAAATGTATTTTATTAAACTCTTCACTTTGAGGAAATTAATTCCTTTCTGCAAACATTTGTTGTAGAAAAGAGGAAAGAAACCTTATGGCAATATAAAATTCAGATTCTACTTCATGGATTTTGTCTCAGAACAGATTAATAGTCTGCAGTTTGAAAACTTTGTCTTTACAGGTAAGACACTGCATTATCTAGTTGATATATAACAGAAAGAAAAGAAAATTTGAATAGATTTGAGGAAATTCTTTGTTTGAAAGGGAGATGTAATAAACTGTATTAGCTGCATTGCTTTTGCTCTTAAGGAAATATTGAGAAAGGTATCACCATTAATTCAGGCTTTTGTTAAACTGAATTTATTTGCAAAATATAACAAGTATAAAAAGGTTTCTACTTTATGTCATATTCATATTTGCATTCTTTCAATGTTTTTCCACTATAAAAATTATCTATATAATTAATAAACCCCCAAATATACTACATCTAAATTAATCTAAAAGGAAATCATTATCTACAAAAAGAAAACTTGAAAGGGAAAAAGAAGAAAATAACTGCTGCTATTCTCTTTGTATGTAAAGTAACATAACTGCTGAAATCTGATCCTGTTGGACATAATTAATTAAATGAAAATCTCTTAATATCTTGCTGACAAATAATAATACCACCCTCTAATGCATAAGCCCTTGTCTTTTATAGCATTGGATTTCTTGATTTAATCAACTATGATTCTTGGTTTTTTTAAAGGAACATTTCAAATTTGTGTCTAAAGGGATCCATGGATTTATTTGGAATAAAACAATGGATAACTTTTAATTATTCAAAAAATTGAGCTTGTGAAATAATTTTTTTATTTTTTCTGTCATTTTGTTTTACTCAGTATTGCTCAAAATCATATTTCAGTTTTTCTAAGTCATGGGTTGAACCAGTAAACATTTCTGAATATTGGATCAATGAAAACCTTTTTATTTCCTTCTACATGCCTGCTGATATTTATAATGGCTTTGGAGTTTTTTTTGTAATCCTTTACTTCACTGATTTTTAAATGCAGAAGTTATTAAATATTACCTTTAATGTAGTTTTGTTGCAAATAATACCACTTTCACTTCTAAGCCATTATTTTATGCATTTTCTCTTTGGAAGGTATCTCTCTTAAAGGAACATGAAACTCCCTGCTTAGAAATGAAAGAAATTGTTTCCTTTGGCAAAAAACAAAACCAAAAAAAAAAAAGGCCAAGAAAATCACCAACCAACCAAAAAAACACCCCCCAAAATGCAACAATACCAAATAAAGCAAAAAAACTCAGTTGTTGATCAGAAGGTGAAAAAGGAAAACTTTTAAGAAAGATAGCAAAAGACTAGACATCAACAAAAATACAGGGAAAAAAATACTCCTTTTGGGTTCCCAGTCATCTAGGGCAGTGTCATTCCCTCACAATCTGTAATATCATGCTGATAAGTTTTTTGTTTTTCTTTTTTTTTTTTTTCCTGTTTAAAAAGTGCCTCTCTTGTAATCATTTTCCCCTCCCTAATTTCAAATCAGAAATGCTTCTAGCTCTGTGGAATATGTTAGAGCCACAAGCTTCTGTCTCATCAGCTGACTGTACCATAGCTTGGAACTTAGGAAACTACTCTTAAGATAATAAGAGGCTGAGAGAATATGCTGCTCTGACTCAGATTGAGCGTTCTGGTAATGTGACCCCTTATCTTGGAAGCATTCAAAGAGAAAATGAGAGAACAGATTTCAGTACCACAAGCCTCTGGTAAAAAGGAGACCTTTTTTCTCTGAGGCACGAGGGCTTGAGGACATAATATCAAGATGTTTTCTGTTAGAACTAGGGCTGGAGAGAAATGAAGCCGGGCATCGTGCAGGGACAGGAATCAGAGTGCACAAGCATACAAACCAATCTCTTGCTCACAGCCTCGTCTGACTCAGGCTAATCACTTGCCACCTGGTTTTCCTGGAGCTGTGCAGCAGAAGAGCACAATTCCGTGCTGCTGGCTGCAGAGGGACAGCTGGACACTGCGTGCCCATGGGAGGCAAGACAGAACTGATTGCTTACCCAAAAGAGAGGAAAAAACCCCTAGAATCTAGCAGTCATATTTGTGGCAGAATCAGGACTGGAAATCTGTAACATATCTAGAGAAAATGTAGAAAACAATATATGGAAACTATAGTTTGGTTGTTTTTTTTTAAGCTTACCTTAAGGTAAACTTCTCTGGTGACATACAAAACACAGCAGAATCTACGGATTTTTATGGAATATTGTGGACCTGAACATGATGAAACTGTGTAATAAACTGATAAGCTAAAAAAAAAATAAGTATAACCCGTATTAAAATTAAGGTTAATTAAATTAAGGTTAATAAATTAATGCTAGAATCCAGAATAAAAGTTGGAGTCGTGAGACAAGATCTTTACCAAGGAGTCTGTCTATGCCTTGATTTCTTCAGGAAGTTGCTGAGTCTCTGTTCATTTATCTGTGAAGTGATCATTAGCAGAAGCAAACACATCTTGAAATATAAAAGTCTTGTAAGTTTGTTTTTGAAAATTCCTTTTTTTTACAAGGCAATACTGAAGCTTCTTCCCCCTACCCTTTCCACCTCATAGCAGGCCAGTTCGTACATGCATAGTTTGAAAACAGGCATAATATTGTCACTCTCTCACTCAGTATAATTAGGGAGCAGGAGAAGTAACTGGCATTACACAAGGAATAAGAGAAGAAATGCCAATTAAAGGCTGAGAGAGAGAACCAAATTTAGAATTCTATGGAAGTGCCTTAATGGATCTATAACAGCAGTAATGTGGAAGAAGCCAGTAGGAAGCAGGCTTTGTTAGTCCTAATTAGGAAACAACTTCTCTGAAAAGTTTTTGTTGCAGATGTCAAATAATTTTTAGTTCCTTTGAGTCCATTGTTTTCAGTAGTGGGATGTAACATACAGTACTAATTTTACCCACAAGTACTGTGAGATGACACACTACTTGCTTGCACTTTGCATTTTGTAAATGCACCCTGAAATGTTGCCCCATACTTGGGAGGAGAGAGGGAAAGTAAAGGAGAAAGATATTTTCCTTCATGAGTTTTGATATTTGGATAATTCTACTAATTCTGCTAATTCTTAATGTATTTAGTTAAATATAAACGTAATTTGGGATATCCTATACATGCAAGAATGAAAAAGGATTATTTGAAACTGGATGGCATGGCACTTTGCTAGCTTACCATGAATGGTGAAAAAATGAAATACCATACCTGTATCAATTGCCTGTCCTTGAAAATTATATAAAACACAATAAACATATTCTGTGAACTCTGATAATTTTATCTAAAGTGGTCTTGTTATTTGCACTAAAATATGGTTAGTACAGAGACCATGGAAGTAATTTGCAAGTTATTTTGTTATGTGCTCTAAGTGCTCTTAGGAAGGTTGTTGATAATTATTTTTATATTAAACACTAACAATAAGTTTTATGGGGTTTATTTTTTAATTTAGAGGGTTTGATTCTTGGTCTTATAATATGACTTTTGAAACTATGTATTGGAGGCCATTTCTCCAGATCTGTGTTTTGACTTTTTATAAGAATCTGTCTCAGAACAAGGATCTATGTTTGGTGAAAACAGGCATAAAAGTTTAAATGATGAAGCTTTAGCCTACTGCTGATTTGAATCTGGCATCATACATAAAGTGCTGGCTTAATTTGGGCCAAATATTATTTCTCTGTCTTTGTCTTACCCAGATGGAGTTGTTTAGAGCTCCATGTTTTCAAGTCTACCATTGAGTCTATTACTGTCAATAGAATTTGTAGCATCTTCATATAGCTACTACTGCTTAGAAAAGCTGTGAAAATATTGCCTATATTCCTTATTTTTTAATATGTTATCCTTTTCTATCAGTTAAAGATCTGATCTTGATTCCCTCTTCTTTATTCCTCTTCTGTCTTCAATAATGCAATCTGTGAAAAAATATATCAGAAAGGAAATTGCTCTTGCAGAAGACTCTAATAAATATGTCAGGAGCATTACATGGAAACTGTGTTTATCTGGAGCTGAAACAAAATATTAGCATAAGAGAAAATCTAAACACATCTTGGGTGTCTTTCATTTACACCTTTGGTAGGAAAAAAACTTTCATATTGTGGTTTAAACTCTTTTATCAAAATTGAATTCTATCAACATTTCTTGTTAAAAATGTGTTGGTTGACAGAGATTTTTGGGAGACCTGTTCTGTATATATATAAATTCAGGACATTTGTTCGTTGAATATTATTGGCCCTTAATTATAATAGGTCAAAAGAAAATCATACCATTTTTTAACTTAATTGCTTCCAAGCATATTAAACTGGTCTTTTAAAATCCTGTGAAGAGGGATGAGTGTCTCACTTCAGTGCTATTGTAATTTTAGTTACTCTTGTCCCTTTAAGGAACTTTTTCAAAAGCTACATTCTTAAAGATTCATGCTGGGATATTATACCTATGAAAATGCCACCTACTTACTATTTTCTGACTGTGTGACAGGTGAAACCTGCTGAAAAAAGTGACCTTTGGCAGGAGATAGAGTGCAGGGAAAAAAAATAACCAACCAGTGTCACATACGTAGTGACACAATACATACAGTATCACAACTTTCACTTTCTAGAGAAAGAAAAGCTGGTGAAGAAGAGTCTGAGGAGAGACAGTAGAAGATAACAAATGAGGTAAAGTCTGACAGGTTTTCAAAAACAGGCTTCAGAAGTAGGCAAGATTAAAAGTAAAACAATATGTATCAAAAAAAACAGCACATAGCAAAACAACATCTAATCTCTGAAATCAGAAAACGAGTCAGGAATAGTGAAATGGATCACAGGCTGTAGTAAAAAAATCAATCTGGGACCACTGATCTCCTGGGATTTTGGTGCATAGTATGCCAGTTTTTCTAATTAGACACACTTAATGCTGTCCCTACTCTCTGTTTTCATTAAGAAAATACTTCTTCAGCTAAGGAAAGGTATGAATAGTCCTTTGCAAGATTTTGTTCTCACTTGATTAGCTTTTGTTAACATATGCATTCAGTCTTACCACTCTGACGGAAATCTAGTCTGGTTCATATGGAATTATTAGGTATAGATGCATTTTCTATTTTCATCTGTAGTTCATATATGCTTCAGTTTGTGAAATGTCTTTGTCCTAGACCTATGCAGAAAGCAACTGAATGCTATACTAACTTGTGAGGTTTTGAAATGTATTTCCATAATCCTTTGTAATGAAATAAAATCTTCCCAAATAATTTTCAATGTACTATGTCAGAAGCTTTTACTGGAAAAGGTAAATTTTGGGACTTCTTCCTCCTTGTCCTCTAACTTCTTTCTGAAATTTCACAGGAATCTCCACCTTGGACTAAATAAAACTTTGCAGAGAAAACACTGTTGAAATTGCAATATTTTTGTGGAATGATTCTGCTCTGCTCTCATCATTCTAATAAATGTGTTCCTTCCTACCCTCAGGGTCACAGAGTCAGCTATAGAGTCAACAGTTCCTCTGTATATCCAAGTGCTCCTGACTTACCATACATATTCATTCTAGCTTCTGCTGTAACCCTTGCTAGAAGTTTTCCAAGTATTGAGATATCTTTTAATCCTAGTCCCCTTTTTTTTTTTTTTATGGAGAAGTCAGTATTCATGCAGACGTTAGGCCAATCAAAAATCAATTGATGGCTTATTCACTTTGTTAAGAATAAAAATGGATATGACTTCATTTTAAAAGTGGATTGGGTTTTGGATAAAGAACTCAGCCTAATTTAGAATCTTAGTTTTCTTGTGGATCTGAAGATGGACTTTTTGGGTTTTTTTAGGTTTTGTTTTTGTTTTTTTCTGTGATATATGGGAATAGAATTTTGTTCCTTGACATGAGGTTAGCCATCTGCAACACATCTACAAATGAAGTTTTATGGTCTGGTTTGTACAATCCTAGGATTCTGCTGCACTTTGTCAGACATTATCCCTTTTATTGGTGTATCCTCTTATTTTGAACACTGAAATTCCTCCAAACATATTTCTGCATCTGTAAATTGCAACCTCAAAAAGGTTTTCACAGGTTTGGTTTCCTTTGGTTTCCTTCATAGCTTGCTGCTCAATGTATGATGTTTACCAAGCTGCACACAAGGAACTTTACTGCCATTGATGTCAGTGGAGCAGACACCATGCAATGTATTCACTCCTGTCATAAAAAATGGAAGTTCCCCACTTTGGCTGTGATGTATGATAAAAACTAAGAGACTTAAGGCAGTATAGTAAGCTTCCAGGAAAAGAAAAAAAATTCCTGAGTCTTACTATAGAAATGATGTGTTATTAATTTAGTCCCTGCAACACAAATCCAAGGTGTGAGGGTATTTGGAAAAGTATCACTCCATAATTGCCTTGGTTTAGGTTCATCTTCAGATACGTGTTTTCATCCACTCTTGTAGATATGATACTATTCTAGAGACATCTGAGCCATCTCTGGTCTCACTGTGGTCTGTCTCACTTTTATTGCTTTGTGCAGAAGAACATAACAAACTTTTTCAACTTTAAATGAAGTCATCTACCTTTTCTGGTAACATGTTGATAGCCTTTTTCAAAAACTGTTCCCACAGATCATATTGCTTTCCCCCTTCTCAGGTTCCCACACATATTCCTTTGCAGGCAGGATGGGGGTGAATTATATGAATTGCTCTTACCTATGATAGGTGGTGAGATGCATGAATCAATTTATTCTAGCTAAAATCAAATATGTCAAAGTCAGTCCACAACATATTTACTTATTATTTAATCATATCTTCTCTCTTGGATGATCATCTCTCCTCTCCCCTTATTTATCTCCTGCTAGTCACTTAAAATCAACTGCTGGATTTTATTTGCTTCTTTTTTTATATTAAGCATGACATTTATTCATGTATTCTCTACTATCTCCCATCATTGCTCCTAACTAAGGGTTGGAGCTGGTTCTTGGTGGTTTTCAAGGTGGTGGAATTGTCACTAGAGAATGTCTTTTGTACTTCAAACACTATAATTTTTCAGTAATTTAATTCCTATGTTCTCCACACATTTGCTTCTATTTTTAATTTCTTTCCTCCAGGAAAAAAGGAGAAACCCTACAATTTTTCTCACAAGGGAAAAGCTGTGCAAATAATTGGTAGTCATGTGGCACATATTTTCCTTCAAAAGTAATTATAAAAACTTAAATCATCCTTATGTTAAGATAATAAATCAATTATTTAGGCTGTTTTTACTTTAAAATTGATATTTAAATAACATATAAAAATTAAATTATTTTAACTTTTGAAAAATGTTATTATTTTAATCTTGTCTGTTAAGTTACACTTCGCTAATATTTGCTTGTGGACAACAGCAACACTAGCCACACACTTAATATATGACATTGCAACTCTCTTAAGTAGGAAAAAAAAAAGTGCAACTCTGTAGAAAAACACCAGTAATGAGAGCTCATTCAGGCCAGAAAAATACAGATATTATGTTGTCAGCAGTAATTCAGAGCAGGAACACAGGAAAAGCTCTGCTTGCTAAAACCAGCAGTCTTTGAAAAACAACCTGGAATAGTTCACAAATCTGAAATGTAAAAAGTATTCAAATAGGAAATCAAAATCCAGTGTATACTGAGAAATACAGAAAAATAGTTTGAACATGTAGATCTTCTGCAAAAAAAAAAAATGAAAGCGCTCTAAGATTTAACAACAACAAAATGAGTAGAGAAGCAGCATTAAAGGCTAGAAAGCAGAATACAGAATAAAATACTAAAACTCATACTAGATTTTAGAAAGGGAAACTGATTCACTGATTTTTTCTATTTTGCAGCTGCTTTTACTTTCACTTCAACAGAAACACCCTTTTGCTTTCATCTGCCTTTCAATATTTGTAAATTTATTTTATTAGTCTTTTGATATAGCTGTTCTGTGTAAAGGTTAGCTAGCTAATTGCCAGACTAAGTATTATTCTATAGATAATTTCTGTTACTTTGGAATCAAGACAATGCTGTGTATAGATATTGCTCATAAAAACACTTAAAACAGTACAGTTATATAAAGAGTTCTGCATTATATTTTTGAAAATATTTTCATGCAAGTTAAGTAGAATGAGTTGAATGCCCAGATGACAGACTGAATATAACAAAAATATTAACAACTGGAATAATCATGATCCCTGTCCTCTATGCTTAAAAGAAACATTGGTAAATTAGTATTAAACTAGCTAAGGTTCTTCTTTAAAATTTAAATTTGAAACAGAGAAAAAAGTCAACATCTGAGTATCTTTTGTCTTAAGGTCATGGTTGGCGTGATGAAACCATACAAATGGAAATTAAATTGATCTATATGGTAATGCTAGACTTAATGCTACATTAATTCGATAATAAGGTGTCTTCTCTGATTTTGTTCATGTGTTTGACATTCATTCAGTAGAACCAACTATTCTGCAAATTTTGCATTAAAAAGCTTCATTTATATTTATCTGATTCTTCTCTAGGTCTAGACATTACATTAGTCCATGTCACTAAAACAGATATGTGCTGAAGAAATCAATTTGTGAAATCTTGGAACCTAATACTAAATGTGGATTTTATAGATATATATAATACTTTTCTTAAAAAGCAAATTTTATATTTTATAGATAAACTCTTGATTTGTATCTAGGGGAAGGACCTAGTTTCATAGCCAACATTTGGTTTTCCTGATTTTTCATATCTATGAGTTTTGCAGATATATCACAGGAAATTTTGCATCATATACTATTTTTATTACAGCAATCAGAACTGAAATAGCTATTGGAAAAAAGCCAATGTATTTTCTTATGGACACTATAGAGGACTGTGTCTCAGGACTTTGCTCCAGCCTGGAAGAATAATTCTTAGAATCTGTATGTTCCAATTCCTATTTGAGTGTCAGAATCATCTGCCTAGTCTTCTTGCTGCTTTCAAATTTAAAAAAAAGAGTTTGAAATTAATTTCCCATTGAGAGTTTACATCATAACTATAGATAATACTTGAAAAAAACCCCAACACAACCTCATCCCTTTTTGTTTTGTATCCTTCACCATTGAATTTGTTGAAGTGTCCTGCTACAACATGCGGTTACATTTTGAATTAATGGATATTTAGCACAGTATTTCTTTTTGGATATAAGGGAGTCGCTTTAGGTTTGCCTCTAGTCTGATGAAGAAATTGCTGTCATCACAAAAAACAGTTAGTCTAAATTGTCTAAATTGTCTCAGACATTTACTTTAACTGAAAGAATAGGCAAGCTTACAGGCACACCACCTTTCTCCAGCTGACATGCATATTCATTATGAGCAGATTCATTTGTAGATTGGAGGACAGTAGTATTTTATGCCAAAGTCATGTTACAAGGCTTAGTTAATTAATTAATTATTACAAAGCACTTTGAGAACCCCGGAGAGAAGACATTATAAAAGTATGTGATGTTATTTTAATAATTTTCCATTTAGCTGAGTGGAATGAATTACCTCAGAGCCCTCAGGGTTCTGGGCCTGATTAAAGACTGACTGCATTACAGAAAGTACAGTTTCCACTTCCCTTCTGCTTGGCAACCTCCCAGCTTCTAGTCGACAGCTAGTAAAAAAGAGGACTCTAGATTTTTATATATGAGTTCTGAAATACTAGAAAAGGTTTTAGAAGAGCATCAGCTAATTTCATCTAATCAGAAGTTGCTATGGAGAGAAAAAGCTGTTTGTGTTTTAATGAAAACAGAGAGAACTGCAGCAAAACATTCTCTTGGTGGAAAACCTTGAATTTCTGGAAGGTGCTCATGACTACCAGAACAAAGTTCATGTAATGAATATTGTTTTTCAAAAGAGCAAGAAGGGAAATTTTGACCAATAACCCTCGTCTCTATCCCTAGACAGATCTTGGAGTAATGGAATCCATCTGTTTCTTTAGATATAAAAAGCCAGGACAGAATACAGGAACAGTCAATATGAATTTTTGAAGGATGATGCTTATTCAGTCTTCTTGCCTTCTGAAAAGAAATTGCTGTGGATGGCAGGAGAGTGGTGACTGTGACAGTCCTGGATGCTGGTAGGTCTTGTGACACCATCACTCACTGTGCATTCTTAGCTGGGAGTGGAGGTTTTGAAGAGTACTGGTTTGAGTGATAAAAATTGGATGGATTGATAAGCTCAAAGGGTGTGAATCAATGGGCTGGTGTCCTGTTGGTGACTGTAATAGTGTCAGGGGACACTGGAATCCACCTTGTCCATTATTTTCATCAGGGATGGGGACAATGACAGAGAGGCCCCATAGGAAATTTGAAGAAACAATGAAGCAAAATAACTAATTGACACAATGAAAGAAAGATCAGAAATTCTGAGACCTTGAAAAACTTGATTAAGCAAACATAAAACTTATGAAGCCTTTGAAGAATAAAACTGGATGCTGTACTGGAGTCCATATTTCAAACCACACACTAGACATCCTTTAGGAGAAATTCAACAAAGTAGTTTTTCATCTCTACTCTGATTACATCTGGGATACTTGTGTCCTTCCCTGGAGGAGTGTTAAGAAGCTGCAGTAAATCCAATGGATTGATACTGTGCTGGTAAGGGGCCTTGAGCAGGCGACCTACAAGGAAGGCTTATTTCTTTTTGAATAGGAGAGGCTAAGTGGTGCTCTAAGAGCAACATGCTTTAAGTGCTTGAATGGCACTTTAAGAGCTGCATCTTTACTGAGATAAAATTGTCATAGTGGTAGAAGATAAAGTAAGGGGCCATAACAATATGACACCGCCTCTTAATAAACTCTTTCACTATGAAATACTGGTGAACATCCAATCTGCAGGATCAAACCAAAATTGATCTAAAATACTTATCTTAAAACATACATAGTGTAGGTGTAGTGCCTCCAGTGCAAATTTGTTGTCTTTGCACGTTCACTCTTATCAAATGTTTTTTCTAATATAGGTGAAGTCCAAATCAGGCTCAGTCTTATCTAGATTTCATCTTAGCTGTATAAATCACATCTTACCATCCTTATCAAAACTTCTGCATTGCTTCACTCTTTCTTTTAGAGCTGAATATCCAACCCTCAGAACAGAATTAACTCAGGAGAGGGAATGAAGAACAACAAGAAGCATGACACTGCAGCATGGGTGGTTAGATGCACAGCTCTGTCCACCTACGGGATCTTCACAAGGTAATGTCACAAACCTGTCCTCTTCCCATTCCTGTGTTTCTGTGTTTTCCAAAAAAATGTTTCTACTGCAAGGAAAATTGTGTCAATGTGTTGCAATCTTTGTAGGCATGGATATCCCTCTGGGGGTGGGACTGAAAAACGAGATCTGTTTTCCTTGTTTTTCTGTTGCTGATCAGTGAGCTGTTAGATTTCAATATCCTTCTGGCAGGTCTGACTCTGCATGAACTGAAATGGATCCTAGATGATTGATTTCAGAGAAAAGGCCCCGAGTGTTTTATTTAGATATGGCCCATTGCCTCCTTTGCTAAAACTGCAGTTTGAAAAGCTAAAATCCATGGTTCTAAGATTTTTTAAATCTCATTCATGAATCAATGCCAAATAAATTTAGAAAATACAGCAAACAGCAATGGAAAAAAAATAAATAATTTTAAAAAAGGGAACACTTCAGAGTCTCCTTCAGAGACACTAATTCCTTATGCTGAGAGCCACAAGAAATAAAAAATTAAATAAAAGTGATTCTTAAAGCCTCAAATGTGATGAACAATCTGAAAGTACTTTATCATTATGAAACCATGCAATGTTATCTCATTAATTTGTCAGGGAAATAACAATGTCCAGTTAAAAATTTCTAGATCGAACCTATAATGAGGGGTTAATATATAATGCATAATACAAAAAAAACCTTAAAAAATTGCATCATATTTCTCCCTTTCTAACTGAGTTATTATATGAGCAGAACTTGTTATGTATTTTGGATTTACCAATTCACAAGTCAAAATAAATGCTAGTAGAGTAGGAATACAAGAACTCAGAACTTCTTTAAAATTATTGAAATTCATATGATATATGTTTTTATGATACAATGACATATCCATTTTTGCTTATATGGACCCTTGATCTGTGTTTCTGAATTTCTTATTCTGTTTTGTATTTTTTCTATATGTAAAGACATTATATTTTTTATCAGAATTATCAATACACACATACTTTCTAAAAACTTAACCAATTTATTTAAAATTCTTTTTTTTTTTGTTTGAGAATTTTATGAGTACATATAGACATTAAAATGTCCACACACAGTGTAGGTATTACTGAAAACTTTTCTATCAGCAACTCTTAGCATGTTAGAAATGGTAAATTGGTAGCATACTCATTCCACCTAAAAAATAGTCTTTCTGTTTCTGAGATTGTCTCTTCAAAAAACTGTTGTTCTAACAATTTGAGTAATTTTAATGAAAATAATGATTCTGTGATGCAAAGTCTTGTAAATAAATTGTCTTAATTCCTAATTTCTGCTTCATTTTTGCATTTTTTTACACAATGGCAGTAAATTGTTGGCTTTCCTGAAGTTCCTTTTTTACTCCTCACCTCACAGATATTTTTACCTTTATTACCTATGTAATCTCTGTATAGGTGTGTAGAGGAAGATGGTAATTTCCTTTTATATGTTTGTTCTAAGATGTGTTGGTACTGTTTATTCAAAAAAATTTTAAGACAAGAAAGAATGTTTCTTTTATGAACTGTTATCTCCAAGTAGAGCCTTACAGCATTGCACTGTCAAAACAAAAGAAAAACAAAACAAAATTAAGAAAAATAATATGAGAATAAAGGCATTGTTAGTAAGCTCCATTATGAAAAAGAAAAACATTCTTATAGCCCTCCCATTCTTAAATTTTTTAATTTTAAAGCTTTCTAAGAAGGGAAGTTATTGTTTTCATTCAGAATTTGATCCTTAGGTTGATCAGTTCATTCATGCATTAAAATACCTTTAACATGAGGTTTCCAGAATAAGAAATCATTATAACATTTTTAAAAATCCATTTTCTATGAAAATTCTTGATACTCACTTTAAAACAATCAAAGATGAACACTCTTTCCACTTCAATACATGATAGAAAATACATTATTTTTTTATACAAAATCCTGAATTGAATTGAAAAAGTAATTTGAATTGTAATCTAAGAAGAAATTAATGTTAAAAATTCATATATAAAAAGATGTCTCATGAGTCTTACACCAGTAGTTTGGTTTTACAAAGTACATATTCCTCTCTTCTGGATGATTTCAACCTTTTCTCCCTTGCTTGTGCAAGGGGACAGCAGTAAGCCACAATCAGCAATTTCTGGGGAAGCCATTACTTTCATCACAGCAAAGCAGTGGTAGCTGTAAAATAATGATGTTCACTACTATGATTCTCACATATTTTCTTTACATGTTGAAGTTAGAATGTCAGTACATATTACTTCAGCATTTTACTCTGCATCCTGACAGGACCTTTTACTTGGAATAGCACTGCTATTTGAGGCACAATAAAAATGGCATTCCAATAAATTCAAAATGCTCTTAAACTTTTTGAAATAAATGGACTGTATATTTGTTCTTCATGGTAATCTTGAAGAGCTTTACAATCAGCTGTCTTTTTGCAGCTGCCATCTGCATGTTCCTGAACTCATTCAGGATGTCATACAGCTCTGAATAGAAAGCCTCATAAGGTCATTTTCTGCCTTAGAGCTTTACACTTAAAAGATTTGGCATATCTGCAGTTGCAAAATGCAAAGCATTTCACCCAGAATAAATTTCCTGTCAAATGACAATTTATATCTATGCAAAGCACAGCTTTTGTTTATGCATCACAGGTCTGATTATGTGTAGATTAGTTGAACCCTAGAGAGGTGTCTTAATTTTTCCTAATAGAGACTAGGACCAGACAGTTTGGAACAAGAAAGCAGCTGGAAACCTGTATGGCAGAATATTTTTTAAATTGACCCAGGAGCTGAATTTTACATGCATTTTCCTTACTTTATTGTCTCAAACTCTGAGACAGAGGTACACATTTAGAATAATTCCATGTTAAATTAGGACTTTGGATGGAGTTAGGATCACTAGGGATGCGTTGTGTTTGGCTTTTAATCTTAATTTTTCTGAGAGTGTGCTACTTTTTCTGAGAGTAGGTTATAATACTAGTTTTTTATTTATACAGAGGAGAGCTTTGGACCAGCATCTGACAATGAAGAAATATGTCATGAAAATCAAGGCATGCCTCAACGATTTTTCCATATGAGACCCTTAGGATGGCAGAAATATAGATGCACGAAGAAAATTAATCCAGGTCTTGGTGAAGAAAAACAGTGAAGGACCCTTCCTTAATCACAAATACGTTTTATGTTAAAAGACCACTTTATATAGAAGCACATATTAGAATACTAACAGATAAATTATTAGTGCATAAGAAAAGCAGAGAGATTGGAAATATTCCTGAAACTTATGTTTATTCAGTTTACCTGGGCATTTCTAAATGTATTTTACTCTATCCTTTGGTGGAAAGGAGTAATTTCTGCATTTACCCAGCTTTCAACATCAAAAGAAGGTGTTTCAAAAATAAAAGGTTATAAACATTGATAATTAACTATGAAATAACAATTTAAATAGAGGTTTTTATGTGCACGAAGTGGAAAGAATATGAACAAATTTGAAAAATACCACAAGGTTGCAGAACTTACTACAGTTTGTCATAAATGCCTGTAAAAAGACAAGTCATATTCTGCACTTGATTTTCAACTATGGAATAACACAGAGGAATCATTGTGAAAACCATGCATATGATATATTCATCCATTTGCTTGAACTAATAATGTCTACTACATATGCATGAATCTAATTTCATGATTGAAGACTTATTCATAGTCTAAGCTTTTGGGAGCAAATTATGACCTTTGAGTCACCAATACTTTGACTGAATTCCCAATTTTAAGCCAAGACTGATTCCTGATTTTAAAGCAAACTGTTTTTTCATATTTTTGGAAATCAACCTGGTAGATAATAATAAGAAGCTAAGAAGTGAGGCTGCATTTGGTATGGGATACTTTCTTGTTATTCAACAAAAATATCTTCCACTAGTTTCTGAAAGGAGCATAATTAAGGAGTTCTAGGTAAACTTTTTGTGATGTCTGCTTACTGTGGAAAGCCAATATCACCACAGACCAATGAGCCGTTGATGAAAATTATCCATGCTTCCTGTTTAATACAACATCAGCATAGTTTGCAAAGTTTTTAAATAAAACAACAAAAAAAATCAATCAAGCATGCAGAGAAGGTAATTTTTCTTGTCAACAGTATATGGATTCAGGAAAGAGATGGAGAGTTACAGTGCAGCATTAGCCAGTGGGCTGGGGAGATAACACTGTTAACTGAGAAAATAGGGACCCTGTTTTGGGGGTGGGCAGATAATTTTAATGCTGATAATAATTTTCTACATAATGTGATGTGCTAAATAGTAAAATAAAGTTTCCTATCACTTATCTAATGACAGTTAGCTATTGAAATGTATTGGAAAATCTTAAACTATTTGGGGAAAAGAAAACAGCTAGAGGCAAATAATTCAAGCATTATCTTGATGAAAAGGAAACCTAAGTTTAGGGGGATTTTTTGCCTGAATACAACAAAAGAAATACAGAAATATAGTTTAGAAGTGAAATCTTGAAAGCTGTCAGTCTTCATATGGAATGAAAGCATAAAATACTCAAACATAATACATGAAACTACACAAAATAATAAATAATTTCATGATTTAAAGACACTATTTAATTTCTTCTGTTGTCTTCAATGATGCTCCCTCATCACTGGTCTACTTTAATAAGGAGTATTTTATTTGTAGGCTGAACAATGCATGAGAAAATAATGTCTTGAAGAACAAGGCTGGAGTTCAGGCCTTATATATGAAGTGAGATTTTTGGCAGTCTCACTCCAACATCTAAAAGACTCCTTTCTTCATTTAGCAAAAAAAAAAAAAAAAAAAAAAAAAAATATATATATATATATATATATATATATATATATATATATATATATATATATAATATAAAGATATTAAAAAAAACATTTGGATTGGATTTCCAAGGTGCTTGCAAGTGAACCTGCTTTTTCTTGTTTTTTCTTCTGAATGGTGTTAGTGGAAGGCTACTGAAAGACATGGTGATTGGGGTGAATATGTTTCATTTGCATCAACATTGTTCATATCTGAAATAAAGCTTAGTGAGCTAAGAAAGAATTTGTGTACTACAAAATGCTTTTTCTTTCAATATTAATGATTTGGAAGGACATGGAACAAAGAAACAAAACTACACAACACAAAAGTTTCTTTATTTCCAGGGTTTTAGAATAATTGTCTAAATTGCCACTTCCCTTGTGGTTCACTGAATAGCACAGAAAGCAGATAAAAACAATAATGCACTTTTTAATACTGTGTAGAAGAATACTTTTCCTGTTTCTAGCTTAATTCAGACTTATCTTTCTTAATCCTCAAAAAAAAAAAAAAAAAAAAAAGCAAGTAGAATTTGAAGCGAAACAGACATTTTTTAAAAATTCTTAAAATCCTGGCTTTTTCATCTCCCTTCCTGGTTAATAGTTGACAGTCCTGTAAGTTGATGCATAATTTCTAATTTATTGTCATATATATTAATCTTTCTATGAAAATTAGACAATTATTGCCTGCACGTTGCCAATAGCTTAGCTACAATTTAGTGATAATCATCAGGCTTCCAATCATAAATTTTACCTGACCTAGATTTGGGTTGGTTGATAGCTGCCTGAGCTCTACTTTTATGAGTTATGGGGATTTTCTTCAGTATGTAAAATAAAATCTTGAGATGAAAATGTGGTATTTTATGGAATTATCCCAGTATTTCTACTGTGAATCTAAAGTTTTAGGTCTTTTAAAGTTACTGCTATTCTTTCAATTTGTATATATTGTTTAATGTACCATATATCTGCTTCAGTGTCTTTTCTGTGCTCTTGAAAGAAAATATGTTTTCCAATAATATTCTGATTTTTGAAAAATAAGTATATATATGCTTTTTATAAAAGGGGCAAAATTATGTTAACTTATGTTAGTCTGCTAGCTGAAGCCTTGTTTGGATATATTTCTGTTATGTAATTAAAACTTGATATTTATTTTGATTATTGTAATGCTTGATTTTATTTTTAAAGGAAATAGTTTATATTAGTGCTATTTGTAGACTTTTAATGAGGCTGAATTAAGATCAATACCTAACATTCCCATGTTCAGATATTAAAACCCTTCATATAATAAAGTTGTTTACATTTGAACAATTTTATCAAAACCTTAAAAGTCAGAACTACTTATATTTATTACAGAAATTATAATTATTTCCACTGACTTTGACTGTAGACTTTAATGTAGCTAGAGATCAGTTGAAAGCTTGACCAAACAAATACATATTATACTGTGTTCAATACTAATCAACCTTGACTTTGGTATTTATCCAAAAGGATAGGTTCAGGGCAGGTATTTGTAAAATTTCTGTGGTTTCTCTGGATTGTATGCAACATTGAATGACATTCAAGTTTTAGGGGTTTTTTCCATAATCACAATCTTCAGTCAATAGAATAGGATAATGCAATTACAAAGAGGACCTAAGCTGAAACTTTAACCTTGATAGCAAACACATATACAAACACACAAGAATTTCATGACAACATACACTTCATTGTTTAAATTTGAACAACCTTGGGGATGTGTTCCCCATTTTAACAAGATTATTGTGAACTTTTAATTCAGTTGCAGTCTGAAACAAATATTTGTTAGGATCAAACTGACTGCTTTAGTCATTAAATGATAAATAACATTATGGCTAAACTCAAATTCAAACTGAAATGTCTTATAGATTAAGTATCTGATACAGACATATTAGTATAAAATGTTTAGAATTTTTTACTGAAAATATAAAAAATTGAAATCTCTCTTGAATAAAAATTATTTTTATATGGCATAATAAAGGTATAATAAAGTCTTTCTCCCTGTGGATAAAGACTTGGGGTGAGAGTTGATAAAAATCTCAACATGAATCAGCAGTATGTGCTTGCAGCCTGGAAATCTGAAAGGATCCCAGACTGCAGCAAAAAAAGTGTGGCCAGCAGGTCAAAGGAGGTGATTCCTCTACTCTGCTCTTGTAAGACCCCACCTGGAAGGAGCAGTCTTGGGAATCTGGAGAATTCCAAGCTGACTGAAAGCTGGCAAGTGTTCCAATTTTCAAGAATGGTGAGAAACAGGACCCTGGAAACTGCAGGCCTGTCAGTCTCACTTCAGTGCCTGGCAAAGTTATGGAGAAGATGTTTCTGGGAGGTGTTGGAAAACACCTGAAAGACAGCACAGTCAGTATTCACAGCCAGCAGGGCTTCATGAGGGGAAAGTCCTGCTTATAAAACCTGATTTCTTTTTATGACAAAATAACCCACCTACTTGATCAAGAGAAGCCAGTTGATGTCGTTTTTTATTCTTTTTTTTAAATTTCAGTAAGGCTTTCAATACTGTCTCACACAGTCTCCTTCTGGACAAAGCGTCCAGCACACAGCTGGATAAACAGGAGATAAGTGAGCAGCTGGCTCAAAAGTCAGGCACAAAGGATTACAGTGAATGGGGTGACAGCAGACCTGTAACTAGTGGGGTTCTGTAGGGCTTCATCTTCTATTGAGCCCTGTGGTCTTCAACATCTTCATAAACAGCTTGGGACTGGAAGGGATACTGAGCAAGTTCTCAGATGACAGAATGGTGGGAGAAGCTGTTGGCTCCTCAAAGGCAGAGTCCCAGCAGAGACACAAGTTAGAGGGCTGGGCAATCACCAACCACATAAAATTCAACAAGAGAAAGTGTTGGATCCTTCACCTGGGATAGGGCAACCATGGATGCATGGACAGACTGGGAAATGAGAGGCTGGAAAGCAGTGCCATGGAAAGGAACTGGGAGTCCTGGCAGATGGCAAGGTGAGCATGAGCCAGCAGTGCCCTGGCAGCCAGGAGAGCCAGCCCTGTCCTGGGGAGCATCAGGCACAGCATCACCAGCCAGGCAAGGGAGGGATTGTCCTGCTCTGCTCTGAGCTGGGGCAGCCTCACCTCCAGTGCTGGGGGCAGCTTTGGTGACACAATACAAGAAAAAAAATGAATCTTTTAGAGAGCATCTAGAGGAGCGAAACAAAGGTGGTGAATGGTCTTCAGTCATATGAGGAGTGTCTGAGATCACTTGATCTATTCAGCCTGGAGAAAAGCAGACTGAGGAAAAACCTCTTTGCAGTTTACAACTTCCTCATGAGGGGAAGAGGAGGTGCAGACACTGATCTCTGTGGCAGCCAGTGGCAGGACCCAAGGGAATGGCCTGAAATTGTTTCTGAGGAAGTTTATATTGGATATTAGGTAAAGATTTTTCAGCTAGAGGGTGGTTGGGCACTGGAACAGGCTTTCCAGGGAAATAGTCTCAGCACCAAGCCTGACAGAATTCAAGAAAAATTTGGACAATGATCTCAGGCACAAAGTGTGGTTCATGGGGATGGTCCTGTGCAGGGACAGGAGTTGTACTCAGTGATCCTTGTGGGTGGCTTCCAACTCAGCACATTCTGTAAACATTCTGTGAATACTGCATACAGTTTTGGTTTCTCCAACATAAAAATGACATAGAACTGTTGGAGCAAGTCCAGAGGAGGGCCATGAAGATGATCAGGGGATGGGAGTACCTACCCTAGAAAGACAGGCTGAGAAAGTTGGGGAAATCAGCCTGGAGAAGAAAAGGTTATGTGGAGACCTCACAGCAGCTCTCCAGAATGTGAAGGGGACCTGCAGGGGAGCCTGAGAGGGACTTTGTGTTAGGAGCTGTAGTGATAGGATAAGGAGTAATTGGTACAGATGGAAAGAGGAGAAATTTAGGTTAGATAATAGGAAGAGGCACTGTAACAGATTGCCAGGGAAGGGTGTGAATGCCCCAACCCTGGAAATAGTCAGGTTGAATAAGACCTTGAGCAACCTGCTCTACTGGGAGTTCCTGTATGTGGAAGGGAGGTTTGGGACAAAATGATATTTAAAGTGCATTTCAACCCCTTAACACTATGATTCTATGAGTTTGTGGTTCTATCTAAGCTTGACCAAAAACCAGACAAAACCAAAAAACCAAAAAACAAAACACAAACAAATAAAAATCAACAAAAAGGAAAAAATAGGAGAATGGATAAAATTGATCTTTTAAAAAATTTGCTGTGAGATGTTGAGTCAAAATACGTGAAAAATCCAGTGTTTATATGTTAAATTCATTCATCTCAGTATCAACAACTTTAGCATATGTTAAGGAAAGCAGTTAAGTTTCTAGATCCTCAGAAGTTTTAGGTACATATTTGTTTCAGCTAAGTGAAGAAAGTGATAATCAGTTATATCTTTCTTTGATGCAGCTGACTAGTTGTAAAGGAAAATGCAAAATCCTGTTTATCTATGCTCTGGAGAAATTAACCACGAGACAATTTATCTGCATATAATAAAAGTGCTTTCAATAAACCGTCACTTCCAAGAGCCATTTATCCAGACTTTTTCTGATATTCACGTTCTTGGGATACATTCTCACTGCAGCAGTTATAATTCTTTGTTTTTCCTGTGATGACTCTGTTGGAATTTCTTTCTGTTTCATTCATTTATGTGGTTTCTCATTATGCCTTATGTAAACTAAATGTGGATCTCTGACAGATGCTGGCTGGCTCATTTCCCCACCTCCTGGGCTTTCTTGTTTGCTTCCCTGCATTCAACTCATTGTAATTGCTCTTGTGAAAAGAGCAGTCTCAAGAGTTTGCAAAAAGACGTGGCAAAAGAAAGGCAGAGCAGAAATCTACCTTCATACATTTAAATACAGCAGATTAGGTCCAAAGGCAGAACTGTATGCTTGGACACCTTTAGCCAAGCATCACTCCTCTGCCCACATTGGTCAGATGCATGAGTGAATTTACACTTACAGCAGCACATATCGTCTTGGAGACCTTGATTGCTACAGCTACCTACTTGTACAAAGAAAATTTCATACAATCATCGTATGCAGCAGTTTAATTTAGATTTAATTGCCTAATGACTTAATACTTTATGTACAGTTCATACATACATACTAAAGCTTCGTGTTTAGATCTTGGGGAAGTTTTAAGCAGAACAAAATGAAGGCAGGGGCAGATAATCTAGGATATTTGACCAAATGTAAAATGTTTAGAGGATTAGAAGCCAAACAAGATATTCAGTGGTTGAGGAGTATCTGGTTGATGCTCTTAGTCATGTGGCTTAGTTTCAGATAGTCTTGTGAGAAGCAGAGATTTGGACTTGATTATCCTTATGGATCTCTTTCAACTCAGCATATTCTATGATTTTATCATTCTAAGATTTATCATTCCATATCACATAATCTATGAAATCAATTGTTTTCTTATAAATTGGTTTCTCTTGAACTGGGTGAAAACAAAAGCAATATTTTTTGCAACACTTAACCAAGGAACAAAAGACTGCTTGTGCAAGGAGAAACATTTTCTTTCAGTTTTATACATTGAGATGCTGTGAGGCTTAAAATAAAATGTCCTATATTGTTATAAAAGCAATCTTATTGCTTTTATAACAATAAACAGGTTTCTGAAAAACTTGTTTTTCAAACTATCATAGGCTTAAAAAGTTCAACCTATATATGAAGTCTTAATTTAAAAAAAATCATTTATAGCAATGAAGGATAAATCTTTAATTTTAAATATGTTTCTTAACACTACACTCATTCCTCTGCTGTTGCAAATATTTTTACTCTTTCCTGAATTACAAGAAGGGGAAATTACATTGGAGATTTCCATCAGCTGAAGCTAACCTGCATTTCACTTCAAATTGGCAAGTGAATTCCTAATCTGCAATGGAAATGACTCATCAATGTCTTGGAAGAAGGGGAAGATGCCTACTCAGCAAGTTGACTGATGACACAAAGTCAGGAGGAGTGTCCAATTCCCCAGGGGGATGTGCAGCCCTTCAGAGGTACCTTGACAGGCTGGAGAGATCACAGAGAAAAACTGTCTGGAAAACAACAAAGACAAGTGCAGGGTGCTGCACCTGGGGAGGAACAATCCCATGGGCCAGCACAGGTTGGGGGCTGACCTGCAGGGAAACAGCTCTGTGGAGAAGGACCTGGGGGTCCTGGTAGAAACAAACTGCCCATGAGCCAGCAGTGTGCCTGTGTGGCCAAGAGGGTCAAAGCAGGGTGAGAGATGTGATCCTGCCTCTCTGCTCAGCCATGGTGAGGCACATCTGGAGTGCTGTGTCCAGTTCTGGGCTCCTCAGTGAAAAAGAGAGACATGGAGCTCCTGGATCAGGTCCAGCAGAGAGCTACTAAGTTGGCCAAGGGTCTGGAGAATCTCTTAGGAGCACAGGCTGAGGAAGCTGGGCCTGTTCACTCTCGAGACTTTGGAGTGAGGAACCTCATCAAAGTCTACAAGTATCTGAAGGGAGGATGTCCCAGGATGGATCCAGGCTCTTCTCGGTGGTACCAAGCAATAGGACAAGGGGCAATGGGCAGGAAGTGATGCACAGGAAATTCCACCTGAACATGAGGAGAACTTCTTTCTGTGCAGTGACCATGCACTGGAATAGATTGCCCAGAAAGGCTTTAGAGTCTCCCTCACTGGAAATATTCAAGAACCCTCTGGATACAATCCTGTGCCATGGGCCCTGGGATGACCCTTCTTGAGCAGGGAGGTTGGAACAGACAAGCCACTGTGGTCCTTCCCAACCTGATGCATTCTGTGGTTCAGTGAAAATGAAATACTTGCATACATATATATGTGTGTGTGTGTGTATATATATATACACATGTAGAAATACATACAATATATTTATGAAAGTAGACAAAAAGTAATAAACATTTCAATGAAATAAAAAATAAAATAAATCTTAAATAAAATATTTTAAATTTTATATTGGCTTTTAACAGATATATGCCTATTAAAGATATTTGTGGTTATTTTGCTCTTTTTTTATGGCATAACCTTGGTTTTGAAAGTTACACAGCAATTAATTCAAAAGACAAGCAAAAAGAATGTGAACTACCTTAAAGTGCCCGTGAGAGCATAAGAAAATAGTTTAAAATCTCTCATTCTAAAATATTTATTTGGAGCTACATGATTCTAATGAAATGTAATGGAAGAAAACTCTATAATGTGTATATGCTTCATGTACATCCATAAAGGAATTTCAGTTCTCTCCTGACTCGACTCTAAATCTATTTCTTCAGACATGCACATTGATTTTGAAGACGTTGTGGCACTGAGCATGAAACATTCTTGATCCCTTGCAGTGCTGTCACTGAGATTGATAAGCCACATTATGGTTTGGTGGCCATTTAACTCTTGTGAACTTGACAGTATTTCCCTGGAGCTGGAGCGCGAGGAAAAAAAAAAGGAAAGACAAATGTGTTGAACTTCAGCTGTGCTCAGGATTGCTCCACGTATGAAATGCAGGTTTTCTGACAGCAAGACCAATCTCTTTCTTCTTTGTTGCCTCCTTTCTAAGGAATACAGAGGAGGCAAAGTTTTCATTTAAAGCTGTGCAATTTAGACTTTTCATTCTCTGAAATAAAAAAAATAATATTTTTAGAATTTCAGTGTCAGCAACGGAGATCTACTGATTTTGTTAACACATAAAATTTGGACATTGTTTGACTGACCTGAAAACAGCAGCATAGATGCCCAATTGACCTCCTTCCTCTTCCAGGCAGCTCTGAGTGCATAAGGAACTGCTAACTTCTATGCAGTCTTTAATCCTTCAGTAGAGGTCCAGATTGGTGATATGAGTTTATAATTCAGAACAAAATTAAATCAAGGAAAAAAGATCAGAACTCCCATGAACCTGTTCCCGGGGGGCTGCCCACAAACAAACCCCTATGTAATTTTTGATGCTCAAGAGCATTCAAGTCAACTACCCAGTGCTGGCAGCTGGGAGACACAAAGCTGCCTCCCAGAGCAGCTGGAGGCAGGGAGACACCCTCAGGCACTACAGGTGAAGCCTGTGGTTAAGGAACAAGTGTCTTGGGATTCTCAAGGGAAAACACACTCCACATATAGCCCAAAAGCTCAGATTAAGGACATAAATTCAATCTCAATTTTGTGGGTCCATCCATTTTTTTGTCCTTCATGTGCGTAATTAACAAATGGATGCCTGCAGACCGCTGTATTCCTATTCATTTTGGTTTGATAAAACTTGAACATTTGTTCTGTTTGGGCTGTCAAAATGATGTGCCACAATGTGGTTGTGAGAGTTTCTGTTCCCAACTTTCAAGTATCTCAGGATCTTTTGTCCTAAAGCTATTATTTCCATTATTTCATGTCTTGTTTCTCTGGTTTATGTAACATGATAGTGGGAGTATTTATTGTCTTAGGGATTGATGTGCAACCTTATTGGTATACAATAATCTTTTATAAAGAGATG
Organism: Luscinia megarhynchos; assembly: GCA_034336665.1. Lineage (NCBI taxonomy): Eukaryota > Metazoa > Chordata > Aves > Passeriformes > Muscicapidae > Luscinia > Luscinia megarhynchos. The sequence goes on from JAPFBE010000002.1 coordinate 84,989,133, forward strand.
CTGAGTTATTTGAATTTCTGCATAATCAATATTCTGTATAATACTAACTGAAGAGCTAAAATTCAATTGTGACATATTTCAGCATTTGAAAACAGAAGCAATAAAATGTATTAATTAAAAATGTGATGTTTTTCTCATGTTAGAGTGTTGTAAAATAGAAATGTTATTATGATTAATTTAATCAGAATGTTACTTAGCTGAGGTAATTATATTCAGCCAAGGTCCATCAATACAATTAGCTATCAGTTATATAAACTGTGGTGAGAACAACTGCATAGAAAATTACTTTAATCTGAAATATTGGAGGGAATACTTTTTTTTTTTTCAGGAAGCAAGAAACCAAGTGTAATAATTTATTATTTAGTTAAATTTACTACACCTCTCTTTTTGCTTTGTGTTTCCTTCAAATATTAGTATACTTCTGCTCTACTGTGTTTGTGTTCTGATCTGTGATGTGGGAAAGTGCCATGTAATTGCAAAAAATTTATTATATGAGGAAAAAAATTACATGGAAATATAAGATTATGTAAAGATGCAGAAGTCTTTAAAGTTGTAGAAATTTAAGTGGGGCTTTCAAAACTGAGGTATTTTGAAATCTTCAAAATATTTATTCCTGAAAATGCTTATAAAGCATATATTGAACATATATTAATCATGATCTTGCAGAAGAGCACTGTGCCCAGGTTCCCAATGTCTACAGAGGATGACAAGCTCTGAATTGCACAGAAGACTGGCCTGGCTTGCCACCTGCATTAGAGCCCAAGGACAGTCTTAGGTACTAATGGAGCACACTTTTAATGTGAAATATTGCATGTGTAGGTGCAATAAAGTATTGCTTTTTTCGCTGAGCCAAGTGTGTATTTTCCATCTACAGGCTACCTGTGAAGTGACAGTGTACAGAGAAGGCATCTCCAGGGTCCAGTATTTTATTGCAGAACAACACAGGATTTCCCTGAGATTTTGGGATATTTTTTTATTAGTTACAAGAAATTAGGTACATATCTCTCAAACTTCCAATGAGGATAATTTCCTGCCAAAACCTCACTCTTATATAGATCTATAAACTATTTTTGGACTATGTACTAGAAGAAAAAAAAAATGTTTAGTAAATCATGAGTTATTTACTGATTCTGTGTGAATGCACCACATAATTTCCTCCATAATATCTTTACATGGTTAGAAAGAATGGCACAGTTAACTATCCTTTTATACAAGTTAAATGTGTAGAGAAGTATCCCAGGCTGTAGAAATCCCAGATACAGCTCTTTATTATGCTTGCATGAATATCAAACCTGTCATGAGTCCCCTTCATTTCTAGATAGGTGGTTTTCACAGATTTCCTGCTGACACTGATTCATGTTGCATGAAGTATTTAAACTTGCATTGCAGCAGACAGTGCCAAATACTTTCTCTGTTTAAAAGATGAAACAGGTTTTAAGGCAAGTACACTGAAGGAAGTACTTAAGGAAACACTGAACTAGGAAAACATACTTTTTGCAACTGGGTTGTGCATGTGTGCAGTCCTTTGGGAGCGTGTTGGACATCTGGCACTTTTGAGAAACATCAGACCTGCTAATGGCAGAATGACTGTGTCATGCATTCATAATCAGCCCAGTGTTTCCATATGCACTGGATAGTCTGGATGATGTGTGCTGATATAGTTCACCTCCCTATGCCTTATCTGGAGGTCTGGTATCCCAGTTAAAAATTCTGTACACATATCAAAAAGTTGCCTCTGATAAGTACCTGTCAGATGACAGATGTAGAACAGCCATCTAAAACCTCCCATTCAAGCTTTTGAAAATGGGAAAAAAACTCAAAAAAACAATCTTAGGAAAAAAAAATTCACTAGATCAATGAATATATTAAAGAAATATTTAAATTAAAGCAGCCTCAAGAGAAGAAGATAATGAAATACCTTCCAAATACTGTGCAATATGTCTGACACAATTCATTTGGATACTAGGAATGTAACAGAGAGATGATTCCAGTCCTACTATAGTCTCAGCTTGTGCTTTAATTATTTGCTCATAGATGAACTCTATCTACTCTACCTTGTTTTATTGTGACCTGTGTCAGTTTAATTTGCACCTCATTTCAAAGTTGTACAAGTTATAATTGAAAAATCTAAATGAAAACTAATAAATGGAAAACTGCAAATTATCATTCATAATGTATGTAGTATTTAAAAGATTGCTAATACCATTCCAGAAACTCTGTTTATTGACAATTGATTTAAGGGGAATATTACCCAGTTTAAAGCCTTGATGTGAATGTGTTTTTGGAAAATCTGGGAACAAAAGAGAAAGATCCGTGGTAGAACTTGCCATCACTGTGCTAAAGAAAGAAAAAACTGTAGGCAGCTGAGACAAATAACTGCCTTTGCTGTCATGTCCTGCTGATCAATCATCACTGACTGCAAAAAGAAAATGATATAAACAGGTTATAAGGGCATGTCTCTCTCCTTAAGTTAGACAATGTCTTCAATAAATCACAGCATGCTTAGAAATAAACTGCTAGGACTCAGTCTGACTGTTAACATTTCTCTAATAAACCAAGCCATGACTATTTGATATAAATTTAGACACAACTGAGGACCATCAGAGATAACACCAAACCTCAGAAGCTTTTGCTAAATTAAAGGTCACAGAACATGCTATAAACTGCTGTAATATGCTATAAACTGTCTGTAGTATTCTTCAGCTGAAGTAATTACCTGAACAAATGAAAAGGCAAAGAATAAAATGGAAAAAAATCTTAAAGTGAAATATATGTGTATTTATGCTAATTATGAGCAGTTCTCCAATATTTTCCAGCTGCCATATTAAAAAAGTTACTGGCTGTACTAAGACATTCAGGATTTAAAATTCATCATGATACATAGATGACAAACTACTGAAACAGGCCCCCCAAGGAAGTTGGGAGTCTCCTTCTCTGGAGCTGTTTGAAAACAACCCGAACACAATTCTGAGTAAAATTATCTGGGGGACCCTGCTTGAGCAGGAAGAGTTGATTAGATGACCTCCAGTGGTCCCTTCCAACCTTACTGATTCTGTGATCCAAGTCCAGATGAGAAAATTACAAAATACTGGTCCTAGCTGTAATCTAGAAAGGTACCAAAAATATGGAAAATCAGGACAGACTCTCATACTGTAAAATAGTAGGCTACAAATGAAGTATGAAGATGCAGATGTGTGGGAATAGGGAAAAACCCACAGATTCAGATAAACTAACAGAAGACATTAACTGTGGAAAAGAAGGGAGAGAAAAAGCTGATATGAAGAAGCAAGATCTTCAATCAAATCATCCAGAAAACTGAAAATTAGTTGGATTTACCTTGATCTTCTTTTAGGAAGGTGAGAAACTTCAACAGTTAGATATTTCCACACTTTCCACTCAAAATACATGATATCATCAGTCTTTAGATGGCAAGGTTTTCATACTTGAACTAAATATTTTGTGTAAATTGAGTATCCAGAAGATATCTATGCTTACATCTTATTTTACAAGGGATATGTAAGTGTGAAAACGGAATGCACCAAAATACCAACATACTATGTTAATAGTGATATAATGTAATTGTTCTGCTCATCCAAGAAAATTAATTTGAAATTGCAATTCAGAAAAAGAATTTCAGAATTAATTTAAAGACAATGTCTTATCTTTTTCAAAAGCTTTTTTTTTCATTATAAGCTTAACAAATATTTTATTTATTTGATTTTTGCTGGAGATAAGAAGTAATCAGCTAAAGGCTTATAGTTTTTGTTTGTTTTTTTTTCCATGAACACACTGTGAATGATGAGTTGGAGCAGATTTATTGAATGTTTGTGGGGAGAGCCCTGATTAGTATGAGCAGATGCATATTGTTTGTCACAAGTCACCCACATGGTGATGTGTTGGTTTTATTTAGCAAATCTGGTTCACACTGCTGTGTGTTCAGGTTGTAGTCTAATTGGAAAGATGGCAAGGAAACATTTGTACTTTTGTGACCTGTTTAGAACATGCCAAAGGCTAGCAGTGTTTCACTTATCTAAAAACAACCACAGTACACCAGAGAATTTCTTTCTTTTAGCTGCCAAAGAGTCTTTGACCACTAGAGATCTAATCTGGTGATTAAAGAACAGAGATGCCCAGAAGCTATAGATAATTCTGATAAACTTGCCAATATTCCAAACAACATTCTGCATTCAGTGTAGATTGACAGAGTAAGTAAAAACCTTAAAATTGTGACAGAAACTGCTTTAAAAATTGTAACTCTGAATAACCAATGAATGTAAATTGGTGACTACCATGATATTGTCTAAGGTAATGAGTAGACAGGTTTTCATAATTTTTCATTCACATCACAGACTGAGATACTTGAGGTCATTAGGTATGGCAAGTATGTATGGCTTCAAGATTCTTAGCATTCCCTTCCTACTCCTTGTGGGGGGGTTTTTGCCACTGTTATAAAAATGAACTATTATTTGTTCATTTAACAAATAGAATCAAACTCTACAAGATTAACATTATAAACCCAGCAGGAATTGTGCAGTAGTAATTCAACTTTAATGGGAGCTGGAAAAGTGTCTGGTAGATATTGCAAAAGTCTAGATAGAAAAGAAAATGTTAAGAGAGTGGGAACTACATAACTGTAATATAATTATTTGATTTTCTTTCAATGAAATGATAAAATTTAGGTGGTAAAATCCTGGAGTTCTTAATTACTTTCCTTTTGGTTTTGTTTGTTTGTTTGTTTGTTATATGGTATCCTCTTACAACTCGAATTCCTTATTTTTTAAATATAAACATATATAAATATAAACAATTAAAAAAATAGTTTATTTGGAAAAAAATATCCCCAGGTATAAAAATCCATTATTGTTTGTAAAAAGCTTAGAGAGAGATGATAAAATCTGAAAATGTTCAAAAATTTGAGAAAAATAAAATAATGAGGTTATTGAAAGAAAGGGCAATTGAAAGAAAGGATGATTGAGAGAAAGGTTATTAGAAGAAGGAGTGCAGGTGCATTTCATTAAAGTAAGTAAAGAAACTGCATTGGAGGAGGGCATTAGAGATGGAGAAAATTTTATGCTCCACTTCTTAAAGTAAATAAATTCAGACATACTTCTGTGTTTTCTACTAGTGTATGAATCAGTTACACAAGGATGGACAAAATAATTAGAATTTTTTTTCACACTGAATTGCTGATAGACTATTTTAATCAAAGACATCAAAGCAGATGATTAAACTTACTATCAAACAAATATTTATTTACTGAGAAATATATAATATGATGACTGCATCCTGTTAGAGAAAATTTACATGTCTATTTATTGAGCAGTTGTGTTACCCTTAATTCTAGAGTGAAAATAACAGACATTCACTACAAGTTAAGATAGAGCTTATAATAGAATCACAGAATATTTGAGTTTGGAAGAGACCTTAAAGATCATCTAGTTTCAACCTGTTTGCCATGGGGAAGGACACTTTCAACTAGAGCAGGTTATTCTAAGTCCCATCCAACTTGACTTTGGACTCTTCCAGGAATGGGGCATCCACAGCATCTCTGAGCAAGCTGTTCTGGTGTCTCACTAACTTTACAGTAAAGAATTTCTTCCTAATATCTAGTCTAAACTTACCCTCTTTCAATTTAAAGCTATTTCACCTCGTCCTATCACTACATGCCCTTGCAAAAACACCTCTCCAGCTTGGTGCAGGCTCTCTTCATCTACTGGAAGGCTGCAGTTAGGTGACCCAGTCTGCCCAGGTCCCTCTGGATGGAAGCCTTCCCTCCAGCATGTCAACTGCAGCACTCTGCTTGGTCTCCCTGGGGAACTTACTGAGGATAAGTCAGCAGTGCAGTGCACTCAAGCCCAGTGCAAAGCCAGCTGCCATTTCTACTGATGTGAAAAATGACATTCAGTGTCCACAGCCTACACTTCCATGGTGTCCTCAGTCAGCCTGAGGCACCACCAGAAAGGCTCAGCACAGTCATACCCTGTGAGTGGCAGTTAAGCAGGACACCAGGCACCATTTTGACAAATATTTCACAGTACGTATCGAGCTCCTTCTTTATTGTAATGTTCTGCAAAACTACTTTCTGACACTAACATTATTGGAATTTGAGGTACTGCCATGTGCTTATTATTACTACAAACAATTTTATGCCAAGAACATAGTGTTGCAGAATTTGCTTACATGAAATAATTCAAATATTATATTCCTGGCTATTCAGCAGTTTATTGTCCATGGTTGTAATGTTGACAGCAAATCAGAGATATCTATTGTTTCTGACCTTATTCCTGAGACAATATATGTTCTACCAATTTTTTTGTGTGTCAGGAAGACTTTGCTAGCATTAAGCACAACATATTATTTTTATTATGTTTTCGATAATAGTAAGTTATTTCAATCAAGTTTCTCTCATTTTAAAGGCTTGTAAAAACTAAAGTGGGTTTTCCTCTTATAACAGAGACATTTATATTACCAGATTAATCAGGCATTACTGGTCATATTGTAGAACTGTATGCTTCTATGCTTTACTTCCAGTTAAGTCATCTTACAGAAAAGAAGTAAAACTTGAACCCACTTTTTTTTTAAATGGGGGAGAATTATATAAAATAAAAATATTAAACTGTCTGTTACTATTTAACATTGTCAATCTTTAACTGAACTTCAAGTCAAGTATGATCTCTTTTTTAGGTATTTAAGCACTTTATCACACTGCAAAAGTTTGTTGAGTAATGAAGTCAACATGTTAAAATGAACATTTAAAGAGTGCAATCATTGCATCAGAGCTTCTCTAACAAAAGATTTTAAAGCCCCTGTACCAATAGGAAAGAGGACTAGTTTAATACAGAGGAAGAGGGGTTGAAAACACTTAGAACTTCTGGTCCTGTCACTTTTTTCTTCAGCTAGTACACCCATATGCTTATGGGTGTTTATAAGTTGGAGGGGGAGGGGTGGGGAGTTGGAGGGGGAGTTTAGAAATTAGGAAATAATACAATAGTCACCCCAAACTTGGTTCAAATAAAGATTAACTTGTCAGATTTCCTTTCATTGTAGTGGGAGTAGCCAAGAGAAGGTCCCTTTAATAAAATCCAACATCTGGTGAAATTGAAGAATGACAAATGATGAGATTGACCTTAACCTCCTGCTGAGCTGTGCTAGCTGCCTCCAAAGCTGAGACAAAAAGCAATTCAATTAGGAAAGAGAATTTGAACAGCATTAATGTTTGAACAAGAAGCACACCCTTTAAAAAAAATAACAAAATACTGGAAAGGGCTAAAGTGTAAAATTAACTGATAAATTGTCAGACAGCAAGGACTCAGTTCAGTTTCCATGAAGACACATCCAGTAACATTTGAGGCTCCCAAAAGTGTCTGAGAAATCCACATGGGGCTGGCTGATCTAAAGCCCATTTGGTTTTAACCTGTGAAGAAATCTCTGATTGACAAGATTTTGAAATGTAACTGATTTTGTGACAAGCAACATTTCTTACCAAACCTTGGGAAATATTTATATCACTTGTCTTTTCTACAATAAATGTGAAGAAAGAATATTTATCATTGACAGATTAATAGTTATAAACTTGCCATTATGATATCACTTTCCCTTTTTTTCTGTAAATCCATGAGAAACCACTAGCTAAATTTTGTCAGACACAGGCAGTTAACAGTCATGAAAGGTACTAATTTAGTGTGTTACTTATCTTCAATTGCTACACATCCATTGATTTTTTCCATGACCAGTTTGTTCATACACAAGCATTTGAGTCCATATTTCAGGTATGTTCATTCACACTCTATCAAGTTAAATTTTTCCACCATACTTCTGTTACATCAAAGCCTTAAAAAAAATAGTTCCTGTTATTCTCATCTGATGATAGCAATATTACTAAAAAAAGCTTCATCCAACCTGAAAAGATGGTTGAAGATGTGTAGGCTACAAAAGAATTATTTCAAAAGTTTGCATCATAACTGCTTGCACCTTGTCTGTGCCAATTTATTACAGATATCAATGAAGCTAGCACACAAAGAATACAAAAAGAAGCCAGAGGTTACAGGTCATGGAAGCAGCACAGAATTCTATATTTGTGCACAAAGTCCTTTGGGCACAATGCTGAACTTACTGAGTCAGTGGTGAAACTCCCAAAGAATTAAGTGGCTGATTAGCAACATTTCTACAACAGTGTTTCAATAGCTAATGTTTGAAATAATGTCAGTACTCTCCTCCCTGTAAACTACCAAAAATTACGAATCTTTGAAAGCTTAAATATTTCATACATAAAATTAGTTTACTTGTCCACTGTAAACTTAAGACAATAAAAATTTTAAGAATTTTTAAATTCTTAATAATTTAATTGATAGAGAACTACTAATCAAGCTATAAAAATAAATCAGGGTTTCTGACTAGCATAAAACAGTACCTGAATAATCTTTCATCAGAATACATGTGTGTAGGTAAGTCAGGCCAGAAAAATAACTCTGATTTTGCCATAGAGGGCAATGCTAATCAGTAGAGAAAAATGAGTCCTTGTAGCTACAATTTCACTGAATTGAATGAGTCAGATTACATCTGCCATGCATCTGGAATGCTGTGTCTAGATCTGCACTCCTCAACACGACTGGAGCTCCTGGTGTGGGTCCAGCAGAGGGTGACAGAGACCATTAGGGGACTGGAGCATCCCTCCTGTAAGGAAAGGCTGAGGGAGCTGGGCCTGTTTAGCCTCGAGAAGAGTGACTAAGAGGGGACTGTTGAATTGGAACCAGGTTTTTTTTACCTTCTCCAAAACAAAAAGTAATTAAGTGTTGAAAAACAGCAATATTGATCTTGAGAAAAAGAAGACTTAAAAGACAGCAGTGCTCTAGCATGGCTCCCAGCTAGATATCATTATCAGAGAACTCGAGATTTTTCACTCAATTACTCTGCCAGGATGCCATTGCTGGGTTAGTTTTGTTTAGGGTTACCTTTCAGGGAAAGCAAACATGAAGTGCTATCTAAAGAGAGCCATTTATTCTTGGGAGGCCTTTTGTAATTGCTAGAAAAGTAGAGATATACCTTGGTTTGTCTGAGCTCATTAGACCTTTCCCAATCACACTTTTGAGTCACAGTTAACTGGGTAATGATACTGTCACCTTGGTGAACATTTGACTTCTCTTCCAGATGACATGGACAGTAAACATGACTTTTGAATAACTGGTACGGAAAGGGGCTTTTGGTAAATATTTCACATAGTGACAGTCTTCTATGAAAATGCATATTTGAGAGAAGAAGTCTGATATAATGGAAAAAATAAACAGATTCATTGTTACAGGGATTGTATGAAGCCTGTCTGTTTTAACTGTTTGGTTTCTTTAAGCAATATCAAAACATTTTTCAAGTGTTGAGCTATGACCATACTTTTTTTAAAGTAAAGTTTCAATGGAGGTTTAAATGACTGATGAACATTGGCAAACTTGGAAATCACTAAACCTTTTAAAAACTTTTGCTTTGACAGAAATTTCTGGTGATAAAATGTTCAGTTAGACCAATAAACTAGTTTTACTGTTTCAACTTCAGAAGAATACAGCAGAGAATGAAAATAAAGGTAAATCACAATATCTACTGAAGAAGTAAAGCTTAAAATTGGATATCAGATCAAACTGTTTTAATTGAGAATTACTTAAAGCAGATGTAGATTGAATATATTGAATTTTTACATGTATTTAATTAAACAAAAGTAAATTATAATTACATCTGAAGACAGCAGATTAGAAAAAAGCAAGCAAGCTGTCCCAGCAAAGGAGTGATAAGATAACAGCAATTTGAAAGTGGAAAGGCTTACAAATGCTTCATACCTCCCTTCTTGTAGTCCATCAGCTTAGAGCTGCACTTTTCCTTATTTCTTATGTCACTGTCTTATCTCACTATATCGAAACAATTGCTGAAATCAGTGAAAATTTTACTTCAGAAAAATGGCCAACAAATTGGATCCAATACACAGAAATAATTTTTTCTTCTTTTTCTTTCTTCCATACTCATCTCTCTCATTTTGAGATTAGTATCTTGTTAATAATTAAAATAATCTTTATTTGTTCTGCTTCAGACTCATTTTTATCCACTGAAAGTATAGCTTCAGTACTGGTAACTTTCAAAGAATTATTCCTTATAGAATCTTTCTCTTTCCTTTTGACTTTTCCTGTATCTAGAAGACAATGTTATGATGCATATACCTCTGTGCCTCCAGGTAATTTAACCTCGATATTATTTATTATGCCTGTTTTCATATTTCTTCCACTTTTATTAAATATAAAACTTTCCTAGACTCAGCAAAAGCTGCCTCATTCATCACATGAAAATGTTGTTTGAAAAATCAGGTTTGAAGAATATTGATATTACTAAACTTCCTAGGTTTTAAGTTGTTGGAAATTTATCTGTTAATGGGATCATGTTACCATTCCATTTATGATAGTAGCAATAGTATTGATTTCTCCTTTAGGAGTTTTGTGTCTTCATCTTCTTTTTCATATAATCTATATTTGCAGTACAGTTTTTTTGGTTTGGTAAGAGGGCTATTTTTCTTTCAGTATTTTCAGGGCTGTTGTCTTTTAGCAATTAAAATTTAGAAAATATAGTTTTGGTTCAAAATATGTGCATGCATAAGAAATAATAAAAGTATTGCCATAAAAATATATTTATTTAATTAACATATTTGATAAGGTCTATTTTTATCCAAACTAGTGTAAATTTTTATGTCTTACAGAAAGATACAAGTTCAGATATGAGATCTGGCATCCACTGTATTTTAGCTGTGCCATGCTGTTTTATGTTATCATGGTGCTGTGACAATAATTTTGAAGTTTTCTCTATTTGTCCACATGTCAATTTTGCCTTCCTCAAGGGTATGTCCAAATAATTAATATACAGCCAATTGCAATAATGGTGAATTATTAAAAAAAAGTCCTTCATGAAAATGATGAACATGATGTGCTTCAACAGATATGGAAAACTATTTAAGTGGATTTAACATGTCCAAACATTCATTAGTTTATACTTGAATGTAATTGATCCTTTTAAAATTTCAAAATTTACTTAATCACATAAAATAAAACAATAAACTAAAATAATACATCAAACCAAACAAAATCAAGTGCTGCTCTTTTTTTTTTTCTTTCACATAAACCCATGACTATATATACATATCTGTGATTTTGATTCGGGCTAAAATTTAATGTTCATTGAGATTAAAGGATTTTGAATTCTCATAATACTGATGAGATAACTAAGTGAAAACTCTTAATGTTCATGTACATCAACATTTTTCAACTTTAGCAAAATAAGGATACTGACACTGTATAAAAAAAACTAATACTAATTTAATTTAAAAATATAATCAACAAAAAAAATTGCTATTTATTTTCCATGTCAGAAAATCAGACTTCACATTTCAGTCCTAAAATATTGTATAAGTTAAATTGCTTCCATAAGCATATCCATTAAAGAGAGTGATGCAGATGTCAGAGGGGATTTACAAAAGGAAGTAGAGAGGGTGGCTAAAAAGGTCCTCTTGTCAGCACTAAATAGTAAGATGCATGTCCATACCAAATATAGGAGGAAAAGCTTTATTCCTATCTCAGAATTTTCTCAGGGCATATATATTTCCTACATATTATTACTATGTGCATAAACAGCTTAAAAGCAAAGAAGTTCAGGAATTTAGACAAAATTTTTTCTCTTTAAGAAAATATTGGTTTATAGATTTATTTATTTAGTAAGACTCTGAGGAAGAGTCAAATGAGCTTTTATGCAAGCTTACTTCAGAGACATGAAGAATATGTGGAAAAATACTGAACATCATAAAATAAATACGAGTGCAAAACTATCCCTCTTCTAAGAGTTTGTCATTTTACAGCAGCTGTCTTGGGGGTTAAACCTTTGGATAGCCTATTTCATTCACTCTGTGTGTTGGATTATTCCATGCTTTCAGGTCTGCTTGAAAGCCATATCCAAGTTGTGATGTTCTTATCCAGGCAGCCTGTGATGGATATTTTAAAAATATCTTCTGAACAGCTGCTGCTCTGGTGGAATTGTGATGCCAGACAGGGGGGTTTTGTTTGTTTGTTTGTTTGTTTGTTTGTTTGCTTGTTTGTTGTATGAGAGGAACCTGTAAAGTTAAGGGTGTAAAGTCAATGTCTATGTCAGTGCTCTCTGCATCACAGAAATGCTCCCCTGAGGACTATTTTGGGAAAGTATGTTCTCCCTAGACTATATTAAGACTCAAAAAACGCTTCCTGATCTTTGCAGATTTGTGGAAAAGTATTTTTTTTATTGATTATGTTAATTCAATTCAAAAAGTTTAGATTTGCTGTATAATACTGTCCTTATGTCTTTCTGAGCATTCTTATTATCCACAGTACTCCTCTACAGAATCTGATTTTATATTATTTCTCCCCAGATGTATAATCTCATACTTTTCCAAGCTGAATCATCTTTTTTTCTTTTTTCCTGACTGTATTTCTATCATCACTTATTAAATTGGTCCCACTGCTTCTCTCAAAAATAGATGGTTTCTTTACATGCTCTTTTTCAGAATGTAGAATTCAAATAAAGGTCATGCAAAACTGAGTAATGATTTTGTGATGATCTAGTAAAATATGTCTCTGTTAGAGGAGTATAGAAAAATGTTTTGAAGTACTAAACTGTTGACAATAAATTACCTATAAACTAAAATAACATTTTAGAGCTCTTTAAACTGTCTCCTTCCAACAAGGAATGCTAAATATATTTTTTTACCTAGTTTTTCAGAAATACAGACAAACATAAAGGGTTCAAGGAAACCCTATTTTCATGTGACACCTGGGATAATTAATAATATCAAGATTGTGTTCCTCTATACAGGCATATGAAGTTCACAGTTAAATAGTCATAAATGGAAAAACTCATTATCATACCTTCAGAACAAAGACTACTAATTTTATTTTGAAGAGAGGTACCAAATTAGTGTTGTAGGTCTGCCCCTTACCTGTTAGTGTAAGTGTGGATCTTGTACTTTGACTGTGTTGTGCAATTGAACAGCAGAGGTGTTGTGCTGAGATTCTGGGTAACTCACAACCTTTAATATAGAGAGCAGTAAGACACATAGGTGGCACAGGTTGACATATTTGGATATCCAGTATGTGGCAGACACATACAAAAATGTGTAGCTCATCATATCTGACATGCTAGACACCTGTGGTCTAATGGTTGGAAGCATATCTTGAAACAACTAAAAGTTTATTTTAGAGTGTGTGCATTTCTTTGCTTCTTTCTGAAGCTCAGGTGAGACTGACTGGAACATTAAAGGATTTCATGTTCTGTTGCCTATGGAAGAAAGTAGAATTTATTACCACTGAGTTGGAAAATGAGCCTATGACATATGGCTTACATAGCTAATATAAATTGGAATGAGGAATTAAACTGATTTGTTACTTGATTATTACAAATCCATAGCTAAACATGGAAAAGAGATACAATACTCCTGAGTTCTTGCTAAAGTTATGACAAGGTATAACAGTCTGCTGAGGGTAGCCAAATGCAGTCATGAAAAAAGACATATTCTTAACAGTGGGATTAGAATTATTAACTATTTATACACAGTAGTATTTTTGATAAACTCTAAAATACAATTCTTTTGCTGCTATGTATTATTTCAAAAGTCATCCTAATAAAAATTTGTTTTCAGAAGGAGAGTGGATACTGAAGGCAGTCTCCCCCTGGATAGGGGCTTCATGTTGCACTGAATATGGCCTTTCACAGCAGACCAGTAACAGAATGTTTTTTCATAATATCTGCAATATTATTACAATAGTTTCAGTTCTTTCTGCCTGCTGATTTAGTAATGAAACATATTCTGTAGCATTTCATTATCAGGCATTGAAAAAGTGTTATGCAAATTGTCTTTATTTTTGTGCTTTCTTTTTTGTTTTCCTCATTTGTTAGGTAGCAGAGACAGATGGTGGCAAGGATTTAGAAAGAGTGATCTTGTAACTCTGTGTTGGTGATTAAATTTTTATCATGAATGCCAGTGTGCTTTCCTATAGGCTGGGCACCAGCCACAAAAATGAGAAACTTTCCTTGAGATTTACTATGCCTTTGAGAGGATGCTACATCCATTCCAGAAAGTAATGTTCAGAAATTTTGATGTTTGCTTTCTGAAATGAAACATTAGCTTTTCCACCAATATAATACTGCTTGCTTTTCAGTATTTGAACACTAACGCCTTCTCCATTTTATTGTTTATATTGCTGAGGTGCTTAAAAAATAGAACACTAGAACATGCAGACCTTTTTGTCAGAAGTTTCTCCACAGAAGTTATAAATACAATAAAATTGTCCGGATAGCACATTAAAAGATCCTGCCCCAGAAGTAAAACCCATAATTCTTCTTCAGCTGTACAGGAATAAGTGTCAAATATACTTTCAAAGATTAATGTTTTTGCATTCAAGATCCCAGATATCAAATCAGCTATTTGTTTTGTCATACTGTTGTCTTTGTACTTACACTTACTTTCACTGTGAAGAGGCAAAAAAATAAAAATTGCTTGTACTTGCACCTTTTCAGTTTGACAATATCTACCTCCCCCCACCCCCAGCTATATTTTATCTATGCCATTATGTTTCAAAACACTTGCTTTCAAAAGCTGTACATACTTAACCACTTGTCCAACCATTATTTTTTTGATGCACTGGCAGACTTGTCATTACTTCTGTAAGAATTTATTCCTTAAGTCACATATACTGCTGTCAACTTAATCAATGTGAAAGCTATATTTTAAAAAAACCACAAACTCACCATGGTTTTTGCTCTGTTGTGAATTTATGGATTTTTACTGGTCAGTTCAATGCAGAGAGATCATTGTTTTTGTGGAATAATACCATCTGACAGTTAATGATTAAATTAAATATATCCTTCCAATTGAATCAATGTCATGAATAAATGTCTGAGTAATCTAGATGATAAATTAATACTTGGTTTTCAACAACAACAACAACAAAAAGATCCAAAAACCTGAGTTGATTTGAAAAAAAATCATCAAATATAATCATAGCATCATCACATCAACAAGATTGAAAAAAACCCTTAAGACAATCAAGTCAATAAGATGTAATAAGACCCTTAAGATATCAAATCAATCAGCACTACTACTGTAATCCCTAAACCATTAAACCACGACACCTATAGCCAAAACCAGATGGACCAAACACTTCCAGAGATGGTGACTCCACTATCTCTCTGGCCAACCTGTTCCAGTTCCTGACCACCCTCACAGCAAAAACTTTTCTCACTACCTAATCTGAATCTCCCCTGGCTCATCTTAAGGTTATTTCCTCTGGTCCTCTCACTGCAGGCACAGCAGAAGGGACTGGCCTCCACCTCACTACAAACTCTTTTCTGGGACTTGAAGAGGGTGATGGCTCCTTCCTGAGCGTCCTCTTCTTGAGACAAATCAAACCCATTTCCCACAGCCATTCCTCATAAGATGTGTCTCCTAGTCCATTCAGGAGCTTTCTTCCCCTTTGCTGGATGGGCTCCAGTATCTCCATGTCTTCTTTAAGTTGAGGGGCCCAGAACTGAAGGCAGCACTCCAGGTGTGTCCTTGCCAGTGGTGAGTACTGGGGGCAATCACTTCCCTGGTCCTGCAGGCTGCACTATTCCTGATGGAGGCCAAGATGCCATTGGCCTTCTTGACCATCTGAGCACAGTGCTGGCTCTTTTTGAGTCAGCTATTGAACAGCATCCCCAAATCCCTTTCTGCCAAGCAGCTCTCAAGCCACTCCTCCCCAGCCAGTAGCTCTTCATGGGATTGTTGTAACCCAAGTGCAGGACCCAGCACTTCACATTACTGAACCTCCTGCAGTTGTCCTCAGCTCACTTATCAAGTCTTTCCACGACTCTCTTTAGAGTCTTCCTACCCACGAGGAACTACCCTTACCACTCAAGATAATATCTATCTTTATACAGTATAAGGAATTTGAAACAAAATGCGCTGCAAACAAATTAGATAACTATTTTCTAATTCTCCATATGGCTTTTATATTTATGCTTTCATCATAAGAGGAAGAAACATCTATGCAAAGAGTGGTTAGCACTACAAACTCTTAAGAAAAAGGAATGTAGTGAAGAACTATTTTTTTATCCCTTACAATTTTTTTTATAAGAAGGATTAATTCAAAAGCATATTCATTATTCATAACTGACAATGAACTTTTTATGCCAATACATTCCAGTCTACAGATTGTTACACTTTGTTTCAAGAGGGGTCATATTCTCATGTCACAAAGTAATATGGTGAACCATCACCTTTTTTAAGTGTGTGAATGATTGTTGTAGCTTTGGGTCACAAAAAGGATTTTGGGATTATCAGGCTATTTATTTACCAGCAGACAAAGTGCATTATAGGGAATTGTTTCTTCTCCCTGCTCTCATCACCATAAAATGTATCAATAAGAAAGAAATCAAAGCAACATTAAGATGTTTACACTATGCCTTCTGTCAAGGATCTCTGAACAAATATATTTTCAAAAGTGTAAAACTTTCAGACAGCATTCTTACAAAAAAAAATAGCTGAGAAATATTTTTGGAAACTAATATCAATGATTATAAATAATGTCAAAATAAATTTTTCATTTGAAATCCAGCACAATGTGAAGATCGCTTTTGCAAGCGTCATTACGTTTTGACAGTCATTTATCAC
This sequence comes from Luscinia megarhynchos, assembly GCA_034336665.1. Classification (NCBI taxonomy): domain Eukaryota; kingdom Metazoa; phylum Chordata; class Aves; order Passeriformes; family Muscicapidae; genus Luscinia; species Luscinia megarhynchos. The sequence goes on from JAPFBE010000002.1 coordinate 85,005,829, forward strand.
ATCAACATTCCCCCAAATGTTTGGAGGAATTGTTCTCTGTTCTTTGTATCTTCACAATGTTTCTAAAGACCCGTGAGAATTTTATGCTGCTAGAACATAACCTTTGGAGGAAGGTTAACTAATATGGTGTTGATCAAAACTTTTAAAGCAGTGTAGACAAGGACAAAGTTGAATTTACAATGTTATCAACTAATAGTTATCCACAAGTAAAAGTGTTAAAGTGTGGGATGTATAGCTTACAGTTACAGTAACCCAGAAGAATTCAACACAAAACCCCAAATAAAAATTAATTAATCTGTGCCTTGGATAAAATTTCGTAAAAATATTTCTCCCAACTCAAGAGGAGTTATTCTCTAAATGCTCTACAGAATTTCATCATTGATAGAACACTCTGACAGTGCACATACACATGAAAAGGATGAGTTAGCCAGATGTTTTGCTTCATTATTATTTTCCTTTTTTTTTTCCTAACTAAAATGGCAGAGGTAAAAAAAAAGAAAAAAAAAAAAAAAAAGAAAGGAATCCCTATTTATCCTTCATGTAAAATGCACAATGGAAAGGACTGAAGGAGGACAGCAGCATCCCAATCTGTCAATCTCATCATCAGTATGCTTGTTGCCTCCTAATGCAGTGTATGACATGAATCCTGAAAATTAAGTTTTTGTATTATGTAGACAGAATACATTAGAATAAACTATATTTGATATTTAGAAGTCTGTTTAATTTAAGACATGTTTTCTGTCAAACAATTACAGCCATTGAAAAGGACAGTTCTAACAGCTGGCTTTACCAGGAGTCTTGCTTTGACTGAGAAGTATTTTAATTATTCCATCATTTGTACCATTCTTAATGGGTGCTACAATGGTGACTAACCAACTATAATTTGTAAAATTTGAAAACTGTAAACATTTCAGGAAAATTGTTTGTAGGTGCAGTATATGGTTTTCTTATATGTCAAGGAATTGTTCTGATTGATAAAAAAAGTTTACTTTGGAAAAAGAGAATTTTAAAAAAAATATTTTTATGTATTTGGGAGCTGTCTTTTATATAATAAAATATATTGAAAGTAAAACTGTTTTTTTTTACAAAATATTCATACACTCATGCATGTGTATAAATAAACCTATGTATATACAGACAAAAAAAAGAGGGGAAGATAACTATGTCTTCCTTTAGAATTAAACCAATTTCTGAAATTCTAGTACACCCTCAGAAGTAGGGTCTGCATCACTCAGGTCTGAGATAAACTGGAGCAATGTCGAGGGAATGAGGGCTAAACCCACAGGATATGCCATGAGATATGTGGAGAAGGGAGTACCATGGGAGTGATGGCACCTGGGGGGTGACAGGTTGTCAGGCTGAAGGCCAGAGGACCCTTATTGCTGCCATCAGCCAGGTGAGAGAGTGAGTGACACCCACACCTCACTGCTCCATTCCACCCTTCTGCATGACCACAGCCTCTGTAATCTCTCTCTGCTACTCTCCATATTCCTCACTATGTGTCCCTACTGCCATTTATGATGGCAACAACAGCATGTTTGAATACAGTCTCATCTCCACTTCTTCTAAAACTATAAATTTGGCATTTGGAAGCCCTCATGGCAGTGGATGAGAATGCACCTTGCAGACAAGTTGATGGACTTGGCCCTCTTTCCTCCCCTAAGCAGAGACATCTCTTTTATAAAGTTTGCACCTCCAACTATGTCAGAGCATACCCTTACACATGGCACTATACACTTATATTTTCTAGGTCTAGTTATTTATATGGCAATCTAACAAGAATCTGTAGACTGTTGCTTCAATAAAGTGCATTATTAAGGAATCTGTGGTCATGAAAGTACTTACTGAACCTGACTTACAGTGCCAAATTGATTCTAATCAGAAATTAAGTCCAGACACACCTAGTGCCTCTGTCCCTGAGGACCAGCCAGAACACAAGCAAATTTATTTTCTGCCAAATATCTGGTTACAGGCCAAAACTGATGTGACTTGAGAGTCTGAATTACATTGCAGGCAGACTCTGTGAGAAAAATCTTTGTGTGGTGGGGCTGCAGTGACACTCTTTAGTGACCCCAGTCTAAATAAGCTCTACCTGCTCTGGTAGGTGAGGAGTCAGCTGAGTAAGTTGCTAATACCCTGTGAGCTCTGGACACATACAGCAGGGAAGAGGTTAAGGTCTTTTTGGCATCTAAGTAATATATCCCCATCTGTCTTCTGACAGTTCTTTTGCATACTCCAAAATCAATCTCTTACACTTCAGCTTCTGTGGGATGCCTAGGGACTTTCAATTGTCATATATAATTTCTGAACAAAGAATTGGCACCAGATGTTAATAAATTCAAAAGTGTCTATAACTACTAAATGACAGAAAGAGAACACCCTTAAGTTCAAAACAGCTAAGAAAACATGATGAAATGACACTTTTTTTCATAAGAAAACTTATAAAAGCTAATTCATCAAAATAATTGAAAATAGCTTGAAAAACATTCCAGCAGATACAGGTAGGTCATAAAACTCTAAGGAGTTGAATGAAGGTTTTCTCAGCTCTGCCTGAGCAAAAAATGAAATTCAGCCCTTCCAGGACATTTTAAATGACTTTTAGTGGAATGTGCTTTAGAAAGCAAATATCTTGATTTTGCAACTAAAATTACTTCAGAATAGTTAGGGTTTTTCTCTGATACCTAATTTAAGTGGCACAGCATTTTCATTATCTCATGAAGTTAATGTCTATAACTCCTTCTGCAGGCTATTTTAATCTTTTCTCTCTCCGTTGAGTAGGCTTTTCATAAGGGCCTGGAGTAATGTCCTGTAAGATCTTCAGAAGTGCATTGTCATTGCTGGATTTTGGGTTCAATGAAGAGCTTTATCCTTGCTCAGTGAGGTGACATTCAGCAGACTTCTGAGACCTTTTAGTGAAACTGCTTCTTATGTATCTTTTCAATGCTCTCTGGAAGTTCATCTGCTCACATTTATCTACAATTCTCTCTCTGCACAGTTTCAGTCTGATTTCTTTAGCAAGGATACTGATGGTGATATCCTGGCCATCATCTGCTACCAAAATAGTTAAAGTGACTTCCACCCATTCTGCTCAAAATTACCTTCTAACTTAAATCACTTGCAGAACAGGGTAGCCAGTAAAGTCAAATGACTATTACTTCTAGTACAGTTTAGCTTGCAAAAAATAAACTAACTTTGCTGGTTAAGCTCAAAAGTAGTGATGATACAGATCATCAGCGTAGTGATGTTATTTTGTCATTTTTCCTGTATTGTCAGCTTTAATTATGTACCTTTTCTCTCTATTCCTTGATTATTTCAACCATGACTCTGTTAAAGCAGACCTACTTTTTGGGAATAAATTAATTTCCACATTTAGCACTTCCATGATGACATCCTCCTGTTTGAGATAGGACTTTTAATATCTTGTACCATCTTAGGGTGGCTGTAAACCACTACACCCCTTTTCCTGCCCTGTGTTGGGCCTTGAGGCAGCTGAGTACCATTTGTCAAAGTGCAGTGATACCCAGATGTAAGTAGGGCCCATGAAAGATGTCATTCATGGATAGGCTGCTGCTACCAGATCTGCTGTGTTTCTCCCCTGGCTCCTGGACTATATCTGAGAAGGAGTATTTCAAAAGCAGGCATAGACAGCCTGTGATTTCTGGGTGAAGGCTGCTCATGTGGAACATCAAAGATGTGCAGGAATAAATTTACCCATCCTCCAAGATACCATTCATTGTCATCTTTCTCAGATGAAATAATTAATCCTTATAAGGAAGATGCAATCCATAAGGGTTTAGGTATCTGGAATAGACACTAATGAGCATTAACTGAACTATACTTGCTAACTGCATGTTAGCTGTCACACAAATTTGCAAGAAAATATAACTACTTATGTGATAATGATTCATATGCAAGTCAGTACATTCCACCTTTTTGTTCAGAGCCAGCCCTTAGATGCATGCAGCAGCTCAGCTGGCCTAAGATTATACAACTTTGTGCCAGAGTTCTCAAGCAGAATATTAAAAACTAGGAAAAAAACAGAAAAAGAGAAAATCGGTCTCAAAAACTGCACAGTGTTTGTGAGTATATCACCAAGTTCCCACAAAACCCCATAAGTTTAAATAATATTTTGAAAAGGTTGAGGCTTCTGTCCTAGAACAGGTTTTTGGAATGGAAAAATGAATCATTCTTTATAGTTCAGTTATTTTAAGCCATTTTTTTATTTGGAAGTGTTGCATACATGGCCAGAAGATTAGAGTCTCTAAGTCTCCTATGCTTATTTGAAGGGATATATGAAGAGATTTTGTTTGCTTAAGTCTTTCACATGGCTTCCTGCTAAGATTAGCTCTAGTCTAACAAATGACCTTTTATTGATTTGTCCTGGAACTGCATCCTTGCTTTCAGCTGAGTGCAGTATGATAAAGCCATGGTTTAGCTTGTAGAATGAAACCACACAGGAATCCATTTAATTCACCAAGGTCATAAGCTCACCATATGTGGCTGCACAGTGGATGTTTTTTTCCAAAGCTAATTAGGCTTGGAGCTAGGCTAGTGATTACACAACCTCTTAATCATGAGTAAAGAAGCATTTCAAGCTGGGAATCATGCCTGTACACCTACTCTTGCATACTGTTTTTCCTGCCAGGGCTGCTACTCATCTCCTAGACTGGTATGGTGCCCTCTCGCAAATTAATTGAGGACTTGCTGAATAACAGAGATGCCAGTCAATTACTTGTATACAAAAGGAAAAAAAACCCCACATACATTCTAAAGATACATTCTAAAGATCTATTATGTAAATGTAGTACCAAAACAGACGCTGGGACCTTTTTGAGTTTCAAACCTTGATATTTCTTTTAAAAGTGTCACTTTGAATACCTTAGGAAAAGCTACATTTAAGGAAAATATGTATTTGCAACCAAGTTATATTTTGCTCTTGGTTTTGTGTTTACAATAAAATGCTAATGAAAAGATTTTTAAAAGTCACTGCTATTTGTAAGAAAAAGATTTTGTAGTTATGATGACAATCGGAAATTAACATGAATTAAATGGGTGGGCGAGTCTACCACCCCAAGAATTAAGTTTGTTAAAAAGAAGAGATATACAGACTTTTTGTGCAGGTGGCCTCTGAAATTTTTATTCAGCATGAAGGGTGATTTCAGCACATTGAAGAATTTAATGAAACATTTTACAGGGCTAATAATTAGCCCATTTTGGAGTACTTCGTAGAAGGAATGGTAGAACATAATATGATCTAATTTTTAAAACATTTTAATTTTTATAAGTGTCACAAAAGAAAAGACATATTGGGATATAACATAAGTGACAATATCCTTTACGTTATCTGTGAATAACAGACAAGGTAAATCACATGGGAAGAAATGGGCTGCAGCTGATTCATGGTCTATTACATTGTAGCAACTGAAAAAAAATTACAGTTTTAGTAAGAAAGCAGTCTTGGAGAAAAGGTGTAGAGAATGTTTGTGGAATTTTAATAGGAGCATTTATTTTTATTAATTAAATAAATCTTTATGAAGTTCTGTAATATTTGAAGACTGGCTAATAAGTCTGTGATAGTAATTCTGCTTCCTGGTATGAAAATGCTTCTTATAATTTCATATCATGAAATAGGTCATAATTTCTTGTAAGGTGAGCCAAGTTATTTGCTGAGCTTCTTCAGCAAGCCTACTGCTGAGAAGCAGGGTAAGGCACCCTGATACCAGTTCTGCATTCCTGAGATAGGTGTACAATTTCTTGCTTACACTACTAAAAATGAGGTTCCAAATGATGGTGTTATGGTTAATGAAATACAGTATATTTCTCCTCAATCCTGTGCTTCTATAATAGTGAACCTTCAATACAAGGGCCAGTTTCTTGCCCTATTTTTTCCCTGCATATTTTTGTCAAGTAAAATATTTTAGTACCAAAATGCCAAAGACTTAGATAAATGATGCCCAAACCCAACATTATAATGTTGAAAACCCCTGCTTATCTGTTAAGTAATTTATGTGTCTGTTTTGAAGTTAAAAATAATTCAGAGTCTCCAGAGCTGTGATTTTGCATATATTTAGAGCTATCACTGAAAACAATCATGCAAGACCAAGTGATTGATGCTTAGATGAGTCTTGAACTCTGTCTCAGGTCTAAAAGGAGAATATAGCATCAAATAATATAAGAGCTTGATTTTGGAGATTCTCCTAGGAAAGGAAAAGAGAGGCTAGAAAAATCAACCTTTCACATGAGACACAGGTTTCCTTTCTGTGGTTAACCTTTATTTAGGAATATGCTGCTTGAGATGCTTACTGAGACACAGGAGATGTAGCTCTGGCAAACAACCAAGAGGTTGCTTTCATTCTCTGCAAGATTATGCCTTACACAACAAGATGGAAAATGCACTGGTGGGGCCTCACCTCAAGTACTATGTGCAGTTTTGGGAAGCACAATATACAAAAATATAAAAGAAATTAAAGAGTATCCAGAGGAGGGTGAGGAAAATGGTGAAGGACCTTGTGGGGAAGCCATGTGAAGTCACTTGCCCTCTTCAGCCTGGAGAAAGGGACTGAGGGGAAGCCTCATGGCAGTCTATAACTTCCTGGCAAGAGAAAGGGGAGGGACAGGCACCAATCTCTTCTCTGGTGATCAGTGACAGGACCTGAGGGAGTGGCATGAAACTGTGTCGGGGAGGTTTAGGTTATATATTAGCAGAAGGTTCTTCACCCGTAGGGTGGTTGGGCACTGGAACAGCTCCCCAGGGAAGTGGTCACAGCACCAGCCTGACAGTTCAAGCAGCACTTGAACAATGCTCTCAGGCACAAGGTGTGATTCTTGGGGCTGTCCTGTGCAGGACCAGGACTTGGACTTTGATGATCCTTGTGGATGTTCTATGATTCTAACTCTCCCCTGGTGCAACTTTTCTACTTTAACTTGTTGGTTGGGAGAAGAAACTCCCATGCACATGGCTACAAAAGTTGTAGAGAGTGGTAAGGTCTCCCCTGAGCCTCCTTTGCTCCAAGCTAATCAAGCCCAACTCCTTCAGCCACTTCTCACAAGACTTATGCTCCAGACCGTTCACCATCTTTTCTGGACATGCTCAAGCACCTCAAATTCTTTGTTGTGTGGCCCAAAACCAAACACATGATTCAGGGTGCAACCTGGCCATCACTGAATACAGGAGGACAATCTCTGTCCTAGTCCTGTTCATCACATTTCCTTGTACACATAATTGCTGAGTCTCAAGGTTTTACATTATGTAGTCAATTAGAATTTTAAAGAGAGGCTTGCCTGCTCACAAAGGTTTGTCTAGAAAAATGCATTCTTACGCAGAAGTGTCTTCATTTACCTTGGTGTCTGATCAACGCTTCACAGGAAGAATGTAAACATCATATGCTGAATTTTTGTGAAAAGGGATGTGATTTAGACAAATTTCAGTGCCTCCTAGGGTTGTAGAGGCTTCTGCTTTAAATTTGGATTGCTGGATCCCTATTCCTTTCATCTTCATTACCCAGGTTAAGGTATATCTCCCTTTCCTGACCAGTTGGTGACACAGGAAAAAGCAAGATGGAGATCTTCAGCTGGAGAGAAAAGGAGTGGTGATCATTGATGCCAAATCTGACAAACTGCCTTCTAGTCACGTGTTTGATATTCAAGTGTTTTGTCTTGTATTTCCATGCCACCTCATTGCAACAATCAAACTCCATGGCTCAATAAGAGAATATTTTCTTATTTAAGGTAGAAGAATATGAAGAAAAGAAAATCCAGTGTAAAATGTAGTATGGTTCAAAAAATATCACACTGACTCATATAGATAAATATGGTGAAAAGATTTCCCTCAGCCTGCAAAAAACAGACTAGAAGTTAAATTTCTCCTCTTTCTATTGTTTCATTTCTTAAATGGATGATTATTATAACTGGCTACTAGGGACTGGAACCATCCAAGGAACTAGAAGTTGGTTTTATTATCTGTGTTTTCAAAAAGTAGTAATCTGAATTGTTTTACTTACTGCTTCTCTCGAAGGGAAGACATGAAATCCAGTGTTGGATTTTTTTTAATTTCTTGAGCCTAGGAGGAAATCTAACAATTTCAGAATTTTGCCTATTAAATATATCTGTTTTTCCACGTGAATCCTGTTTTGCAGGCTGTCACAGGGCTGAAAGCTTTCAGGGACATAAAGTTTTAGTTACTGAAAAGAAATGCAAGTATGACCATTGCTTTAGGAGCAGAAATGTTAATCCAATGTGAAATTAGGAAATCTAAAGTAATTTCAGTCTCAATTATAGATCTGCTACTTTTACTCTTCACTTGGCCTTTTTGCTTCTCTACCTGCAGCAAGGAACTCTGAAAACTTTAGATGTCTGAAATGATCCAGCTTAGGGATTTTGGATTGTCCGTTTTTATGCTTGGAGCCTTGGGAACTGTGCTAAGGTGAGCAGCACTCCTTGGCTCTGACTTGTGTGAGAACTTTGCAAGTCAAAATCTTCTGATTAGAATTTTTTTACTCCATTGGAACTTCAAAAATAGAACATATCCTATTTTTTTTCCTACTCTTTTGCACCTTCTCTTCTGAGGAAGCTTTTGTAATGCATTTTACCAAACAATGACTTTATAAAACAAGCAGAAGTAAGTTCAACCAGCGACATGCTCACTTACCATTTCAAAACCCAGTCATAGTTGAGGAGTCAAGGTATGCTCTAATTTTTGAGAAACAGAAATGAAGAAATTGTGTTTAGTGTAGTAAAACAATTGCAACAGCCTCAAATTTGAATATAAAATATATAAAATCAGAATATATAAATTTGTACATTATCATTTCTGTCACAGTTTGTCAGAGTTTTATCTAAATACTACTTTTTAGATTACTTGTGCTGTCAGGAGTCACATTCATTAATATTTTCTACTAGAACCGATGAAAGTTAGAAGAAATTGCTAATATATATTGAGAAAAGGGTCTAGGATACAAAGATATCACAGACAGATTTGATGAAGTTACTGATGAAACCTGTTTCACTCCCATCTCTGATCACATTTATTTTTTAGAGTTCCTTGGTGTGTGGAAAATGCAGAATGTCTTAATCTAGCATTAAGTATGAGAGAAATAACTTAAAGACCCATCACAGCATTTTGCACTGAACATGAGGATTTATATAGTCAGGAACTGCTTCAGCTACCCAACTTGTATTCCTGAATCCATTTCTTTTACCCTGTGGATAAGTGTAATTCTGTGGCCTTTATCAACTGAGAGATATTAACTCTTATAGCTATTCTGAAATAATTATATTCTATGGTAGTTTTCTCAATAATTTCCTCTTAATAACTGCTCTCTTCAGTATTGGTAATACACACTAATGATGAGGGTGACCTATGACTTCAATTGCATCTCTCCTTTGGCCATTGAATGACTACAGTACAGGAAAGAAAAGTACCACTGTTACATTGAAATAGAAATTTATTATAAAATAAATATGATCAAACATTTTGCACAGATAATCAAGCATTCAGGAACATATACCTGGAATTAATGCAATTAAGACATATAAATCTTAATTTCTTACAGAAAACACACCAAGTATCATGACACTTGTGAGTAATGTTCTCTTATCACATGCAATCATAGAAATAAGGGAAAAAATTACTATTCAGGTAATTTGTTTTCCACTAATCTGATTAAGCATTTTGACTTCCACCTCATACCACCTCAAAACAGCAAGTTTCTGAAAGCTTCTTAAACTTTTTTTTGCACTTAACCAACTTCTTAATTGACAAATAAGTTCACAATTACCATAAATGTGTAAGAACTTGACATGCTTCTTTTAACAAAATCCACATTAATCTATGTGTGAGGTTTCTGTGTGGTGCAGCCCAGATAAAGATATGAGAACACTATAAACTATAAACTATGAATAGTTCACTAATGCATTTAGCTTCCTGTAAGAAAAAAAATATTTTTGAATAAGGGAAGATATGCATAAAAGTAATCATTATATATGTTTTACATGACTGAAAAATATATTAGAGTGTTTTTACGTATAATCTAGACTAGAAATTATTCAATTAAGCAAATGAAAATTTAAGCAAATGAAAATCCTTGTAAAGACTCAAAACAAAACCCACAAAAGTTAAAGTACAATGTCAATGCTAGGATAGAAAAATGAACGGGATGGGTTTTTAATTTCAACAGTCCTATTAAGCAAATTAATAGAATTAATAGGAAAAATTAATAGAATGGTAACTAATGGATGTTCACTCTATGTTAGCAACTGGCCAGAAACAAGCAAAAAGAACTGTATTTTACAGGCAAAATAAAAGTTTCAGGAATGAAAACAGGAAAACCAATGTAGCATGTATCCAGTTACTGACTACATAATTTTTTTATGTCTGCAATAGGAATTATTTCTCCTAGCTCATAAAAAATTATGTGTGGTGGGCATAGAGATTGATCATAACATTTCAGAAATTCCTTTTATATTAAGTTCATTTAATGCATTTCCTGTATTTTAAGGGGTCTGATATTGAGTGTGGTAGTGTTAATATCTTCATGATACAGATTGGAGTTGAACAAAGTAAAAATTAAATGCCTTGCTCTTAACCCCTGACATTATTCATTACTGTGAATTCAGTTTTGTCCTCGGGATCAAATCCTGTACAGTATGAAGTAATCTCCATTTCTTTACCCATTTGTCTCTGCTGTGGAAGATTGATTTCCTAATGGTTGTTCAGAGCACAGACCAGAACACTGCAAGTCAGCCTAACCATGCAGAGCTTTCACCACAGTTCACAGACATCTATTAAATTCAGGAGGTTTTCAATTGGATACTGTTCTGTACAAAATAGCTGCTAAATAGGTAGTGCCAAATTTTGTCTGTCTTTGGCATAACATTTAGTTTTTGGATACGCTTGGGAGTTGTAAATATTTCCAGGAACTCCTTGCATGTCATCTTTACCAAGCTAGATTATGAAGCTCACCAGGTATTAAAACACCCTGTTATTGATGAATAGTTAATGTGACAAAATAAAATACTTATATATCCCCAACTTCTGACTGGTGAGAGGACAAATATATGTGACTTGCACACTTTGTGATGCCATCAGGCCATATTATATAATGAAGTCCAGTAAGTCAGAATATGCATCAAAAGAAGGCATAAAAAATTCAATTTTATATCTCGTTCACTATAATAGAATTCTCTAGCACCTACCATATAAGGGTAGGTAATAAAGAACTAGTAAGAGTGTGGATGTTTCCTCTTCATTTCACCAGTCTGTTTGGGAATCACAGGTAAAATCTTGTGGATTTTAACAAATGCTGGTTGCATATGAGAGAAAAGACTTTGACCTTCTTGCAATGAATCCATTTTTGAGAAGATTCACTTCACACTTCACTTGCTCATTGTCTATCTGCGTTTGTTCTATCTATTTTTTCTTTTTGTTTCTGTTCCAGAAAGCAGAATTTGCTTAGCCACTATGCAGATCAAACAGAAGTGTATGAAATGACCAAAGAGTTATTCACGTTTATTTTTCTCTCATTCACACTGCACTCTTACACATAGATAATATGTAGAACAAGAATCTTTACCATGTTGCTTTTATTTGGCCGTATTTTCCTTAACGAAACAAAGTCTCCTTTGAAATATTTGAGACATGCTCTGCAAGGAGAATTTTGAGTGGCTTTTTGTGTTAATAATAATAAATATTATACAAAAAACCAGTGTGTCCTTGTGGCCATGGAAGCCAATGGTGTCCTGGGGAGCACTAGGAAGAGCATTACCAGCAGGTTGAAGGAGTAGATCCTGCCCCTCTACTAAAGCCTAGAGAGAAACATCTGGAGTGCTGTGTCCAGTTATGGATAATGAGGAGCCCCACATTATCACTGTATAGAAGCGTCTGAAGGGAGCTGGAGGATGCCAAGAGGATGGATCCAGGCTCTTCTTGGCGGTGCCAAGCAGGAAATGGGCAGAAATTGATGCGCAGGAAGATCCACATAAACTTGAGGAAGAACTACTTTCTGTGCAGGTGACCTAGGACAGATTGTCCAGAGTGCTTGTGGAGTCTCCCTCTCTGGAGACATTAAAGAGCCACCCGGATGAAATCCTGTGCCATGTGCTCTGGGATGACCCTGCTTGTAAGGGATGTTAATCCAGATGAGCCACTGTGGTCCCTTCCAGCCTTACTCATTCTGTGAATCTGTAATATATATTTATATTTGTGAATAAATTATCATTTGTTTGGAGGTTTTTTGCAATGTCTTAACTCACTGAGCTGGAAGCAGGATGATCAACAAACTTTTAATTATCTTCTTTCAAACATGTTTACTTTCTAATATATCAGAGAGATTGTTTTTGTTTTTTTTTTTTCCTTAAAGGTAATATTTTTTCCTCACCAAAATAAGGTTAAGGCAAGTCCTTTCTCTGTTTGAATAAATAAACATTTGCAGATTAGATCTACAATGTATAAACTTCATTATGTAATGCATATTTTAATTATTCTTGTATGTACTCTTTAGGGGTCAGATCTAGGGAGAGAACCCAATGGGATTGCATGCTGAGAAAGAAAAAAAAAATCTGTATTACTATTCAGCATATCATTCATGGGTCAGTGGTGAAGAAAGATGCTCAGGGAATATATTCTGCATATCTGCATGTTTATTGGTTGAAATGTTATGCTAGTTTTAAAGTAAACTTTTTCACTCAATCTTTTTAAATAATCTAGTTGCAATATTTATACATGGGACATCTGAGCATTCTGCAGATCTTAAGGCCATATATCTGTGACCATTTGTGAAGAGATTTAAATGAACTTGTCTAAACATATTGCTTATGTTAATAGGCTTGTAAGCCTTGATTGAGTCCATGATATCTGCTAGAGAGAGTCTAGGAAATTTACATTCTTTGCAGCAGCTATTTGACACTGCAGTTTCTTTCTTCCATCAGATTAATACTGCTGTACTTACCAGATCTCTTTGTTGTGTTGCCTAGCCCAGCACTGAGCAAGTAAATATATCATGATTACAAGTTTAAATTGTATTCAATGGGTCATTGTATGCTTATGTGTCTGGTGTAGTGTAAGAATGAATATTATTAGATTGCACTGATGTGGTTTGGAAGAGAGATTACGGAATTTTACCTGATCATCCTTGCACAAAAAGAAAAACAAAAAAAAAAAAGAAAAAAAAAGAAAAAAAAAAAAAAAGAAAAAAAAGAAAAAAAGAAAAAAAAGAAAAAAAATAATGAAACCATAAATAAATGAATAACACATTTTTTCATCTCAGTTAAGAATTTATTTGCAGATTAAAGGGTTCCCACTAACCCTGATCTTACCTCTGCAGTCTCAGAGAGCTTTGAATGCCTTCAGACATTGCAGCACTCCCAGCAGGTTCCTGTGGCCTAATCCATCATAAGCACAGACCTCATCACTCTCTACAATTACCTGAAGGGAAGCTGTGGTGAGGTGGAGGTCAGTCTCGTCTCCCAAGTAACAAGATTGGATAAGAGGAGTGGTCTCATGTTACACCACTGCAGATTTGGTGGGATGTTAGGAAAAACTTCCTTACTGATAGAGAAGTTAAACACTGGAACAGGCTGCTTGGGGAAGTGGTTGAGCCACCATCTCTGGAGGTATTTGGAAGATGTGTAGATGTGGCACTTGCAGTTTAGTGATGGTCTCGGGAGTGCTGGGCTGACAGCTGGACTCAATGAACTTAAAACCTTTACCAGCCTAAGTTTTTCTATGATTCTATGATGAGGAAGGGAGAATCTATAAGTAAATAATGCAGGGAACTAATTTCTGCAGACAGAATTGTTAGTATGCAGCTTTGTGTTTATTATTTTGACTACAGTCGCAGAGCAGGTAAATGGAGCATGAAGTGTGATGCATTTAGATCAGTATAATACAAAAACCAATTGGATCAAGTTTTAGAAACTGAGATTAGCCTGAAAAAAAAATTGTAATAGACCTATTGTTGCAAAAATTATTGATTCAGTATGAATCCTATGACTTTTGTTTTTTCTTCCTATTAAAATTTCTTATGAGTGCAATAAAATACAGATAATTGAACTAAATCATAGTAAAAATATTTTTCTATTTCCATGTGGGGTGATGAGTTCCCTATAGACTGATAGTCCTGGGTAAAACAAGCAAAGATAACACTACGGATTGAGAAAAATGTTATTTAAGTATAATTTTTAAAGGGGGTAGAAGGTTCCTTGTGATGAGTTGTTAGACAAAATAAATCAGTTGCAAAGCAAAAACTATCCTTTCTTATAAAATATATATGATATACACTTGAAAATTATTTTAAATATTGCATCATATGGCTATCACTTGATTGAAAATTGTTAAAACCGAATATAAATTTATATATATTTACATATATCAGGTACAGAAATAAACGTCTGTGTTGTTTGGAACAGTCTTCTAAATACTGACAAATTAAGACAGTTTTAAATTTTAAAATTACATTTTGCTAATTTAGTTCAATAATATCATCACTTCTACACCTAAAAATTTGGAAGAGTATTTTCTTCCATTGCCTGCATCTGATGAATGAATGTGAATTGGCTGAAGACTGATGTAAACAGAATTTGAATATGTATTAGAAGTCTCTTTGACACCAGCTTTGGTGAAAATGTTTCTCTTTAATAATGCTGGCATTATGAAAATATTTCAAGCGAAGGACTGTTCTGTGTGCAGACTGTAATCGTAGTGAAAATAGCTTTTCTTTCTCCAAAAAATGCAATGGTTAGAAATTCCTACATTAAGTTTCAACCTTCTTGCTTTGACCCATATCTTTCTTACTTAGAATTACATGTTTCAGAGATTGGAAGCAACACTTGTATTTTGTCTAGTTAATTCCACCTCTACCATGTTTATCTATGAACAAATATGTTAGCTTTTCAGCAATTTCCATAGTTATTCAGATGACAGTTGTTGAACACTGTGTAGTCTTGTAAGCCCTAGGATGCAAGAAGTCGACCTTTTATTAGTATGTGACAATTAAGTTTAACAGATTTAAGTGAGCTTGATGCTCTCCAAAAGTCAGTTTCCTGCTGTTCCTACCTTGTGATCAGGATGAAGGTATTTAGAAGAAATGGGTGTCACCTCAGACCATGTTAAAACAAAAATTAATGCTTCGACTTCAGACAAAGCCAAATTGCTAAAAACTGTTCTGGGTGATTTTATTTGAATTACTGTGGGGTTTTTTAAGGTGATGTTGGGTTATACGAAGGATTCTTTTAAGATTAAATGATACATAGAAGATTAGTGGTCTCTATTAAGAGAAAATGGCCAATGAGTTAATATTGTACTAATGGGCTATGATTTTTTCACTTATAAAATATTTCTTCTTCTATTTTTGTGAAAGAAAAAAGTCTCAGAGGAATGGAATAATTTTCAAATATTTGTTGTAGCTCCCACTGCTTAATTTGTGCAGTAGAATTAGATTTTATTAGAATAAATTAACAGCCATAATTTTATCACAGATGTCAGAATTTTACATCTGTCAATAAAGTACCAACATAAACTCTTGCTAATAATGCATTGATGATGATCAGCAATTTTTGCGATTTTTACAGCATTATGACAGTTTGAACATTTGAACTAGTTTTATCCAGAAGAACAATGAATAGTTTAATTTTACTACTTAAATATATTAATATGCCATCAAGTAGTATGAATAGTTATCTGATATAAGTTATCTGTATAATAGTTATATATTTCAGGATGGGAAAGTAGTTAACATACTGCAAAATGAATTCCCATTTATGGAACATCTGTGCTAAAAAAAGCCATTATTCCTTTACTTCCTCAGCTAATCATAAATCCAGAAAACATATCCAACTATAATGGTCAGATAGAAAATGCAATGCTTGGGTAAAACATTTCCAATTAACAATGTATTGGTATCTAACTGGATAGGAATCTAACTCATTAACTGAAAACCTTGGCAGAAATTATCTTGGATGCACATTAATATTGCATGAGGACTGAGGCCTTGAGAGGCTCAATATTGGCATTGAATTTCTTTGTGCTTTTGCTTCCATTACGTTGTTCTTTCACTTGCATGAAGTGACCTGATATCAATCTATACCTGTCCATACCTATCCAGACTCTTGAAACCTTTATTAAATTGTTTTTTTCTGAGTTATTAGAAGGAAACTTTTAAGAAGTTAAAAAAATAAGAGAAGATATAATGTTGTTTGCTAAAATATGGATTACAGTAGTGGAAAGTACCTGTAGCTTTCTTGGGTTTTAATGAATCTGGAAATCAGTGGTTGACATGTCTTATTTATCATGAATTGTCATTGTCAGGTACTGCAAATTACCCCTCAGCCTTCATTCTAGAGTCATTTCTGGTCCTCAGCAGTAAACCTAAAAGATTTGAAGTCCATGTTTTCCTAAAGCACAGAAACAGGAGGGCAAAATCCTGAAATGTATTCAAAATAGAAAGAAGAAAGAAAAAAGAAAAAGGAAAAAGAAAGAAATTGTACTTTACTATTTTCTTTAGTTTTTGTAGTGGACAACAGTGTTGGTGACTGATTCAGACAATTATATTTTTTTTTTTTTGAGAACATTTTCAGGAAACTAATCAAAGGAGAGTCCTGATTGTTAAGTTTGAGCATTGTTACTTACCTTTTGCTGAGACAAATTATTCAGCAGATGCGAGATGTAAAATGTCATCATTTAATGACATGAAGTTCTTCTGCTTCAAAGGTTTCCTTCTGTACTGTCTCCTCCTCTGACAGAAGGACCCCTCAAGCAATGTTTGAAGTATAAACTCACATTTTCTTTGGGTTGAGTTTTAGAATGCCTTCTGGTTGGAAAACAAATTTAAACCAACATTTAAAAAGAAAATTAAAAGGAAGTGTTTAAAATTTTATATTTGTCTACAGGGCATTCTGCCAGCAATACTGAGACCATGTAAGTATTAAGAATGTTTAGAAGCTTATGGGATAAAGAAGCTTTTCTGTTACAAGATAAATTATTTATCAGAATATTGGCAAGTTAAAGATGTTCTTCCCCAAGTAATATATATAATTTAGAAAAGATCTGATCTAAAGGCCTGTGTTCATCATCCAAAAGTAAGTCATCTGGATTCTTTGGCAGGTTTCTTATCTCCCTGAATAAACCAAACTCAGTATGCAGACTCTTCACTCTTCATCCTCATCTGTCCTTGGAATACTCATGGGGTTTTATGTCAGCACAAATTAAGCCTTAGGGAAGCTATGACACATAAATAGCAGTATCACCATGTAGTGCTTTTAGGGTTTGGGAGTAATTTTCTCACCTCAGAGTTAGTAACTAGTGAAAGTCGTTAACACTACTCTTGAATTTTATTTTTTAATTAAAAATTTAAAAACCACAAAAGATTATGCATTTCTAAATAGCTATATTTAGAGCTATGCAAAGATTGGAGTACAGAAATTCTTAGGACTTTAATTCTTTCAGGGAATACATTATAGGTTGTCAAAATAAACCCTTTTGTGAGATTAAGCAGCTTTGATGGATGTTTGAAAAAAAGATGCAAAATAGATTTCTGGATCATTCAGATCACAAATTTGCAGAGCCAAAAGTCTCCATTGGCCTGTCGAATTTATTTATATCTTACAGTCTTAGTCCCAGAAAAGCAGCTTTAGTTTGGCAACAATATCACTCTTACAAGAATATCTGACAGTTTTAAATTCATCTGTGTAAATAATACATTACTAGGTATATCATGCCTTTAGGTATTCAGCATAATTTTTAAGATATAAGCCTAGTATTCCTCAGTGGGACACTTCACATGAAACTTCTTGGGAATAACACGTGCCATACATCGATAAGTTTCAGCAATGAGTAATCCTTGCCACTGTGTGCCACTCACTCTTGGTAACTGGAATTGCTAAGGAGCAAATAGTTCCTTTTACTTGGTTGTTTTTGGTTTTTTTTAACCTATTTTTTCGTGGAAAGCTGAAGCATGAAAAATTTGTCTTACCATACATGAAATGACAGCCAGTCAAAAAGATACATTTGTTTTGTGCATGGTAAGAGAAAATGCATGAGAGTACAAAGTTGAATAAAGGTTTTATCAGCATAAGCACAGAATGGCTACATCAGTCACAAGTGACAAACTCCTTAGTCAGCCTCACAGGTCATCCCATGCATCTGTCAATAAACCTGGAAAAGCAACCTTACCCAGGCAGTTTTTAACTACTGCAGGTGTTGCATATTGTCTCAGCTTCAGAAGACCTGAATGAGTAATTGTAACACAGGTGACTATGTGAAAAAAAGCCTGACTTTTTATTTATAAAATATATTTGAATTTGAAGAGTTGTAAACTAATAGAAATTTGGGGATTATAATTTTACCTCTCCCAGTAATTGAAATAATCTTCAGATACTTCTGTAATTTTATTGCCATTAGAAGAATGCCTAATGTTGTCTTTCTTCTATGACATGAACTTAATCATGAATTTTGATGAACTATGTTTTTAGAAACTTCTGCTAAGAACTAATGAAAAGCTATGACATAAATTATATTGCTTTATATTAATGCATATATTTAATTCTGTTACTGGTTATATTTGGCTTTTGGTTTTCTTATATTAACACTGTTTCTAAATAAGGATATGCAGAGATCTAGTAACATTCGTATTATGAAATGTCATTCATATCTCAAGGAAAATCATGTTTTGTTAGTTTCACACAGTTGATAATTTGTAGATAGGCTACACATTTTGGGGACTGTCTTTTCTAATTACAGCCTGAGTAAATGAGCAAATAACCATCAGAGATGTTTATGATTTTGCAAAAAGAATATATACATAGTCTAAAGCATACTGTAAAACATATTGTGCTAGGAGAAATCTCTGAATTCCAACTTTTTAACCTTAGAAGGCAAGAAGAAATATTAATAACATTAAACTAAACTAGTTAAAGTTATATGTATACATAAAAGTGAATTAGCCTATCCTTTACTTACATACATTGTAAAAAAAAATAAGGTTTGGGTAGGTGGAAAACTATCCTTTAGAATTAAGTACATCAGATGATGACAATGTCAAATATTATAGCTGGAACATATAACAAGTATAATAATTTTATGACCAATGCTATTATTTGCAATGAGGCTAGTGATAGTAAAATATAACCATCTCTTTATGCACAGCGACAGCTTACTCTTAGAGTATATATTAAATATTTATTTTGCACTGGAAATTATATAGTTTTATTAATACCCTTTTTTGTCTTTTCCAAGCCATCAGAGAAATGTGTTTGAAATTGTTATTCCTCTTCCATAGATCATCCATTAAATAGAAGAGGCAAATGTAACATGCCATTTTTCACAGTCTACATACTGAATTTCTAGGAGATGGAATTGCTTGTGACTTTTCAAAATAAAGTAATTTTCCCTGGCTTTATTCACAACATGCTTTACATAAGTATAACATATTTCTATCCAGGAAGTTCAGCTGAATAATTTCGTAGGGTACTAGGAGTGGGAAAGCACAATTATACCTCTGTCATGGTTTAACCCCAGCAGGCAACTAAACACTGGACAGCTGCCTGCTCATCCAAGGTTGCTTTCAAGACAGTATTCTTTTCTAGAACAGAAACCTGACATAATGTAGCCTGGTAACTACAATTTTTTGCTGTTATCAGTATAGGCCCCCTAGCTATGTGTTGACTTGACAGTGCAGGAGCTCATCTTGTCTGGACTTCTTGGCCTGAGCATATTTTAGTTTGCTTAGCTAATGCCCATGTGAATTTTATCTACTTGTTTCTTAAAATGGCATTACTTTTTGTTGTAATGCCTACTACAAATAATTTGCATATAGGTAGGAGTAACAGTTATTTACTATATGTAGAATGAACTCAGAAAGTTCATTCAACATATAACAGGAAAATAATTATATGATACCTGAGGCATCAAGGCTTTCAGCAATTCACCAATCAGTGGTGAATTATGGATACAAAAACAAGTTAATAAAAAACCTCTCAGTTTTGGGTGTAACACAAAAGATACATAACCAGGATCTAACTCATATTCAACGTATTATACCTAACAAAGCAAAAAAATAAAATTATTTATGGTCTAGTGAGACAGAGCACGAAGCATGTCACAAGAAAGCATGTCACCTCGATGAACATTAGGCTGATGAGAAGGAAGCATGAACATCTTGCTAATCCCTGCAACGTGAAGAAAGAGCACCCACAGTTCATCTCCCTGTGAAGGCTTCCAGCTGATCACAGCTCACTGTTTTGCCTCCCTGGCATTCCAGACAGAAGCCCTCAGCCTTAGGACTTGAGGGAGCAGTGTGAACATAATGGTAAACGCATCCCAAGAAAGGAGAGTTGAAAAACCTCCCCCAGTTTTTATTGTATAACAACTTTTAAATGTAACCTTATTAGGGAGATACGTATTTACCAAATTGTTTTCTCTGTGAGCATTAGTATCTCTGTATCTGGCCTAATATTAATGTGGTTTAGTTATGTCATAAAATTTTGATTTGATTAGTAATACATTCTTGGCATCACTTGTATGTAATTTCCTCTCTACTTGTCCATTACAATATTTTGACCATACCACATTTTCAGAAAATGCTCATAAACTAACAATAGGGAGCTAGATGGTGTTGGTCCAATTCTGGGGAATCCCAGAAAAGCCTTTAATTTCTAAGATTGTCTATTATCTAGTTCTATTAATTTTTCTGAGGATCTGAAAATTAATATTTATAATCTGTCTCTGAATGATATTATTCATATCATAGGTTTTAGACCTATTTTATAATCACCTATTCAACCCATGTAGCTGCCACATGGAAGGAAGAGTACCTCTAGGAAACAAGAATGAATAATAGCAAAATAAAAAAAAAAAAAATTATTTCCTTGAGGCTAGAGAAGACAAAAGAGCTATCAGCTTCATATGCAGGTAACTGACCAAAGCAGCTCCAGATCTGCTATTACAAACTGCTGAAGGATCTTGTCAGCCAGTCAAAGAGTACTGATGGGAAA
Source organism: Luscinia megarhynchos (assembly GCA_034336665.1). NCBI lineage: Eukaryota > Metazoa > Chordata > Aves > Passeriformes > Muscicapidae > Luscinia > Luscinia megarhynchos. The sequence continues at coordinate 85,026,811 of JAPFBE010000002.1, forward strand.
CAAACCTTCCTTGTTTAGCCAGCTGTACCCTATGATTCAAAAAAACAGGACAAAAATTGCTTCTGTTTGATAAGAAAAACATTATGTATTTAGCATGCTCCATCTAATTTAGAAAAAAAATGTAAAAGAAGTCTGAAAATATCATTGTTCAAGGAACTAGTGGTGCAACAGTTTTCAAGTGCCAATAGAAGTCTCTCTTTAGGGGTCTGGAGTGAATGTGCTTTTCTCAGGTGACAGATGTAACAAAACACAAGATGAGAGTGAAAAAAATCCCATTACTAAAGGGAATAGATTCTTTAAAAAGGTACTTCAAAGCTATTATTTTTTAGTTTGTATACTGTCACTTTATCTCTTGATTTTGGGGTGATATAAGTGGATAAAACCCTTCCATTCCAAACCTTTCTAGCCAAGGTGTTTTCATATCCTGACATAAGCTATTGAACTATTCACAGGTCATGAAACAGGGTGACATGGCTAATAACACTCAACAAGACCAGCTGTAATTCAAAAGCTCACACTAAATAAAAGAGAAAAAAATATTCTCTTCTCAAAACCTATATTAAATTGCTGTTTGTAGAATTGGTTTCATGCTTCTTAAGAATCCATACAGTACAAATCACATAAATTATCATAAATAAACTATCCCTATTCAGATTTACTAATTGGTTCTGAATTTAATTAATTTAGATTCAAACATCAAGCTAAAAGGGCAAACAGCCTTTTCTGTGTTGATTTCTCAGATGTAATGGGCTGAGCTTGGCTGGTGACAGGTGTCCTCCAAGCTACTCCCTCAGTCTTCATCAACAGAACACAAGGAGAAAATAAGATGAGAAACTCATGGGTCAGGATAAGGACAGGGAGATCGCCCACTGATTACCATCATGCACAAAACAGACTCAGCTTGGGAAACTAACTTAATTAATTGGCAATTTAAATGAGAATTGAATAGCAAAAAATCCTCAAACCAAAACCTGCTTCCTTCCATCCCTCCCTTCTTCTCAGGCTCAGTTTCACTCCTTACTCTTTTGCATCTTCCCACCAAGCATTGCACAGGGATGGGGAATGGGAGCTATGGTCACTTCGTGATGTCTTGTCTCTGTTGCTCATGCTTTTGCCTGCTCCAGCATGGGGTCCCACTCACAGGAGACAGTCCTTCACAGAATGTTAAAATATTCATTTTGTTCCCTCACAGCTTTTCTACTCTCTCACAGCTGTTGCACCATGTTTTTTTATAGATTACCACAAAGGTGCCTCCAGCTTCACTGATGGACTCAGTGGATTCATTTTGGCTGAAATTTGGCTGATTTAGCTGAAACTGGCTCTGTCCAATATGGGGGCAGGTCATGGTGTCTTCTCACTGAGGCCATCCCTGAAACCCTACTGCTATCAAAACCCTTCCATGTAAACCAAATACAGTAAGTATTTTAAGTCTAAGTTATGTCCCATATAGATTGAAGTGGTAAATTAAAATTTTCTTATTGAGCAGGAAATATATATACTTTTATTAAGCAGACATACTTCACTAGTAGCAATTTCTTTTACAATTCCCTAAGTAATTCTTAGGTAAAAAACAGTTCAGGATTTTTTTTATTTCTTTTATCCTGCCTTATGGAGAATTATGCCTTGGAAAGTGTCACAAGTCGTTTGTGAGCTCAAGGATCAGAGAAAAGACCAACAATTGTGATACCTTGGTGTTTTCTGTGCACTACTTGTTAAAGGTGAAGAATCAGATGAAACCATTTTAAACTTCTGGAGAACATTTCATGCTCACATGACATCAGTCGCATTGGATACACTCACCACTCCAACACCTGCTAGATAAACAGTGTAACAGGTATAAAGACTCTAGGGAACTTCTGAAAAATACTGAGGGACAGTTTGTTCATGCATACAGTCTATGGGAGAGAATGTGCTGGACCTGTTGCTCATGAGTAAGGAAGAACTGGCTGGTGTTGTGCTTACTGGTGGCAACCTTACCAATAGCACTATGAGACAGAATGGTTTAAGATCCAAAGATAAATGAGTACAAAGAAAAACCAGCAGAATTAGTCCCTGTGGAGACCTTTGGAGAGCAGTTTCTGGCTTGTTAAAATTGTGCTTGTTGAGATGTCATGAGAGTTTGGCCTGAAGAGAAAAAGAGGCCATGAAGAGCTGGTTGATTTTCAAGGTTTACACCCTCAAAGCACAGAACGATTCATGCTGATATCAGGTAGAAAGTTTATCAGGCAGATAAAGGCAGAGTGCCAGCATCGTTGAGCAGGGAGTCCCTGGCTGAGCTCTGATGCTGGAAGAAAGTGTAAGGGCTGTGGAGATAGGGACTGGCCACCTGGGAGGAGCACAGAGAAAATGCTCAGGTGTGCTGGGTTGGAGAGCCAGAAGCAACAGCTGAAGGGGAGGTAGAACTCATGACAGATGTGAAGTGCAGCCTTCTGGAAGTACATTAGCAAAGGGAAAAGCAAGGTTGGGACAAATGGTCGAGAGGGAGGCAAAGGGAGACCCTGCTCTATTCTCTTACCAGATGGGAAGATGTAGTGAAGACAAAGCTGTGGTGTTCACATAGTCCTACAGTTGTATGACAGGAGGCAATGGGCACAATAAACAAAATTATAAATTATGATTATCTATGAAAAAACCTTACCATAAAGGTGAACAAACGCTCCAAGGAGCTATGCAAAAAGGCTGTGAAATCTCAGTCCTTGGAGATAGTAAAAAAATTGTTCAAAATCATCTTAAGTGGACTTGCTTAAAGACAGGGATTACAGCTGAGGTCCATTCTAATCTGTTTCATTAAATTAAATCACAGAATTAAATTGAAATTGTACAGAACTGATGTCACAAGTGTCCAAAAATACCCCTCCAAATTTAGACTCTGTATTGCTATTACTACATCTCAAAATTCAACAATAACTTGAACTAGGAACATATTAGGGCAGGTTATCCCTTGCTATTTCTTGTAATTCATGCTTTTTATATTGAGCTCTTGTATATGTACATTTTTCTTTGTTATTAAAATTTTGATTGAAGTTAAGTCTTCTTTAAACTGAATATTTTAAAGAAGTAAACTGTCCCTCCTAACTAAATTATTCTAATTAAATTAATCTAAGCCTTTGTTACCCACTAAATGCAGTGGGTATGTACGTCTGTGTCTCCTGTTGTTGAAAATGTGATTCTAAGCATTATACTAAACATGTTTGTTCTGCCTTATTTGCAGCACTGCTGCCCAAGGTCTTCCCTGCCGTGATCAACAGAGAAATTTGCCTTAAACTTTACGTTACACTTTACTTTATGCTTTACTGTACTTTACTTTCGTGTCCCAATACAGGCAGGAACAAATCCTGCTGTCATTGTCTCTGCCACTTCATCGTGTGATTTTGTCACTGTGTCAGGTCTTGCATCTCTGTTTTCCTGTTTTGACTTCATCTTGACAAGTCCTTTTTCATTTCCAGTTGCTGGATGTCCAGCCTTGAGCCACTTGAGGGATCCTTCCACCTGGAGGTACACAAGCACTGCACTGGCATCCTCCGGAGACCCTTGTCAGTCCTGTGCTTGGTCATTCTGATTGATGACTACAGATGCAACTGTCATCATAAAACTCTTGTTTGCAACTAGGAAATGAAATAACCTTCGTTCTGACCTGTAATTAGATAGTAATGCATTATGTTTAAGTTGTTTCTCTTTTATGGTCATGATTAGATGGAAGCTTAGCACAGTCCTTACAGTTTAGTTAGTCCTCATTTTTCCTTCTGCACAGTCACTGAAAAGAAGAATTTAGACTGCTGGAAGCGTGCTATTCATTAGAAGATTTTGGGGTTTTTGTTTTCATTTCAGTCCTTATTTATCTGGGCTTCTTATGCCAAACTTTGAGAACAATGGAGTATTATTTTTGTTTTGTTATTCTTACATGACTTTCTGATTTCAGTTTTTTGTAGTGATACTTTTGAAATAGCTGGTCATGTTGACTTGAGCAGGACTTTAATACCAGGAGCACAACATAGATTCTCTGGAATTGTGTTTAAAATATTTTCTCCGTGGTTATACACTGTGTACCACAATTCTTGTGTTTCACATTCACAGAGTTGGTTTGGGTTAAGAACTTTTTAATTACTTCAGTCTAATTCTTGTTGTCATGCATCTTTTCCTGAAAGATTCTTTAAAGAAAGACCAAACTAGTTCCAGTATTTCAATTGCATTTATACTGAACTTAGATATACAAAACCTTTACAAATGTTAGATTTTAATAATTTTAAAAAGAATATTTAATTTCTTATTTCCAAATGAGTTTAGGAATTCCTGGTGCACCGTATTTTATCTCAAGCACACAACCACACCTTTTCATTTTCATAGTGAAATCAGAAAGCACAACTGTAAGGGCTTTCAGTAATATTTACATAGAAGGATTTTTTAAGATAATCCATCAACATTAAATGAAAACTTGAATATTTTCAAGGCATCAAATACTGAAATTGTTGTCATTTTAAAATCTACAAATAATTATGATAATAATAATACCTGAAATGGAAATTAATTTCGGAAAAATATAGGCCTTCTTCCTATTGCCAAGTGTAAGAGAATCAATGGCAAGCTGAAGATCCAGTTTCTGGAGCATTGTATGAAAACTTATGAATACTTTCACTGCAGTTAAAAAGGGTCATTCGACCTCAAGCTTGCAAAACTGACCTGTGTTGTTAAGTGAGCTTTAAATTAAGAATAAAAGAGAGAAAGGAATCTGTCAAACAGCACAAAAGAACTGCATGATCTCCCAACCCACAAAATAAGGAAACAGTGAATGCATTAACTCTTTCTTTGTTTCAGAACAAAAAGGTGGTTATTGACTAGATGAAGAGAAAAAAAGCATTATACCATCAGATAATTTTAACATGAATAATAACTTTGTGATAGTTTTGCATAAATGAATCATCTCTATGTAGACATAAAAACAACTATATTATAAACATGGCATATATCCAAAAAGGGTAAGAAAAATTATGGAATTCATTGTAAGTTCTTTAGGTTAATATCAAGAAAAGCGAAGAAAAATAAAACTGAGGGAGGGAATTTTTTCCTCCAACCAACGAGAAATTAGAAGTTTCCAATGTAGCTGATTGATTAGCTGCTAACAGAGTCCAGCAAATCAAGAAGCTATGGTTCTGAATTGTTGCAGTTTTCTTATTCACAGAGACAATTATTAAAATGCAATGTAAATCGTCACAGTGATATAAAAATGTTTTTAAAAGCAATCAATTTTTTTATTCCAGCAAATTTTGTAGAAGTCCCAGGAAAAGATTGTGGTTTATTACTGTAGAAATTAACTTTTTAAATAAATAATACTATGTTCCCCTGAGAATGATGAGCTAATGGCTTTAATTGGAAAAAAATTAGCTATTCAAAAAGAAAGTATAATTGAGGTTAAACCTGCTAGAAAACCTTCAACACAATCTATATCAAAATCAACTTTATTCTGACCAGTGATAACTTTCTGCACCAAAGTGAAACTTAGTCTCAAAAGGTTTAAGTTTTTCGGAGGTTTTTTTTTTTTTCATGTTTGATTAAACTCAATTTTAATTATTTACTCCAATTTTATATGTGTGTGCATGTATGTGTCTGTGTCTACCCATCCTAATATGTTCATTGTGACAGCTATAGAGTTCTCATCTTAACCAGGGTTTTATTAATTAAACTTGCCCTCAATGGGTTAAAAATGAACAATTAGTTTCAGTTCTGTGACATAATCCAAATTAGTCACAGAAGACCTCCAGAGATCGTCATTTGCTTATAAATATTTTCTATCTATCTCTCACTGCAATATTTAGGCATTCATTACAAAGTTTAGGAGAAAAATATATGCCATTCCACTATGATCATCTTTGTTGCACTTCTTATCTATTAGTTATGTTTCTATAGATCATGAAGGTGTCACTTTATAGATATTTTTAATGGATTATTTTTGTCTTAATATTCTTATTTTGTTATCAACTGAAGAAGGAGCCACCTTGGAAATCTTGATGATTTTTTAAACTAAGTTAGCAGTATCTCTTGAGGTATTAGTGCCTGATCCATGATAACAACATATGTATTTGGGACAGATGTTTTATCCAGCTGCAGAAGCATGCTTTCAGGGTGAAAATCTAACCAGACAAGACAGATTTTTCAAGGACACTTATGTATTATAGAATTTGGCGTTTTGTAGCTCAATACTTGACCACAGTGAGTGATGCTGATAAAACCTTATACAGGGTGTCTCTTGTGTATGGAAGATTTTCCTGGACTAGTTTTATTTCTGTATATTTCCTAGCTAATTATCACTTCAGATAGGTATAGGAAACAAATGGAAAATGAGATTTTTCAAACACCCTCAGATCCACATATGCAAGGCTGATTTTATTTAGAGCAAATCTGATGTCTTTTTATAATCTTTATTTATGACAAAAGCTGATTTTTTTTTATTATTTTTGACAGCCAAATCTTGCTACAGAGAGGTAGTTCTTGGTACAGTTACTAAAATTAAGTAGAAACTATAATTTCATTGGAAAAGATGTTAAGCAAACTGCTGAATATCCACCATGAGGACTGATTCAAATTCTGTTTTAATGGAGATTTTAATTTTGAATTCCTCAGATCTGCTATATTGAGTAGATGATAAAATTGGGGAGATCCAAAATAAGTTTTCCCAGCTAAGAATTGTAACCCCTGTTCGGTTCCCTAGGCCTTCTCACTGTCCATTAACCCTTAGATCACTCCCACCCTAATTCCCTGTTGGCCTTTTACCCGAGCCCATCCCTGTAGCACCCTGTGTAATTTAGTGATTGGTCCCTGGGGCTTTCCCCGCCCTGCTTATCCCATGTACTTTAGCCTGGACCCTCCGAGCTCCGGGGCCTTTGTTCCCTGAAACCCGAACCGTGCGTGGCTGAAATAAACATCTTTAAAACCCTGCAAAGGCCTTCCTGCTCTTTCACCCCAAGCAACATCATAAAAGCAACATAAAATATTAAAAAAATATTTGAATACTCCATCATCAAACTGTGCTGCTTGCACTGGTGTAAACATAAAGTATTTCAGTAAAACCTGATGCCTTGAAAATAGGCAATTGCTGTCTGAATTGATCTGGAAAACACACATATCTTCAGCTGCAGTTTATCTAGAGGTTTTCATTAAACTGTAGACACCATAACTCTCAACTGAGAGTACATTTCTGATGTTGTGCAAAATCAGGAGCAGAGCCCTCAATAATTTTATTGGGAGCACGACAGTTTCTGTGGTGACATGGTCACTCCCAAGGCCAGATCCCCTCTGGAGAAGGGTGACCTCAATGCTCCACATATGTTACTTTCTAGTAAGGTTCTCACATGGAAAAGGTTAAATTTAACTGGAGTGCTGTTTTCTTTCTCTCAGTAAATTCCAAACTGAGTTGGGATGTGTTTGCTGGGGGTTGTAGTGCACAATGAGCAGAGGTTTGTCAGCCTTTGGTGTCCAAGAGACACAGATCTGAGTTCACTCGAAGGAGGTTGTGCAGTACTGCCGGGAGCTTGTCGTGTTCATCCACCAGCGAGGGGGCATTTGGGGCGAGAAGGCTCAGCTCTTCAGGGACCTGTGCCTGTTTGCACTAATTGGAAGCTTGCTCCTCAGGTCACCTCTCATGGGTGCTGGTAGCTTCACTGTTCCCCCACCCCTCCTCTTTCATTTTGGCTGAAGGATTGTTTTAAAGCACTCTGGAATGTGCTTTTGGGAAATTGAAAGCTCATTGTCTTGTAAGTAGGTTAAAGAAGGCTGTTACCTTTCCTGGCTTATAAGTATTGAGAACATCTCTGAGAGAAAGATGTGCCTGTCTGGGGGCTGAAAGAATAAAGTTTCTATGATGAAGATACTTTCTTCTAAATTTTGTTCACTGGGGCAAACGACCCTTCAGTTATGCATTCTTATGTTTTTGTGGTTTTTTTACCTGGAAATCTAACTCCCTTATATATTACTTTCTTAAAATTGATGTGATTTCTTGTGCATCTTCTATGACTATCTCATGAGAATTTCAGGGATAATTTGAGGGAAATAATCACTAGGCCTTCAAGAATATTTCACAGATTATTTTGAGCTCACAAGATTTTGCATATGATATGCTTTTGTTTAAAAAAAAAAAAAAAGAGTTTTAAGTGTGAGAATAGTTTTCTGATTTGGATACATTTATGTTTTATAATATAATATTTAAAGTTTCATTTCTTAAGACAGCTCTTAGGAGAATATACTTTAGAAACCATTACCATATTCAACATTTTTAAAAGAAGCTTTTAGAAAAAAAGAAATCATAACTGTATAAAACAATTATTCATTTTTGCAAATGATAGTGTATGAAAATATGAAGCTTCAAAATGACTGATGACAACATTGAATTACAACAGTGCACTTGACTAGGCAAAAAGGTCAACATTATCCATTCAAATTATGTATTAAAAATATTTTTAATTGCTTTTTTTCCTTACTTTTAATTCTCACTGTGTATGCTGCTTGGTAACCTTGAAAAAGTTAGTTAAATGAAAGCTATGTTTAGTTTCCTGTGTAAGAGACCATGGTGAGAAATTATTGGCAGAGTGATACACAAAGGACTACCACCAGAGGCATGAGATGTTTTGCTATGCCAAGGAACAAAAATTATTATTAAAAAACTATCAATGAAAGCTTTTCACCACTGCAAGGGAAGATGACATAGTCTCCAAAAAAGAGAGATCTTTCCCTTTTGCCTTTTTTTCTTTGCCACTGCTCCATACACTTGGGCCACCATTTTCCAAATCTCTCAGTAGTTTTTCCAGAAGAGATTCAGTGTACATATTATAAGGAAATATTTTATGGTACCTCACAAACTCATTTCACATATACTTTTAAAAATGTATTGTATTTATTTATCCTACTTGACATGCATAAACTATTTTCAGGTTTCTTGAAATGTAAATTACTCCTTGAACCTGAATCACTTGGTTTGATCCTGAGAAGTGATTCCCAGCATAGTAATATTTTCACATTATAATCATAACTTATATGTAGCTGATGGTGTTGAATGGATCAAGTTTGTCAGAATCACTCTGTACCTAATCTGACTACACAAAGATGACCATATCACTATGTGTCACTATGTGTCAGAAACCTGTTTTACCCTTCTTCCCATTCTGGAATTTGAGGAAGGGATGTACATTAAAATTACCTCTAACATCCCAGTAAATTAATGCTTGTGCTCTGTCTACTCTCTTCCTTTTTGTTAAATTTCTTAGAAATCTTTCACATTGTTCAAATCTCTCACAAGATAAAATTTCTCTCATCAGGCTGCTCCACGAGGCTTAAAGTGGTCTGGGAATGATTGCAAGAAAGGCTCCAGGTGATATATATTGGTCTGGAATGAGACAAACTACAGACCTAGCTACAGGCAGTATACTAGGTGATCTGAAATCCCATTTTTACATTTCCTGTGCCATTTCTTTTCTTCTCAGATGTTTCCACTAAATAGTTGAAGCTCTCATTTTTTTTTCTGCAATTATTTTTTTGCCTTTGCAAATGTGGCAAAGTAGTCTGAAAGAGTAAGACTGAGAGAATTGTGGTTGTTCAGCCTGAAAAACAGAAGACTAAGGCATCACCTTAATGCAAGGAGATAGCTGAGAAAGACAAATTTTGGTTAGAACATTTCATTGGTCTTTACAAGTTTAATCTGTAATAAATTTGCATAACATGATTCATACAAGTCATTAAAATAAAACATGGTGCAAGGTAATGTTAATAGGGAGAGATCTTAATTAAAAGTTGCATGATAGGTTACACAAAGTTATTCTCAGTAATGACTAAAACTTTCTAATACTTGGCAATATTTATTAAGATACTTTACAGCTGCTATTAGGAATAAATTGCTTCTTCCAGATTATTAAAATAATTTACTGGTAGAGCAATCCTGAGGACAGAAACAAACGGATATATAAACCAAATTATCTTACCAAGCCTCTCTGCCAAGTTGCTGTGGTTTTACCACCAAGGCATGGCTGAACACATTATTACCTAAATTTTCATAAAATATATTAAGCAGGCTTTGAGGCAAGGTTTACTACAATTCAAATCCAGATCCAGAGTCTTACTGCAGACAGTCTATGACTTTTTTCCTAAGAATGTAAAGAAATTGTAGTATGAGTTTATTATTCTTTTACATGTCAGTGACTGAACTGTAGCATAAAAGAATCATTTCAGTTCTGTGTCAAGACCCCTGAGCAAGATTTTCCAAAGAAAGGACTACTGGATTTAGCTTTTAATGGGAGATAAATTTATTAGGTTATTGATTCAACCTAAAATTCCTAAAAACTGAAGATATTTTCAGGTTTTTAAAAAAGTATTTGTACATTTGACCTTGTTATCTTCTGTTTGTAGAGATAAATATACCTAGCATTAACCAGGAGGCTCATATGCAAGAAATCTTTCTCCATGCTGTGCAATCTCAAGAGTCCAGAAAATAATCTCTGGGCCCATTTCTACTGCCTCCCCCTCACCCTCCTGGCCCTTACTGCCTGACTTTAATGCTAAAAGGCCCAGTTCTGCTACCATGTAATGACAGATTATGAAGGGATAGTTTCTCACTTTTCACTGTTATTTTAAATCATTCGCTGGAAGTATAAGTCTTAATCTTTTTTTATGGGTACATAATTTTTAACTCTTGGATAACAACAGCAGAGTTTAAGGGTGTCATGACAATACATTTTCCTCTTTGATTGATTTACTTGTGTTTTCTGGACAAGCAACAACATTTTCATGTGATTTCTACTCCAGAGGATGTGAAAGTTTAATATTGCTTCCATTTGGCATATTTATGAATAGTGATTACTGGTTTCATTTTGTACATAACATGCCAAATCTCCCTGAAATGCTACTCTGGCTGTTTTTACAGTTACTGGAGTGCTGATATACTTACTGTGCTCAGAACCAAGAGAATATTGTGTTCTTATATATATGTATATTGGCAATCTATAATACCTTTTTGAGCACATAGCTGCAAGAAACCCATTATAGTGAAAAGTGTTTACACATATATGTTTTTTAAGTTATCATTTATATAGTTTATACTCATGTCACGAAGTTTGATTGGCAATGTTTATTTCTCATCATATTTTGGATCAGCTGTTCATGATTCGTATTCTCAAAGTGTTCCTTACAAAGTTTGCTCTCTGGATAGGTAAATTTTCTTTTCTTTTGTTTCACTTTTGATATTTATTTTAATCTCATATAATTTTAGAGTACTAATGCAGTAGTGTAACAAGTATAACTTCAAATGAATTCATCTAATCAGTAGAATTTTTGTATCCCTGGAAAGGTTTATTTCTTGCTGTGAATATATTTAACATCTATATCATTCTTATCTGACACTCACCCATTTATTCAGTGATGTCTCATTCTCTGGACTTGCAAGAGAAAGGCAGTAGACTTTAAGTTTTAACTAAAACCTAAATAATTGGTCACAATGGATTTCTCTGAAAGTTCCCTTGCATTTTAATTGAAATATTGACTTTTGTGAAGGGGAAACCTCATTTTGCATACTCAAGATCTCAGCAAGTCTTAAAAAAATCTCTAGATGTGTCTTAAATACAGTGTAGATACACTGGGGATTCCATATAGAAGATAAAGTGTTTTATCCTGGATTTTCCATTACTTTTTGTTCTCAATTTTATGTCTTTTGAGATATTCAGATACTGCATGCAGAAGACAAGACATTGGGATAAACATGCAAACGAAATGATACCAAAACTTTTCTTTCCACTCGCATATTTATTGTTTTCTTTTCTTAAATTTGCATATATAGAATTGGAAGCCAAAGACAATTTGTGGTTTACCTACTGTGCATGGAATAATATTCTGGAAAGCTCAATATCTTAAAAAATATGGTCCTTCCTGGAATTATTGCAGTCACACTGAATGAGTCAACATTATACCACCTCATCAGCATTTTGTCCTGTGCTTCAGCATGAAGAGTGAGAGCCATAATTGTTTGTGACAAGAAAATATCGTTAAGGAGTGAAGCAGAACACTAAAAACTTTGATTATCTTTTGTATTTTTTAATGAAAGTCTCAAATTCAATTAATTTGAGAAATAAAGTGAATTTTACAGTTAATCATACTCCCTTAGTAAGCAAATAACAAATAACTATTATAACCAGAAGAAGCCCCTTATATTTTTGGACTTAAAAAGAGTTCTTGGGAGTTGGTCTGCATGTATAAATTTAGCTATAAATTAAGGTATTTTTATTGAGAATAAAAATACAACAGACATTAATTTTTTCAATTCCATCCATCATATTGAAGTTCTGTGGAAACATTTTTTTTCTTTATTGTTAAAAATATGGTATTAAGAAAATGTCTCATGTAAAAAAGAAAAAAAAAGGGGACTCAAATCTCAAATTATTGTCAAGCTATCTTAAATTTTGATAGGTGACTTGAGAAATTTTCATCATATATCTTTGACAAAAAAAAAGGGGGAAAAAGAAAATAAGAATTGAATAGCATTGAGTTGATTTGTCAAGCCAAAGATCATTCAGGCCTTCTGAAAGGCACTTGAAGACCTTTAGGGAAAAATGTGATAGCAAAATATCTAAAATTGAAAACTTTAATCATTTTCTTAAAGGTCTCAGCCATGGCAGGACTTGGACCATTCTGTTAAATAGCAAGAGAGAAAGCTTTTTAATTTAAAATTTTGATTGATTTTGGACACATTTGCACTTTTGATCTCCAGAATGTTTTATGCCAAATGAATTCCATAATTAATTAGATATTTTGTGGAAAATGTTTTCTTTTGTGCCAGTGTTCTTACTGATTTTACTGATTGATGATAATTTTTAATTATGGAAGAATGGGTCATCACTGCCTATTTTTTCTTGAATGTACAGACCTATGTTATATCTTCTCCTTCTTATGTTTGGTAATCTAAGTTTTAAAAAACCTAGATTACCAATCTGTATTCACATGAAAGAATATTGCATATTTTCCTGTCCTTCTCTGTGCATTCTTTAAATTCTTAAGTCTGTAGGATAATTTTGCATTTTTTCAGGTCATGTTTAACATTGCTGTATGTTAAACTGTCATTTTTGAAAACTGTTATGTTTCCAAGATTTCTGAATGGTAGTGTTCTACACTGAGCTTTTTCTGTAGGCATAGAAGTTTCATTTTCTGAAAAATTTTGCATTGCTATTCTGTTTATTCTCCTAATCACTCAGTACTGTGGTTTGCTTTTTGGTTTTTTTCCAGCTTTTTACAGTGAACACTCATATTTCAGTTCACCTGTAAGCTTTTTGTGGTTCAGCATTTATTACATTTTACAGGTCATGCACAGATAAACATATCCTCATACAATCCAAAAAAAAAAAAAAAGAGAATGTTGAAAATTTAATTTTTCTGTTGGCTTTAAAGTACGGGTCTATAGTGGCCAAAACTGCCTCCCATCTTATCTTATCTTTTTTTCAGTGATTTCTGGCATGAAAATTACTTCTCAAAGCCCTAGAACATTTGCAAAGAGAAGCTGAAATATATTCTTCAAAAATCATACACAATTCACTCCTTTGCAGCTTTTGTTACTGGTGGCAAATTTGTCTTCTCAAACATATGACTTTCAACAGAGAAACTGCTGAAAAACTGAAGATATGGAAATCACTACAAAACCAGAAGTTTTCTGGCTTTATCATATATTCTAGGATGCTCTTGGTTGCAAATTAAACAAGTGGTGCACAGGATTCCAATGCTTTAAGAGAAAAACAGCAGGAGACAATGCATAAGGCAGGATCTTTATCACTGAACTGGAAAAGATTTAGGGATACAAATCTGTAAATTTCAATTAGCCCCTGCCCTAAAAGCCATAGTGTTTCACTTTTAATTGGTTGAAAGTATTTATACATCTTCACAGAATCTTAGCATGGTTTGGGTTGGAAGGGACTTTAAAGATCATCCAGTTCCACTCAACCAGACTGCATCTTCACTTGGAAGATAACCAAAACTCCTGTTGTAGTCCAACCCTTTGGATAAACACAAATCTAGAAGCAAGATATGCATTTTGCATACCTTGGCATAGAAAAATTTTCAAGATAATGATGTATCGTTTCTGTATTTATTTTCCTTCAGTATATGATTAATATTTAAGATTAATAATAATTACTATCTTGTATGTATAAAATATTTTAAAATAATATTACTTTTACTTCATTCTCTCAACAAAACTTTCCATTTAAAGTGAATTAGGTAGTCACTGAGGCCAGTATTTATCCTGAGAGGCCATAATACATTTACAGATAGATAAAACTAATGCAGTCTTAGTGCTACTAGAGCCACTTTCTTTTTCCAAAAAGAAATCAATGCTCCTAATGTTAAGACATAATAGGAAAATTACCTGAATTGCAACTGCCTTAAGAATGTGGAAATGAATATGCAGGTATATATGTATGTGCATACAATTTATGAAAAACATTATAGAAAATGTAATGATAACATGGCTGAGAAAAGTCTATCAAGACAGGCATTTTGGTTGGTGAAATGTTATCCCTTTCCCATCTGCAAGGCTTTGTGTGCTCCAAAAGTCAGTACAAGAGAGCAGAAGCACAGGAAAAAGAAAGGTGGTGGAAAAAGAGCTTTGCCTTGCTCTTTCCCCAGATGGGAAATATATGTATGTCACTTCAGAAACTCTGCTTAACTGGCTCTCACGTGCTACAGAAAAGGTTTCCAGACATCACAGAGACTACTTAATGAAACAAGGTGCAGATAAGGTTAAACACTGCAACAGCACTGTCTGAGCAAGATGAACAGCCTGTTTGGTATGGTAAGTACGTAGTAAAGTCATGCAACATTAAAACATGTAAATTCAGCTTTTTTCTATTTTCTTGGAGGTTTTTAGTACTGTATTTTAAGGGAAACAAAAGTTAAGAGGTTACCCTCATGTGATCCTGCACTTACAAATATTTAGAAACTTCAAATATGGAGTGTGCTCCCAAAAGTCTTCCTTTCTGATAGTGATAAAAATTTACTATTTCTTTGCTATTTCTTCTTTTTTTTCTGCCTATTGTGTACCTTTTAGTATGTATTTGCAAGCAGTAACTCTATGACCTTAGGTATGTTATCAATGCCAAATTCTTGAGTCTCATCCTTCAGCTTCAAACTGATTTTTTTAATCGGTAATTACCCCAAGATCTTTAGCATCACTGATGCTAAATTTATATTCCCAAGACTCCATGACCATGCTGTTTCTATCTTTTAATTTTTCAATTTTTTTTCTGAAAATTTTCAGTACATCAGGTTGAAAATTATGTCTAGTAAATATCTCAAAGACCCCAACAACATCGTTTACTCTATTATACTTGCTAGCAATTTATTGTTTTTCAGCAGCATGTATTAGATATGCTGTTTTGTTAGATGTCTTTTGAATATTCTTCTAGACAACTGTTTTTTTCCTAAATTATTTATAGCTTAAAGAATTCTGTGTCACAATTTAAGATTAACTTCATTCTGGACATGTAAATTGCAGAATAATTTCACTTTTTTTCTTAAAATAAGGATGGACTAAAATAAAAAAAATAGAGAAAGGCACAGGTCCATTAATGAGAGCTGCACCAGATCACTGTTGCTAAGGTCCTATTGTTTGCTCCAAAGAAAAGTGTTTTGTCTTGTGTTATACACCCATACATACCTACTCAGTTTCTTTCAACTGCTGTTTGAAGGTCCTTGCCAGAAAAACCACTAATGAAACTTAATTTTGTTCTCTTCGTGGTAATAATAAAGGTCAAGTTTGTAAAATGCAAAATAGTAGCTTTAGAATTATTGGAAACAAACTGCCATTTAAAGAGAAAAATGCTTTGTACAACAAAAAAAAATGTTGCAAAAGGGATGAAACAGCAAACCCAAAAGTACAAACCTGTTTTCTGTAGTGTATTCATATATTGTATTCTAAAACAGCCTATATGAAGTTATAGCTGATTCCTGAACACAGAAGGAAATAATTTTGTGAGTAGTTTGTTAAACACTGAATGATTCAGAGGTTTTAGACAGAACTTTACTCATCTGTGAAGCAAAATTGTACATAAGAAATAAACACAGACCACTAAATAGCCTTAAATTTATATGTTTGTTACTGCAGGGTTTTGGAGGAGATGATATTCTGCTAAATCTTATACCTATTTGGTACACCTATATTTAAAATAAACTAATACTGTAGTGAAATACCTTTTTGTATCATGAACTAACTAGCAGACAGGGAGTAGGTAAAAAGGCAGAAGACTGTAGCTGTAACTCCATTTCTACTAGCCAATAGTTGAAACTGCTTGCCTTTTCCATTCAGTATTAGAAATCTGAGGCAAGGTACACCACCCACTAGGTATGATGGTCTATTCCAGGTTAGAAATAGGAAAAGTCAGAATAAGATCTTGAAGGGAAAAGATCTTGTTTGATTTTAGCCAAGATACAGGACTATGTTTCATTTTTGTCTTTTCATACTGGGATATAAAGATTTTAAAATCAAGAACAATTCAATAAATGTGTACACATATGTATTTATATTTGCTTATTTCTCCTATTATTCAAATTTCCCAAAGCAAGCATGTCCAAATTTCAGTAGGATTTTACTGAATTTGAATGTTAAGAAATGAGTAACATATCTTTTGTAGTAAGACAATTTCAATTCTCAAACCCTACAATTCTTTCAGCTAATAATTTGCTCCTCCACTGTACTTAAGTGTAGGAACTCCATATGCAATTATCATATAGGTAAATAGTCCTTATTCTGTTCTAAATTGGCTAATTACTGGCAAGATTAAGTACTATATTACCAGAAATTAATGAGTGTAAAGGCATATTGGTCCATAAAGAAATAGTAAGTCTGACTTTTTTCTCTCCTTTGACAGAAATTTATTTTTCCTGTGTACTGGATTTATGTATTTGGTACATATGATGAGATTTTCATGGCAGGAGCTCTGCAGAACTGACAGAACTTCTGTCAGAAGATGCCCCCCATGTCTGACAGACACAGTGCCTGCCATCCCCAAGAAAGACCTGCCACAGACAAAGCTGAGTTGATCATTGACAGCAGTAGTGTCTCCATAAAGACATTTAAGAAAGGGAGAAAAATGCTGTACAGTTCTAGGGGAAAGAAACTACGTGAAAGAAATTATTGTGCAGACACAGGGTTAGTGAAGTAGGAGGTGGACATGGTGATGCATGAGTCAGAGCTGATATTTCTCTGCAGTCCCTGAGGAGGATGTGGTGATCCAGGCTGTCACTCTGCAGCCCACAGAGGACCTCACACTGAAGCAGATGTGCCCTGGAGACAGCTGCAGTCCATGGAAACCCCATGGAGGAGAGAGATTTCTGGTAGTGTTGGTGGCCCAGAAGGGGACCCATGCTGGAGCAGCCCACTCCTGAAGGGCTGCACCCTGTGGAAGGGACTCACTGCAGGAATTAATGAAGAACTGCAGCCCACAGGACACTGGAGCAGTTTGTGAAGGACTGTCTCCTGCATGTGGGACCCTGTGCTGGAGGAGAAGAGCATGAGCAACAGACACCATGCATCATGAATTGACCATAAACCCATCTTCCATCCCTGTGTTGTCCCTTAAAAGATGGAAACTAGGATGAAGTTGAGCCTGGGAAGGAGAGAGGGATGGCAGGAATACGATTTTAGATTTATTCTTATTTCTTACTGTACTTATCAATACAATCGGCAAGAAATTATTTTTGCTAAGCTGAGTCCGTTTTTCCTGTAAAATAACTGCCAAGTGAATTCTCCCTGATCTTATCTGAACTCATAATCTTTTTGTTGTATTTTCTGCACCTGTCCTGCTGAGGAGGGGAGTGATAAAATGGTTTGGTGGGCACTCAGGAGTCAAGGTCAAACAACCACATTTTAATTGACTGTTTCCTCGGTAAATTACATTTTGTTTTATTATTGGAGTAAAGAATAAGTATATGCTATTCTGTTATTAAGATTACTTTATAGATTTTAAAGGCACAAAATCTGGCCTCTTACACTTAGGGAAACTGGAAGAGGATTGTATAAAATATGAAATAAATAGGATCTTTGAAGTACTTTCTTCACAGATACATGCTTCATTCATTAATATCCAAATAAAATTAATCAATTTTTGGAGAAAAAGAAATGTGTAGCCTTTCATTGTAAAATCTGATAGATGTTAGCCACTTTGGGCTAACAAATAGAAGAGGTGCTATTTTAAAGGATTTAGGGGCTTTACTTACTAAGTTAGCTGGTGCTATTTGGGATAGCTATAGCTTGCACCTCTGTAACTAGTGTTGGTATTAAGAACCCTTTTTATAATCTTTACTCAGAAACTAACTAAAAGAAGAAACAATGAAATAATGAAACCAGAACTGTATCCCTTGGTATATTCCCTTGCTCGTTGCACAGTGTTTGAGTACTTTGAGTAATTGGATTAAATTTATATGAATCCTCTTGCCTTTAATAAAGATGTTGGCAAAAAAAAACTTCCTGCTGTCTTTTTAATCCATTTAGCAATTCCCTACAGAATAACACATTCACTATGATGGGAATGGTAGATTCCTTTGAAAAACAGCTAAGTAATTTATTCTCTTGTGCTGTAACTCTACATTCAAACATGCAGGATGATATAAAGTACAAGAAAAACTCTTTGATATATATTTTTTGAACTAATTTCTGAACAAACATGATATTTGCTATGTGTTTTAATTGGAGGAAAACACAGTTAGTTAATCTGGGAAGTGAAACAATTCCCAGGGCACAGGTCATCATTTTGCCCTCAGATATCGCCCTGTGGTGAAGAATTAGGACCTACCATAGGTCATTCAAGCTTGTTTTGTACCCATTGCTCATACCCTGTAAGTGGCTATTTAATGGCTAATTAATTGAGAACTCTATTGAAGCTTAAAGATATATGGAATATTTAATAGAGCAACAGATAAACTAAGAAACATCAGGTCAGAAAAGGTCTTGTCAGGGTGAAAAAGGGTCTGCAAGTACTGTACACACAGTGAAGTCTATAAAGAAATGGCTTAAAAGTAATCTGTTTTTATGGCATTTGTTTCCAAATGCTTCTAGGGATCACTTACCCCACTATATTTTTATATGCTACTGTGTTTGTTTCTCAGATATCCACCCAGTGACTCTTTGTCTGCAGTAGGACAAGAAGAGAAAATTTAAAAAAAGTCAGTAATTGAGATAAAGATATGGAGATCAATTAATGCTTCTACCATTGAGGGAAAAAACAGTCTAGACCTCATGGAAATTAATATATTGACAATTAGATTTGGAAGGTGAAGGCACCTTCTCCTAGACATTTTCCCCAGGCTTATCTTCACCCTTTCATTTCTTACTCTCGCTCACCTCATCCTCCCCAAGGAGTGCAGGATGGATGGAGAATGGGCATTGCATTCCATTCATCTCTCCTTCCTTGGGCTGTTCCAGCATGGGGCCCCTTCCTCAGGATAAACCTGCTGCACCATGGGTCCTTCAGTAATATCTGCTGCAGCATGGATTCTTCATGAGAGTTATTTTTTTTCAGGAAAGATCAACCTGCTCTGGTGCACTGACCTCCATGGGCTGCAGGGACCCACTGCACTTGTGCCTGAACCTCCACCCCTCCTCCATCTGTGACCTTGGTGTGCTCAGGATCATGTCTTGTGTTTGTTGTTTTCCTCCCCTAGTCCTCTCTGCTTTCTGGCATTTTACCTTTGTAAAAATATCTTACCACAGAATCACCACCAGCTTGGCTGAAGGGCTCAGCTGTATTTGTCATGGCTCCCCCATGCAGGCAGGTGGAACAGCCACATCTGGCTAAGTGCAGCCTCTGCTCACACAGGAGTACTGCCCCAAACCCTCTTCTGGTTATAAGCAAAATAACCTTCCTTTTTGTTTTCCACAGCGATTGCATGTACCCTCATATCTAATAACGAGTTTAAAGTAAATGATGAAATCATTGTTTATCAGGAATCTAAATTTTGTCTGGTGAATTTATATTAAGAACTGTTCATCCACAACCAAACTCCTGGCCACTTGAGACAAAATAGTTCAGGTTTCTGTTGGGGTGTTGTTTTCCCAGTTACTCAAAATACCTACTCATCTCCATCTATTACCTGCACCAAGCTCTCACTGAACCAATCTCACAGGAAAAGTTTTGTGTTTGCATGGTCTCCCTGATAGCAGCTGGCACAGTAAGCAAAAAGAGCTACAAAATTAAAACAAACAAACAAACCACAAGATAAAGAAAGAACTTTAAAAATCCTGCCATGAACAAACTAAGTCAATTTTCTTCATTACTCCTGTGAAAATCTGAACACTAATATTTACTGGATTGTTGCAGTTATGTCAAAACAGACTGGACTGGCATCACCACCAGCCCTTTATTAGAAAATTTTCATGTCTTCTTTCAATGTATTTCTCTCTGACAACTCCAACTCCTTTTCTTACAGGCAGCTCCATGTAGCACTGACTCCTCTCCTCTCTGCAACGTTCCTTTCTTCCTTGTGCATGACTGGTTAAACCCCAACCTGTCCCTTACCTGTCCCATTTACTCTGACTGTCCCTCACACAGCATCTTCTTACCTTATCTGTCCTTGCTCCTCACAGCACAGCCAGCAGATGCCATCCCAAACTGCAGCAGACTCTGAGTCTCAAGCTCCAACAGTAACTGGTGACCAGCTAGCCCACTCTTTTATAACACCCAAACTCATTGGGCAGATACAGATATTTCCACTTCTCAGTAATCTCCACTAATCAGTACAGCTGTAATTCTTCGGCAGGGATTGCCTTCTGTACAATCCTTTCAACCTATCTTCCCACATTGGATAACAGTTATTCCATGATACTCTGCCTAGTACCTTTCTGACAGGTTAAGTCACTCTCAATTTATTTTTGTATTTTTACTGGTATGCAAGACAAGATTCTTCATTCTTTACTAAAGTTATTCTGTCTGCATAAAATTTCACTAGATTAATTTAATGTCTGCCCATGATAATATTGTCGTGACACTATTTTTTCCAGTCCTGAATCAGACTTTTACTATTATTATAAGCATATATGGTCTTTACTGATATTGGAAAGACAACATCTTTACAAGTTGTCTGCCCACACCCCAGATTTATTCTATAGTCATATGGTCTCTACATATCTAGTACAGCATCAAAATCTACTAGAAGGGACAAATGATAAGAAAGACTTTTAAAAATTATGAACATTATGCTTCATGTCTTTCTGAATTGTATGTTTAGAAGGGAAACAGCCAGGACAGATGACACCAAATGTTCCTAGGGATATCCCAGACCATCTGCTGTCACAGTCAAAATATAAAACACAAAACTGGGGGTAGAAGAAGGAAGGGGGAGGACATTTGCAGCTATGACATTTCTCTTCCTGGAGAAGAGGAGGTGTTATTGCTCTCTACACCTTCCCAGGAAACAAGCAATAGGACAAGAGGACATATTCTTAAGCTGCACCAGGGGAGGTTTAAGTTGGACATTAGGAAGAGTTTTTTCACAGAAAAAAGAAATTACATATTGGAATGGGCTGCCCAGGGAGGTGGTGAAGCCACTGTACCTGGAGGTGTTTAAGGAAAGCCTGGTCTTGGCACCGGGTGACGTGATCTAGTGGAGAGGGTGAGTGTTGGGTCATAGGTTGGACATGATTCTGTGATTCCCAAGTAATCCTTCTTTCCTGGGGATGTCTGGACCCCTGCTTGCCCATGGGAAAGGGGTGAATTAATTCCTTTGCTTATGCATACAGCTTTTCCTATACTGGTTAAACTGTCTTTATCGCTACACACAAGTTCTTACACCATTACCCCCCGATTGTCTTTTGCATCCTACCCATGTTTCTAGGTTTTTTACAATAAATACCTTACATTTGCCAGTTCTGTCAGGCAACTAATTTACATGGTAGATCCATATTGAATTACATAGCTTTAAACATGAACTTTGTCTCCCATCTAAACAGATTTATTATTCTCATCAAGAACACCATTTGTAAGCAAAGAAAGTTAAGCTGTGCTTCGGAACAAAAGATAAATGTTTATTCTAACCATTTATTTCCTTGATGTCCTGTTGTAAGGCTCAGCATATTTTATGATATATCATTTAATACATTTGTTCCTTTCCAAAGATATATTTCTCTACTAATTCTTCTGTCTATAAATAGGCAGTTTCAACATATAGATAGGAGGACTGAATTATATTAGATTATCAAATACAGTGGTTTTACTCCTAGAATGAAAACATACAATAGTTTGTCTTTAGTAAGAAGTGAATAGTGATATTACTTTCTATAAATGATGTTATGCATCATCTTTACAACTGATTACTATTTTTTCTTTTAAATTGCATTTCCCCCAATCACAAAATATTAATGCTTAACTGTTAATTAACCTGCAGAGTGTTACATACCCTAGATTTTTTTTATAGCAACCTACATAGAACATTTACAAACAGACTAGAAAGTGAAAGAACTTAAACATACCAATATAATTTAATTGTGAGTTTATTTTTAAAATCATAAGTTGTTCGTTGAAAGTATAAATATATGGTTAAGGTCTGTACCAGAATTCCAAGGATCTGCTCTTCTGTTTCTCATATTTTCAATGTCTGTCTTTTCTTGTACCTTTATAACACATGAGCATATTTAATTTAAATTTCACAAATAAAGGTTTTTTGATGCCTGGCCAAATCCATTTTACTGGAAATCTATTACTTTCTTAACAATATGTATGATTTAAATTATAAAAAAGTCAAAATAACTAATAGCTTCGATACACAGTAATTGAACAGTCTCTGTACAGATCATATTTCATGCCTCAAAAGAGTACCTAGCAATGCAGCTAGCTAGTGCTTTATGCTGTGCTTCAGTTGAGGAGAATAATTCACTAACAGGTTAGTAACTTGGTTTAACTCCATCTGGCAACTGAGCACCACACTTGCTCCAACCACACTCAAAGGAATGGGGAAAGAGAATTGAGAGAGCAAAAGTGGAAAATAATATGGTTAGGACAAGGAATGTTTAATGACAACAATAACAACAATAGTAATAATATTGTCATGAAAAGGAAAATAGGAAAGAGAGAAAAATGTAACCCAAGAAAGGCTACCTGAAAGAGGTCATAGCAAGTTGGGGATTGGCCTCTCCTCCCAGGCAGCTAGTAATAGGAGAAAATGGCCTCAAGCTGCACCAGGGGAGGTTTAGGTTGGACACTAGAAAGAATTTCTTCGTAGAAAAGGTTGTTAAATGTTGGAATTAACTGCCTAGGGAGGTGGCAGAGTCACCATGCCTGGGAGGTGTTCAAGAAATGGCTGGTTTTGGCACAAAGTGCTGTGGTTGGCAAGGTGGTGATCAAAGGTTGGGCTTGATCTTGGAGGTGTTTTCCAGCCTAAACGATTCTGTGGTTCTGTGATTCTAAGACAAGTGATGGAAATGAAAACAATTGCTCACCAGCTGATCAGTGCCTCCAAATCTGTATGCTGACCATGATGCCATGTGTTATGGAAGATCCCTCTGGTCAGTTGGGGTCAATGTACTGGCTGTGTCCTCTCCAAACAACTCGTACACCTCCAGCCTCCTCTCTGTGCTATGAGGTGAGAAGCAGAAAAGGTCTTGACTCCGTGCACTGCTCAGCAATAACAAAAACATCTCTGAATTACCAATATTGTCTCCAGCACAACCCAGAATCTAGTCCAATACTCTAACAATGAGGAAATTTAGCTTTATCCCAGACAAAACCAGCTCAACTACTCATCAAAAATCTTTTCTGCTGGTATGTATACATGCTGACAGTGATCAGAACACTTTTTTATCTTGTTCCTGGACAACTTGAGTTTCTTTAATCCATTACTATAAAGGTTTTCAAAAATTATTTTCTGATTTTTCATTTTTACAAACTATTTTTCTTGAAGATCTGATCAAAAGCATATATAGTGCTTCTGCAACAGCTTAACAGTGTTCAAGGGCAGAATCCCTGCTCTTCTTGCCTCATTAGATAGCCAAGGATTGCATTAAATAATTTCACTGTAGGATCACACAGAGCAATCACATTTGTTTAGTGATAAATACACAAGACCTAAGTACAGTGTTACTGGGTAAAGGTCCATCTAGCAGAGCATTTGCATTTGATAATGGACAAAAGTGCATATCTAAATAAGGATTCAAGAATAGAGCAAGCACATATGAAAATTCCCTTGAAAACTCTCCCAGCTTTTGATCCATTTTAGTTAAGGCTTTCTTGTCAGAGACTCAATTTCCATGTGTGTGAGTGCATCTTTTGATTATCTTTCATGTTTCTTTTATCTACTGCTGATACTGGAAAAGAGAAACAATAATCATTACCCACCTAATCTCCCCCAAGGCATATGTTTTTGATAGACCTCTCATAAAATCCTTCTTATTTATCCTTTTTTTTCTTACAGAGTGATGTCTAATACAGAAGTCAATACTTGCTGCCTTTGACTGACAACTTTTCCATTACAATTTATCACTTATGACGTGACTACCAACAGGATTAACATAGAAAAATTGATGTTTTCTCTAATATTAGTAAAGGAATACAAATTTACTACTTTTTTTTAAAACTAGAGTTATATACTAAAATGTTTTTTGCAAAGTTTAACTCCAACAGTTCACTCATAGTAATAATGGCAAGCTTGGATCCAGGACTTGCTGTATTAATTTGTGTTTTTTTTTCTCCATGTATATCAGATGGAATTTATCCCCACTAAATTTTGCATACTATTTAATTGTTTGGTTGGTGTGATACACTTTTACATTTCTTTTTGGTCAGTCCAGTCTGTATTGCCTTGATAGATTAAGCTTTATAACCTATTCCAATGGGACTCTTTTCTCAAAACAGAATTCCCAGTCTGAAGGTCTGTCCTGTATTCTATGTCCTTGTGTTGGATTTATTTCCATTTGGTTTTATTGAAGAAGAGCTTATAAAAAGCTTGCAGGTGATTTTAATGATGTCAAATACAATACATGAAAGTCAAAGTAAAATAGTTACATATTTTAAAAATACCACAGCACATTGAATACAATACTGTGCAAAAGCCTGTGGAATTAAACGCGTTGATATACCCTGACTCACTTTTTTTACCTTGTAACAATATTGGCTTCTTCTTTAAATCTTTGTTACATGTTTTTTTTTTTTCCCAAAGTCTGGCTTGTTATTTATGTGGGTTTTTTTTCTTTTTAAAGTATTGAGGAACATTTTCCTTGATATTGTCTTGATTAAAGATCCTTGTAAAGCATTCATAATGGTGACAACATTACATTTTTTTTTATCTTTGGTAATTCAGAGCAATTTTCCACATTGGTCATAGAATCCCAGAATTATAGAATCTTTAAGTTTGGAAAAGATGTCCAAGACAATAAAGTCCAACATCAACCTAGTGCCACTAAGACATGTCCTCATGTGCTATATGCACACAGTTTTTGAACACTTCCAGGAATACTGACTCCACCCTATTCCTGGGCACTCTGTTACAATACTTTACAACCCTGCTTTATGAAGAAATGGTTTTTTTATTTAATTTCAGGTGGGTCAAGCAGGACCTGTGTTTCATAAATGCACTCTGGCTTGGCCTGATCCCCTGGTTTCCTGCATGTGCCATGTGATGGCACTCAAGGTGGCCAGTTCCATGACCTTTCCCAACAACAAGGTCAGGCTGACAGGCCTGTAGTTCCCTGGATTGTCCTTAGAACTCTTCTGTAGATGGATATTATGTTGGGGATGAGATAAAATATAAAGAAAATTCTAAATATAAAAAATAAGTATGTTGGCAATGGGAAAAAAAAGACACAGTGATGCAGTGGTATAATTTTGAGCTATCCAGGAGTTGTTTTTTCTCTCCTTTTTTCCCATGTGAGCTCCCTTCTACCTCATTACAGATAAACCACTGCCTTCTGATTGGTCCCTAGGGCCTCTGCTAATTTTGTAACACACAAAGTGTCTCAAGCATTCCATGCATGTGATTGTTTTCAATAACAGTAAGTCACACACACATATGGTGGATTTTCCACCAAAATAGTTTTCCCCACAGCACCTCTAATCACACACACAGATTAGCAGAGCCTCTAGGGCCAATATTCTCTTGTTCTAATCTTGGTTAAATCGCCAGGTGTTTAGCACTGTTCCCACAAACTTTATATTTGCTAACTCCAGTCAACTGGTACCTCTCCAGGTAAACCAGGACTGCTGGTAAACAAGTCAGGCAGAAACATTCCTATTGGTGCTGAAGTGAACAGCCTCAGACTTCCATCTTTGGGGTTTTTGCCTACTTGGAAAGCAAGGGTAGACACTGTCTGCTTCTTCACCTACTTGTGCATACAGAGCTGTCCTTACATTCAGCAGAGTTAGAACAATTATGTAGAGAATTGTCGAGGAAAAGGGATCCTCACTCTATCTCAGTTTAATATCTGCATCATATAGGAATCAGCCTGTACTAAATTTCTACCTACATGTCTTTTCTATCTTCTTCAACATGCTTCTTATTTTGTTCTGTGACCAGTAGTAGTATCAGAAGGGGAGACCAGCAGACATTTTCATAAATTAAGGTCATGTCAAAGGTTAAAATAGTACTAATACTTACCACCAATGATTTATAGTTCATAAATTAATTATATAATACTACTTATTCTTCCAATAAAATACCTCCTCTTTTCTCTCTATAAATTACTATACTGTACTCTTTTCTCAACATTTTGCATCATTCCAGATTAGCAAGAGCACAAGGCAGTTTCATTTATTGCTTTATATATCTTGACAGAATTCACAAATTATTTTAAAAAATGGATCTTGACTTGGTGTCTAGCTTGAAAAACATTAGTTTCCTTAATCTCTTTTCCTCGATTTTGGAAGATGAATATGTGTTAGGGTGCAATTTTTAAAACTCAACAGCAATGCATATTATTTTTTACAGCATCTATTTACATCACCTTGAATAACAAGCTACTCTACAATGTGTTTCTTCACATCCTTCCTCGTCTCTTGCTCAGTAAAATTCTAAATGATCACAAGCTTTCAAAATGTGTAACAGAGGGGAAGGAGCTCTCATATAAAAGTGATAGTTCAGGTCACTGCATTCTCATATGCTATTACTAGAAGGTCAACATGTATTGCCACCTGTATCCCACAGACCAGCCCACATATTGTGTGTGAATGGGCCAAGAATAAACTTTGTGCAGTTCATTAATCTGCAGCATTGTGGTTTTGATGCTGAAATCACTTACCAAACCATTGGTTGGAAAACGAGTATGCATAACAAGTTAGGCTTAAATAATCCTTCTAGATAAGAAAGAACACTCAATGCAGGCAGGAATAGAGAGGCACCAGAGCATTACAGAAGAGGTCAGCAAACAGTTCAGACTTCTACATGAAGAAGTTTCTGTCAAAAGAGTGAAAATTCATGCAGGCAGCACCAACATTTGCTATTGCTGATGTGTCTTCAGAGACGCATCATTAAACTTTACCCAGAGAGCTCTATATTTAAAGAAAATCAAGGCCAAATTTGTAACCAAACACAACCTGCTGGTTGGTCAGCAAATGGAGTTCTGACACTGGAAAATGGCAGCAGGTATCAACTTGGGCTGCCAGGACAGTGCTTAACCTGTGTCAGAGCTACCCTGGGCTGAGCCTGCTGCCAGCTTGCTCTGAGAGCAAACGGGTGGCCACAGGACCATTGTCTGGCCTGAGCTGAACCTCTGTGGTGGTCACAGACAAACCAGATAAACTGGGCAGTCACCATAGGACAGGCAGTCCCTATGATGTCCCCTGGGGCTGGGCAAGGTGGCACCAGAAGCAGGGCTGGGAGCCAGTAAGAAGGAAGCAAGGCATGGTAACACGGGGTGCTAAAAAAGCCCAAAACTGAGGAGGAACCATGAACTTTGGACATTTCCTAACAAGAATCCGGAGAAGATGCTGCCCACTCCAGCAATTTACTGTGCTTCTTTTTGTCAACAAGGTAGTTTTGGGAGCAACAAAATATTCAGTTTCCACAATTCTACAACTTTACCTGTGTTGCTTGCAACAAGCTTGGTTTATTCCACACAATTTTTAAGGTTTAACCTATTTCTACATTTCTCAAATAATTTCCTTATTAGAATCTTCCAAGTTTGCATCTTGGGGAAGGGATATAGAAAATTTCACTGAGATTATTTTTCATGTTACAACTTAGTTGCCTGAAGTTAGATTTTTAAAATCAAGTGTGCTCTCCTAAGGGAAAACATTTTTTTTCCCCAAGGTAGCAAGTATATAAGCCACAGTGCTGGTGCATATGGAGTGGAAAGCAGAAGGGAATATGTTTTCAACACAAACCTTGTGATGTTTTTCATATAAAGTTGATGTCATAAAAAAGGAATAGTATTTATATTTAATTTGGAGACTCAGAATCGGGGGGATGGTGACCATATCAAAGGCCATTGAACTCCTTGATTTACAAGACATGTAATTAAGCATTAGGGACTTGATTGACTTACCTGATTGGAAACATTTATTCTGCTTGGAGATGACTCAGGTATCCTGTTTAATCTCTGAAATTATCTGAATTCCCATATTTGAGTCCCATGCAACAGTTTCAGATATTCTGGGGTACTCAAACAGCATGGAAATCTTCCTTTAGACAATTGAATGGATCCCTCACTGAATCATCAACTGTGACAAATCTTGCTGAAGTTTAATCTATTGCAGTTTTACAATTTACTCTTCACTTTTTACTTTAGGCAGATGGACAAGACATAGAATCATGGGAGTTTGGAAAAGACCTCCAAAATCAAGTACAATCCTTGACTCGATGTCCATTACAAGTTTGGTGGTTTCACCTTTGTTATTTAGCTCCTTTTCTACAGAATTGGAGGACTTTTGGCTTCCACGATCATCTGAGAGCCAGAGGTTCTCTATTGCTAGTGGAGTAAATCACAATATCCTCACTACCTCTCCTTTCCCCATAAGTGGCAATGTCCTCTCCAAGATAAACTTAGCCACTGTATTCCACATCTTCACTGATGGGATGAATAAAATAGATGTGATCTGCCAAAAAGTTAACACCAAAATAGAGAAGGAAAAAGGGAAGAGAGCACATCCTTATTCCTACTTCTATAATCCATGAGGAAAGCAAGTAGAAAGAAAGGGAGGCGTTGCCTTTCCTTACCTAATGTAATTATTTTTCTTCATCCATTTAATTCTGCCTTTTCTGTTCTTTTCAAATATGTGGCTTGGAAAGAGGATATCCCTGGTTTAGCTGAGATAATCTGTTTTCTGCAGTCATTGGTAATATTTGGTGCTGCCAACATTGAGCATTAGCTTGTGTTTATAGAGGAACCTAAGCACTACAGTACTACTCATGTAAATAAGCATAGCAGAAGATACTAAACTTGTGATTATATGGAAATGTCTAAATCAACATATCTTAATTTCATAATATTTATAGGAATAATGTGAACTGATTTTGCAGAAGGGGATACAGCACTAAAGTGTAGAGTTCCATTTCAATATTACTTTAAAAATTGGATAACAATAGGATTTTTTCAGAATAAGAGAGATAAAACAATCAAGATATATCGTTGTTCTGGGGTTTTATATCAGCATGAGTGTACATGCAGTGCAGTGATAAACAATTAAGGAAACCATAGTGTTTTTCATAACAATCCATTATGTTCAATACTAGCTCTTCCAGAATTATAAAACTGGTTGTTCTTAATGTATAGGTATTCTGAAACTACTGCATGAAATGAGGCTTTCCTATTTATCCTTTTCAATTATTTTTCTCTTTTTTTGTTGTTGTTTTTTTGGGGTTTATTTTTTTTTGTTTGTTTGTTTTTTTGGTTTTTTTTTTTTGTTTTTTTAAGAACAATTGAGTTCTCCAGAAAACTAGTAGAACATTGATTAGTTGCTCTGGAGACTGAAATCCTGTAATTATCTTCAGAGAGGTGAAAGAGCTTCTGTGCATTCCCTGTGATAGCAGGAGGCAGCATTGTACCAGCAGGATATTGTGCAGAGCCAGGAAGATAAATCACTGGAAAGGCTGGATGCCTAGCTAAAGGCATGGTAACTAAAAGAGCAGGTTAAATATCAGCAGTTCATTTGCAAGTGAAGTTTGGATATGTGGGAAGCATACAAATACCTGATGTTTCATCGGCTTCACTTCCTGAGTAAGTTTTTATTTTGCTAAACATGTAAGAAAAAGAAAATTAATGAAGAGATGTAAGTAGTTCTATTAACACCTTAGTTTTAATGCACTATAACATTCTATCTTAATATTTTAAGTCTATAGACAATATTAACCTGATTAACATGGTTTTATCAATGCACAAACTTATTGTTCTACACTGTAAGTACTAATTTTCTAAAAAGATGGCTTCCTTTGGTCTTCCATTGTTTTGTAAGCAAAGAAAATGGAAAAAACAAGAAAGTCAAGAAACATTTCAGGAGTTTTGACAGCAGTATTAAATTTTAGGAGATTTTATATTTAGAGGTGAAATCCCATGTAGAACTCTTTCTGGTGCAGTTTACCCTCTTTTTTATATAGCACTTATTTCTATTTACTGGCTTTCACCTTAGTAACTTATTCTCTGAAGTCAGTAATTATTTAAGATTAGCAGGATTTGCCTAAAACTAAGATTATTGTGTCATTTATGTTTAGTTTTTAGAATAATAATAAAATTACAATTATAAATTTCCTTTGAATGTAAGAACTGGGATTTAAAAATATCTCATTAAAAATCTTCTTTGTGTTTTAATAGTGTTTTTATATAATCTAGGTAATGTTATTTTAATTCCATTTCCCTCTCTCTTACCTTGAGCTGCAGACATTCTTCAAAACTTAGATTAGATGTAGGCAAAGAAACATTTTCCTTCCCCCAGATTATCTTTCCTTCCTCCAAATTATTTTCCATCTTCCAGAGTAAGTGAGAGGAAGGCAGAATTGAGGCCAGTTATTTAAAGAATATGTACATCACATTTAGTAATCCTCTCTAACATACTAAATTTTAAAACCAGCCAATCAAACCAAGAAACATTCTGCTAATTAAAGCAGTACACAGCCTATACTTTTTCTACAAAAGACAGAGCAGTAAACTTGGGTTTATAAGATGTGATCTACAAAAACATAAAGGTTACAGGTGATTGCTTTATATTTATTTACACTGTAACAGCTACCACTACTTCCTAAAAAGCTTTCCATTTTCTGTAATGAATTTGTTTATTGTTCATAAACTCTTTCTATTTCGTCATTGAAACAATATGACAGTTTCATACAGGGGCTTCATAAGACCTCTCAGAGCTATATGATTTACCAACTATGCCTAATGTTCAAAAAGTCCATAAAAGTCACATTTTAAGTGTGAAACCATTCCAGAGTTACACAATGATGCAGCCAATTTTCCTAATCATGCAGAATACTACATTGAATTATTTGTTTAGGCTTATTCAATTTAATCACAGTACTGGCTACTTCAGAATATTTTTCAGAGCATAGGACAAAGTGGAATTTGAAGGACTTGGAATGTTGATCACATTATCTGACTTTTCTGATGACTAAATTTGCCTTTATTTCATAAAAAAATAAATAAACTTTAAATCAGATAAATTCAACTTCTCGAGAAACTAATGTTTCTTGAACTGTTGCTTGAGTAAAATGTTTGAACACATACATCATCTTTCAGTTTTAAAAGAAAATTATTTGCTGAACACAGAGGTGTTGAACTCATCCAAGCAAGA
The DNA here is from genome assembly GCA_034336665.1 of Luscinia megarhynchos. Lineage (NCBI taxonomy): Eukaryota > Metazoa > Chordata > Aves > Passeriformes > Muscicapidae > Luscinia > Luscinia megarhynchos. The sequence continues at coordinate 85,058,523 of JAPFBE010000002.1, forward strand.
AAGTCAAGTAAGATTCATCAGAAGGATGAACAACACTTCCTGTAGACGTCAAAAATGTGATTTAAGAATTACCCCTCTCACATTTCCTGGAGGGTTTTCAGGCAGTGCATCAAATTCCTAGTATATTGTCAGGAGAGTGGATGGTAGTAGCAGGCACATCATTCAATATATATTCAGCAAGGGAGTATTTTTTGAAAGAAAATGTTGATATTTTGCCTGGCTCTAGAAATGCCCTGCAGAAGCTTCATATGTGGGCTTTCAACACACCTATTTTGGTTTTCACATTAATAGCCACACATTTCCCAAAAGCATTGATAGGATCTTGCACTTATGAGTAGTCCTTTGCAATACTGTTTTGATTCAGCAAAGTCATCAGATGTCACACAGGTTTGAAGATACTGGTCTGCATAAAAATCTATGCATAAACTGGGGAAAAAAAAGGTAGATGAGAATAAAATTATACAGTAGGCCCATTAATAGGTGAGATCAATGAGAATTGTGAAATTATTGACTTAGTTTGTGAAAAAGTCTCTAAGGTAAACAAATTAAGTGAAGAAGTAGGAGGAGGGACATGCCTAAGCAGGACATTAATGCAAAAATAAATACAAAGATGACTCTAGTACCTGCTAATCAGACCTGCATGATAGCCAAAGCCAGTAGCAGTATTCCACTCATAAAATTGAATTGCATTAAATACTATTAATAATAGTAGCCATAACAGTAATAGTGCCTTGTATGCACACAGTCATAAACAACTGACCCTTTTGAAATAATGTGGTAGTGGACATAATCTTAAATCACTATGTGCATATTGATTAAAGAATTTTACAGAATAGTTTGGAAAATTTTCCCATACAAAAAAATTCCCGCATACAAATCTAAGCTACTTGTAAGCACTGGGAATTGCTGTGAAGATAATTTGTTACTCGAATTCACTCTGAGAACATGAGCCAGGAACAGAGACAATTTATTTTAAGATAAGCATTCAAATAAATGGCAGCAATTAAGGATTGTGTTGCACCAATTACTCCCATAGTCCATCTGAGTAAGAAAAGGTGAATCATTAGGTAAAGCCTGTGCATTGTAATTCTCATAAGATCTGTGAAAAGTTTTGGAATTAGTACATTTAATTTTTGGGGTTTTTTTTGTATACAAACCTCATCTTTTATATATGTATCACAGAACCAAAGACTTTTCTTATCTTTTAATTTCAGCTTTCTTCTCAGCTTTTTTGTTTTCACTATTTTTTTTTTTTCCTGAAATTTCTTCCTTTGGAAGTAACAGTCCCTGAGAGATTCAAATTTCTGTGAAACTCTGAAAATGTTTAGACAGAATCTTATTACTAAGACATATTTGTTTTATAATCATAACTAAATGTTTCATATTTGCACATATTATGATAATCATAATAAAACCTCTTAATGTTTAGCAAAGTATACAAGAGTGCAAGAAAAAAAAGTGCTAAGTGCACTTAACAGAAATATTTTCAAATGTGTAGACAAAAGAAATGTTGATGTCATGTTACAAATATTTAAAGAAAGAAATTGATGATCTCCAAGAGGAAGTTTGAGGCTGGAAATTCCAGGGCAGCAGCAGAGCTGTCCTGGTAGGACATGAACCTTGCACTTGGAGACTGAAAATGATTCCTTCCTTCTTTTTTTCTTAAGGGAGGCCAGAGGAGATGCACAAGTCAGGAATCCCATTCTTAATAGAAATGACATTTCCGGCTTTTCCAAAATAGATTACATGAGATGCTACAAGTTAGACTTAAGTGGTGCTCACCCAAGTCATCTAAGTGGTGTTCTCAGTTACATTTCACTGCACATAGAATCACAAAATATCCTGAGTGAGACGGGGCCCATCAGGAGGGTTGAATCCAACTCCCAGCCCTGGAGAGAGCCATTCCCAAGAGACAGACCATGTGCCTGAGAGCTCAGTCAAACTTGGTGCTGTGACACTTCCCTGGGGAGATGCTCCAGTGCCCAACCCCCCTCTGGCTGAAGAACCTTCTCCTGATGTCCAACTTGGAGATCCCCTGACACAACCTCATGCCTTTGCCCCGAGTCCTGTCACTGGTCACAAGGGTGAAGATATTTGTGAAACTCTGTGCTTCGTTTAGAAAGGCAAATTAAGAAGTGAAGGATTGCATTGCAAATGGAAGGTTTGGCTTTAGTGTTTTCTCATCTAGGTTGGCAGATATGGTGTTTTTCTTCTCAGTGTTCAGTAATAAGCCCAACTTGAGTTTTTCAGGTATCTAACAAATTATTTTCTCTATGTGGTCTATTTTTCTCATCCCTTAGTCAACTATTTTCTCAAAATACGTGGGAAATTTATATCTGCAGCATCAGTACTCTTCAAAGAAACTGAATTGGATTTGAAATTTCCAAAGATTAAAAAATCAGAAATGAAGACTGAATGCAAAGTTCCTCAGATAACATACATTCACACATCCCCCATACATGCATAACTGAGGTTTCTGTAAGAATCCTGAATTAAACTGATTTTTTGCTAATTAATGCATTCAGTATGCATATATAATTTAATTTAATTTAAATGTATCAATTAATATATTAGGATAAGCAACAGGGGAAAGCATATATTCATCCTGATGTCCACATCAAACGTAAGAAAGAAAATGGATTTATCACCACACAAAAGCTTTTTAAATCTTGTAATTGCTGTGTAAACTTCTCTTATTTTAAAGTAACAGTAGCTTTCAAACACAAGTCAAATATAACCAGTGCATCTGAATATGTGTGAGTCTCCAAAAAGCCTAAAATAACTTTGAGAGCTGAGCATGCCTCAATACCCTAGTAGGGGATATTATCAGGATTCCCTGCTCCTGATCAGAAATTTGTCAGCAGCTCCCAGAAGACAGACTGTAAGGATGTGGCAAAGTGGGAAATTTGCCAATTTACCAAGAAGCTTTACTATGGCTGTTGGCCTCTCTGAGGTGGGAGGTTTCTGATTGCACAGAGAGCAAAGGGAATCACTGATGACTTGCAGTTTCTCATACCTGAGGACATCCCAGGCTGCTATTGCTGTATTTTCTGCTGCTCTCCTAGAGTGAATAGCTGTTGTAAAATAAAATTATAGGGTTTTTAGCATTGGGAGGCCCTAATCAGACCTTCAGTTCTCAGGCTCTGTGGCTAGACTTGTCTTTTTTAGCCAAAGAAAACTGGGGGTTTCAAAGTACAACCTAAGACAGAGGGAACATATCCCTTAGAATCATCAAATTGTTTTTTGTTTTGTATTTTTGCCAAGGACCACCATCAGTTATGATGTACAAAGAAAGAGGACTTTTGGGAAAATATTATCACTGCTCATTATAACCACTTTCTCTAGATGTTCTGACCAGATATAATTTTACCCAGTATCCAAAAAGATTAAATAGAAGAGAAAGTTTTCCTATTTCACTTTCCATTAAATCCAAATTCAAGGACATGCTTGAAGGGGAAATGCAGGAAGCATTGACTAAATCTAAAGCAGCAGTCATTGGAAAAAAATCAATATGATCCAGTATAATCCATAATTAGTTTAATTAGATCTAAATTCACATACACTTAAAGAAAAGGGACACATTGCATAATTTTTATTTCTCCATCCACATTAAGGCTGTTAACATTAATTTCTCAATTTTTTATGAATTCTATGATTTGTCCAATTTTTTGTTATATCTTATTTATAAACTTAATTTTCATCTTTAGCTCTTACATCTTAAAATAACTGTCAGAAGAATTTCATTTCAGACAGTAAGAAATGTGTTAGGTTTTATGAACATGAATTTACTTTAAAAAAGGATAGAGGAGGTGAATAAAATAACCCAACAACCTTCACGACCTTTTATATAATATTGCTGAATTACAATGAATTGTTTGTAGAGCCTTAGAGACTTACACACTGAATAGTGAAAAAGGTATAAAACTTGATTATATTCTTAATTAATTCAGGCTTCACCTTGAAGGATATTGTTTTACAATAAAAATACTTCTTATCATTTGATTATTCAAGACATCTTTAATTTAATATAGACAAAATATTAATAGTTCATGTAATATTTTCCCCTGCCATTTCCTTGAACTACAGCTCAACCTAAAAGACTGGTAGGATTTTAAAAACAAATAAAGATTAAGTGACAGTAAAACTTTTTTTTTTTTTTTTCTTTAAGGAAAACATCTCAGGGAGTGTTTATGTTTGTTTTAATGAAAAAACCCAAAATGTTTTTGATATTATTGTTGCATAACATTAAAAGAGGACTCTATGTGAAATAGGTGCATTTTTTTACTCACAAAAGAGATTGTATGCAGAATTATACAAAAAATTTTCTCTTCTGTGCTTAAAATTCAAATCTTTAAACTTCATTTATGCATTTAAATGTGAATTCCCTGAAATAAATTGTGTTCCCTTTGGCATTGTAAAGACTTTATGGTTCTAAGATCCTCTTCAAATAAGATCATCTGTAGATCAAAAGTCACCTGTTACCAGTAGCACCAGTCATAGAAGTGGTCTTGGTATTAGGAAGGAGAAAGTGCTTTGAAAGGACAAGTAAATACACCACATGGCACAAAAAGGGAGGAACTGATACTTAATGAATATTCACAGGGCTTTAAAGAGACCCAGAGAATCTCAAAACCCTCAATGTTCAAGATTTCCTAGAATTCATAATACAAAGAACAAAAGCATACCTTTCCTTCTCTATCAACAATAAATGAAGACAATTTAAAACAGGTTAAATGACATTTCAAAATAGTATACTTCTGTTTGTAGCTAATTATTTAATACATACAGACTCATATTTAGTATGTCTGCATTAGTAGAGGCACTGCTTCTTTTGTTTATTTCTTTTAAGGGAGAAAAGCACTCTAAAAACTCCCTTTTGAAAAGCAAATCATAATTATTCTCAAAGATAGTGAAATGTTATGCCAGCCTGAAAAAATTGATCTCAAATCATTATAGCTGTGCAACTGAAATAGTGTGGAACTAGTTATGTTAGGTAGCTGACTCCAAAGCAGATTGTCTGTGGAAAACACCAGTGTTATATGAAGAAAATATTCAAAAGGAGAAATAAAAAAATACATCATCTAAAGATATGCTGAATTACTGTATATTGTGGTGCTGCTAATAATGAGAATATCAATGCATGTTTAGTGTACAGATAAACAATTAAAGTTGTGCTCAGGATGCACAATAGAGTAGAATAAACAATGAAAGACTGTGTCATACAACATATAAATGACTTACTGGGCAGAACTGTGGTGTCACAGCTGGTTTTGTCAGCAGCTGCTGAGAGCCATGGTGCCAAGCTGTGACCCTGCCCTGGCAGCCAAGCAAGCAAGCAGAACTCTCCAGGGCCAGGTCCAGCCTCTGCCCAGGCAAGGCAGTGTCTGAGCTGGGGAGGCATGCAGGGCACAAACCATGTGAGAGACTGGAATGACAAGGGTTAATGGCTCCCAATCAGCCATTTGCAGAAGCAGAAGGTGCTTTGCTGAGGCCGGGCTTGCACAGACACACACACAAACCAAAGGGGAGGAGGAGAGCTTTTGAGTGTGGGGCACTGTGTCAGAACCGGCCAGAGGAAGATGAAGACCCCCCACCACTGAGGATGGCCAGACCAAACATTTGATTAGCAAAAGGCTGGGTTGTGACCTAGGTAAGGCTGATAAAAAGCAGATCCTGGAGGTGGGATAATGCTTTTTATCGTGCTGGTGTCCTTCTTTACACTGGCTCAGATATAAACCTCCCCCCCACCCCATCACCTCTCTGGGAAAGGTGTCCAGGCATTCACATTCACACAAGCCTGAAGGTATTCTCCCTTCAGGTGTGACACAACTCACTCAACTATGCTGGTGAGTGTGAGAGGCATCTGTCATGTCTTAGAAGGTGTCATAAACCACCAAAGACCCCTGAAGTACCCCCAGACTCATTTCTGGGGCCATCCACCAGAGGACCACCCATGATCCAGTGCTATATCAAATATTGTAGACCCTCTCTGCCCCAAGGGAGGAACTTGGCTGCTCCCACCTGAACACATTGAACATTATGTTGTACGAGCTTCCCCCACCCCTCTTGGATCAGTGATGAGACTAATATTTTGCACACTGGACATAAAAACTGTAACAACCAAGTCTCATTGCTGGAACCATAGGTGCTGACAGCTTTCCCCTCTGCTATCTCTTCTTAACCTTTCTTTATCTGTCATCTTTTCTTCATATATTTTAAAGTGATATCTTCATCCTTTTATATTTTTAAATTTCTATAGATAATAACAAGAATGGCTACATACCTTCTTTCCTTTGCAACCAAATTGTTCTAAAATAATGCTGCCATAGATATATATAAACACTGGTCATTCAGTGCCATCTGCCCCAAAGGATCTATTAACAAGAACCTCAATCACCATGCCTTAGGAGTGGGTTATAGCAGTCAGTCATGGGCAGCTCATCCCTGAGCAGCTGCACTTTTGGGTTTTGGTGGGGCCTGGCTGTATTGGAGTGAGGAACACAATGAAAAGCAAAAGACAACAAAGAGTAATAAATGCAACTAACTTTTGTTGACAGTGAACAGAATTCTTTGTCCCTTGTTTTGATCTCTGTTGTAAATATAAGCTGATGGTTTCATTCTCACCTTTAACCCCACTTCTGAATGTTAAGAGATCCTATCAGGTGTGTTAAATAGGTTCTGCTTAACGCTTATGGAAATATTTTGTACTCTGTCCTGCTTGGCTATTGTTTTAGACGTGGCTCTAAAGCTGAAGATCACATCATATTTGGCACAAAATTTTGTGCTTTGCAGGTCCTTGCTGAACTTTGTTTGAAACTGAGTAAGGGTCACCTCCCAAGATGACCACCAGAGACCCCCAAAAAGGCACACACAGATGCAATAACATGTACTGAGTAAGGTTCACAAACTAGATGATTGGGTAGGTGATAACTCTGTATTATGTGGGTTTATGTAAATTTTACTGTATAAATTCTTTTGCTTTTTACTCTCTGCTTGATTTATGGAAAACTTCCACCTTGCATCATACACAGAATAAACAATGTCTCCTTTTTAAACCTGACTCTTTTCCATGTTTAAAGAGTTTTTAAAATTTGGCAACAATTTGATTAAGGGATGTAAAAAAAAGGATAATTTATTTTGCAAGTCCTGAACACTAAAATATTCTTACATATTTAAATCAGAAGATGTTACAAAATTTCTTGCTGATTTTCTCCAGCTCTTCCAATAATAATTTATAATTAGAGATAATTTCTACTTCAGAAATTTTTTACATTACTGGCATTAATGTTGTATCTGCTAACTAGGTTACTATTGTACAGTGCAACTCCATACAGGACAAGCTTATACCTGATCTGTATCTATAACTGTAAATCTAGACTCTCATTTATCAATTAATATGGAACCAGAACACTGTCATACATCAGTAATATATTTATCATATTTATGGTAAGAAAAATGATGTTAGAATGTAAAAGTTTTATCACTCTATTGCTGATTTAAATTAGCCCAAAACAGTGCTTTAGAGTCCATTATTCTTCCACTGCCTGGTCTCAGACTACTCTACATCATCAGTACATCAGCTGATAGTGTTCAATGGCAGTAAAAAAAACAATAATGAAGTTTTCATAGGCTGTGACTGAACTAACTTCTCATGTAGTCCCTTGCTAACAGAAGTCTATTAAAAGAACAGCTTGCAAAATTCTATGCTGCATCTACACAACCAGTTTTCTGACATGTGAAATTAAACTACAATTTTAAATTCACCTATCTGTAACTCCCCTGAGCCACAATTAATGTTAGAATTTATGGAAGTTTGTTTTCTTTCAACTTAAAATATAAAAAGTAGTCATATTGCCATGGAAAGTACATGATCAACTCTTCCTCAATTTTCCCAAGTGAAGTAACTTTCCAATTCAGACCCTCAGATGGCTAAAATATATATTATTATGTTTGAGGAGTTAATCCAATTTCTTTTAGCCTAATCTAGAATAACATTTCAGCATTTCCATAAAGTATAACATCACTTCAATGCATCTCAGGTGAAGCAAGTGAATTTGCCAGTTCTATTTTAAACACACCATCTGCACCATTTTTGTTGTAAATGTTGGCAGTGTACTGACACCACATTACTAAAATGAATGAGAGTTGATATATGAAAAAATTCCAGGTTTCTGTTCCAGCTGATATATAGATATATGAATAAATATATATGTAAATTGGCTCTTATTCAAATTTTTTTTAAAATGTCAATGCTACTACTAATATCAATGGTATAGACTGCACTAGTATTGTCACACCTGTTTAAGCTCTTCTGGTCTTGTAAGAAATTAAAGAAAGAGATCTTGCTCAGTAATTATTGGCACGGTAGAGTAAATCATCTATGTTTCTTTCCTGACTTGTGCCATCAGCAGCAAAAATTTAACATGTTTGGGTTCTTGTGACAATAAACTGATGGTGCTTGGACTCCTGAAAAGTTGAAAGAAAAGCAAATATTTGGAGATGAAGGAGTCTGCCTTAAAATGTGTGTATGATTGTGACATGGGCAAGTAAGATAACCTCTTAAATATTATTTTTTGTCATCTAATCCCTTCCACTACCTATAAAATACTAGTAATTCTGATCACTAATAAAATTTAATGATTATACGGCTCTTCATGTCACTTTACTAATATCACTAAATTAATGCCAAACCACAGCTTCATTGAAAATTTAGATCAAAATTCACAATTTTGCACATTCTCACAACACTTTTTGCATACTAATTCACCTTACAAACTCACTTTTTTTTTTTTCTGAATTAAGATATTTCTTTTCTTTCTGAGTAAAGGCAATGCAAGAAGGGACATTTCCAGCATTCCTGGAATATAAAGTATTATATAATATATATATGATTATCAGAAGCTCTGTCCCAGTAGTATGCTGTCCATTCTTGAAAAACTCTTTCCACTGTTTATAGATGGCTCTTACACATCTGTGCCCTTTTAAAGCAGAAGAGGGCTCTGGGATGAAGTTTGTGTGTACAACCACAGAGGTGGAGAAGCAGCTTAATAATCCACAGCAAAAAATTTTATTCAGGTCATAGAATTTTAAAATCATTTAGGCTGGAAAAGGCCTCCAAGATCATTAAGTCCAGCTGTAAACCATTAACCAAGTTCAACATCAAACAATGTTCCTAAGCATGTCTTTCAAATACCTCCAGGGATGGTAACTCATCTACTTCCCTGGGCAGCCTGCTCCAGTGCTCTATAAGCCTTTTGGTGAAGAACTTCTTTCCTAATATCCAATCTAAACCTCCCCTGGCACAATTTGAGGCTGTTTTCTCTGGTCCTGTTGCTTGTTACTAGGAAGAAGAGACCAATCACCCTCATCTCCAGAACCTCCATTCAGGTAGTTGTAGAGAGTGACACAAGTCCATTCAGCCTCCTTTTCTCCAGACTAAACACCAGCAGTTCCCTCAGCCTGTCCTCTCAAGGCTTGTTCTTGGTCCTGTCCTCCACATGCAGCTCTCTGTCCATCCTTCTGTTGCTGCTTGCACTCACAGACATGTGAATACCCCCTGCAAAGGAAAAGGACCAGGGTGAAAGAAGCAGGCTGAGGGTTTTCAGATCCATTTCTGCTGGCAACCTTTGAGTCAATTATCCTTCATCTATTCCCCAGACCGTGGAGACAGCACTTACTTCTCTCCCACTAGCATGCTCATGTGAATTCTCAGTCAAGCATTATTTCTAGCTTTTTCTCTGCATCCCTATCTTCTAATGTAAATATTGAATGGAATTTCTGTTGTTCTATTTTTCATAATAGGATAAATAAAACATATAACCTAGAAGTCTGTTTGTTCTTATCAGGTTCCTTAATAATTTCCTATCATCATTCACTCCCCACTGCCACATTGGCTGGTAGTTTGTTTTAAAACAAACTGCTAAGTGTGTTTGTTTTGTAATGTGCTCCAATCATTGCTCTATATTTCCAATGAGAACACAGTCCACCCCTCTGTGCTTTTATTGGAGTTTTTTCCCAGCCTCATACCTAGATGTAGTACTAACATAACAAAACAGAACAAATAAACAAAAAGATGCAAATATCTTGATACTAGGTCTGCACCAACTCTGACTTTTAACTGATTAAATTTATTGACTTTTAAAACATGTTTGTGCTAGGCCACTCTATTCTTCATGAACTTTAGCTTTTAATAGGCTTCCTTTTATATTAACTTAAAAATACAGGAAAAATACAAAATAATTTCCTAAAAAATATGCCTACCAGAGGTATCACAGTTCCCAGGTCAGTGCCTGCAGCTGTCTCTACTCTTCATGTTTTTATGTGTTAAGCTCATCAATTTTAGCCAGCTTGAGAAGAAGTGTAGAAGTCACAGTATGTTTGGGAGCAGTGTATATGTGACTCTATATATTTGCAATAAACATAATTAATCTAATAACCTCTTGGTGTTTAGTGTAAGTGACAAGGTTTTGGTAATGGTGGGAGCTGAAGGGATGGCCTTTGTGAGCAGAGCCAGGGACTTCTCTGTGCTGGACAGTCAGTTCCAGATGGCTCCAAAACCGAACTCACTGCAGGACACAGCTGAGCTTGGCAGGGGAGTTTGTGGTGTCTCTGGGACAATTTATGTAAGACATGATAAAAAACACTGTGCAGCATGGAACAAACAATCCCTCTAACACTGAGGTTAGAGAAGGAGGAGGAGGAGATGCTCCAGGGGCTCAAGCAGAGACCCCAGTGGAGCAGATATTCACACCACAGACCATGGGGAATCCCACACTGGAGCAGGTAGATAAGTCCTAGAGGAAGTTGCAGTCTGGCAGTCCCCACATTGGAGAAGAAAAGGACTGCAGCCCATGAAGAGGGTGCAAACTGCAGCAGAGTAAAATGTCTGAGGAGGAAGCAGCTGAACAGAACCATTACACACTGGCTGTAGAACCCATTCCCTCTGTGCTGCCTGGGAGGAAGGGAGACCATATTGCTGTGCCTCCATTTCTTACCACCTAAATCTCTTTTTAAATGGTAATAAACCAAATTTTCCCCATGTCAAACCTGTTTCACCCATGATAGGAATTTGTAAGGGATCTCCCTCTCTTTATCTTTTCCCATGAGCTTTTCCAGCCAATTTCCAGGGAACTCCAATTGAGAAGGGGGTTAAGAGTTGCTGGGTGTACATCTGGCAATCAGCCAAGGTCAACCTACCACAGTTAAAAATATATTAGAGAGATAAATCCCAAAAACCTTGTAGAACACTTAAAAATCAAATCAACACTTAGATTTGAAATAACATCTTACAATGTTACTCTTCTTTAAAGTCATAGAATGGCAAAACATTTTTATGTTTTATTGTTCTTGAAGAGTTTCTAGGGAAATTCACAGAAAATGTGGTACTGTTGGATACTGTCTTTTGGATCAAAGAATCCTTTCATCTGAACAGTAGTAACACCATTGGTTCTTTATTTTCTAAATCTTCCTTGGTGAATCCTCAAGTACTGGCAGCAGCTGGAGCTTGGATATGGCAGGTGAGAGGAATTACAGGACTTGTTTACCCAGGTGAGAAGTAGATCAGTTTGTGCACCTGCTTGTGACCTGATCTTAGTGTAAACTGAAACAACCATCCACCCCTTCAGATCTTTTTCAGTTAGTCCATTTTTATAGTACTTTTAGAGATGGGTTCAGGGCTAGAGATGATCTCAAATCTCTGCTGTCCCTATCTGAAATAAAAATCTTTGAACTCTTTATCTTAAACCCTCTTAGGAAGTAGTCCATTGAAATAATCATAGTAAGGGGGTGTTGGTATACCATTAAAATAATGCTTAAAAGGAGAGTGGCAGAACTGTCTTTTCTTTATCAACAGCAACCTCTCTTCAGTCCTTGTTTGGTGCAGATGCTAATTTCCAGGATGTCTTACATGACAAGACACTACTTCCAAAGCAGCAAGCACCTTGAATACCTAGGCAATAACATCACAGATAAAGGTGAACAGATGCAAGCCAAAGAGACAGCTGTAACACACTTCCTGGAAAAAAAATCATCCCTACTGCAACCACTCTACATGTGGCTTTAGGGGCAAATTATATTTATGGGAAACTTAGAGTCTTTAGAAATTTTTATAATAAAAATTACATGCACAGCATTTTTGAATAAATAAAACCCACTTTGTAAGGAAAGTAGTATTTATGTAAATTTATGCTGTTTCCTTGTTAAATCCTGTGGATTTTTCCATAAAGTTATCTGGTGTTCAAGCAGAAGTTCTATACTACAGGAATAAATGGAAAAAGAGCCTTATATATATACTAGCCATATATATATATACACTCTATGGGCTTATCTGATGTTACAACAGCACTAGCAGATCTGGTAGTCCCAGTAGTTTGTATCTCTTACAGAAATAGTAAACTCTCAGATCTGCAGAGAAAATCAGTACCTGCATAGAATATCAGCTGCAATGTGATGGCTCACTACACAATTTGAAAAACTTCAGTTTTCCCACTTTGTCAAGCTCCTTCCAATTGATCAGCATCATTTTCACCTTCTCAGAGCTGTTTTGTGGTTTTTTTTTCAATCTATATTCTGTCAAGGGCTGCAGTGATGGGAAAAATTGCTGAATGCATCTTGTTTGTGTTTGTTCTAAAAGATGGATCACTATGAACTATTGTAAAATGGAAAGGGTAAACAAGACTACACTGACTATGGGAAAAAAACAGCTTTTTTATCTGTATCAGTCACAGAGGAAATTATTAAGGAACTAAGAAAAATAAAAAGTAGCTTTTGTTTTGAAAGATTTCAAATGTAATTTAGAGGGGATAAAATGCTATACAGCAATGTAGAATCTAGATAGTCTGTCTATTGCCACCCTCTAGCAGAGATGCCAAACAAAAGCTTAAAAAATATTTTTTGAGTTATTTTGTGTCCTTTCAAACTAAATTCCTATGAAGCCTGTGAAAGAAATTTGACTTTTGTCCCTATTCATGGTGATTTGCATCATATATATCTTACATTTTTTGTTCAAATTCAGCATTTCTGCCTTCATGTTCTCTTTTTTAAGAGGAAAAATAGAGATGAGTTTCAAAACTGCTTTCCTCTGAAGACTTTATTTCTGGAAATTTTTTCTTCCTTTGACAAAAGAACGATATTGTTTTCTTTGATTAAGTGTTTTATTATTTTTCTGACTGTTAAAAGTTGTTTTGTGCTGTGCCTTCATGGTACAAATGCAAGCATTCACATGACCACTTCTGCTGTGGTCTACAAGTCCCATTAAGTGGAGGGATTCAGTGACCTCAAAGGGCAACTTCAGTCCTATGGTTTTTTAATTTTTTCCTTCCAGTCCTGAAAAACAAAACCAGAAAAAAGGTTGAGCTAGTGTAACTGACCATACATTTTTGTTGAAAGTGGCAGCTGACACACTCAGGTCACAGAAGGAATTGGAAATGTCAGCTGACTGGTCTGAGGAGCCAGCAGAGGAGGGATGGGATTGGGAATGTCCCCACATGGTGACAATGACAGAGCTGCAACTGAGCAGCAGAGACACTGCAGGGCATTAGGACTGCAGGAAGAGGGTCAGAATCAGTGACAAGTGGAAGGGGTGTCACATTATCAGTCTCTGCCTGTGTTGCAGTATTGATCCACGCCTGCAATCCCTGACACATCCAGGGTACTTACAAACAGCTGAGTTAGTTCCTCGTATCATGGACGCAGAAATTCCCTGTATAAATACAGGATAGCTATGCTATGCTAAGAAATACAGCTGAAAAATAACCTTCTGAGTAGGAATAAGTTATTGTTTCATCAGCATTCTGTACCACAGCAGCAGCTCAGGATAGATGAAAACCAAGCAGAGGAATAAAGAGGTTTAGAAAAGTAGATAAAAGAAGAGCAATGAAAGGAAAAACATTGCACTTAATATGCTCAGGGAAAGGCAGAGAACAGGGGCAGAGCCAGAAGCTCTGTGCTCATGGGATCTTCCTTCCAGCATCATATGTGTTACAAATAAGCAGATAATGTGGAGATCAGATTTTTACTGATAGTGGATGAACACAGGGATCTTATTTCTTTCTCTGAAATCTGGACTGCTATAACCAGGCTATAACCTGTGTAACAGAGTTTTCTTGAATGCTTATATTTCTTCTCTGTTTAAGGTATTTTTGGAAATGTGAACTTATAACTTGAACTCATTTATTTTATTTGGACATAAGCACGTAACTGACAAAGAAATTACAGTACAGTAAAATTTGTGTGTAAGTGTGATGGCTGTCAATTAAATCTGACTAGTGAAAGGACTTCCCTCATCTGAATTTTGGCAGAAGCATACAAAGGAAAGTAAAATGCTTTATAAAGGAATGTTGATTTCTGGAAAAGGTTTGTGTGTCATATTTTATGGGAAGGGAAAGATCTCTTTTACAAGCCTTTTAAATTTGCAATTCAACCGCACAATTAAAAAATTTGGGTTTCTATACAGAAGGAAAATGAGAAAAACCACTTGCCCTTCACAGAGAAAAACTTTCTATATTAGACTTTATAATGTGTCTGACTGCTGTCTTTCTACGTGTCTGAACTGACTTGTGTGCACACAGCAGTTTGATATAAATAGTCTGCAATGTATGTCTTCCCCTATTGTATTTAATAGGCAGTTAGGGTGCCTGTGGGTATGATGATAAAACCTGGAGATACCAAGTCTGTCAAGGGATCTCAAGCATCAGTGAACGTCTAGCACAAGTACCTCCCTGAAAGAGTTTAAATACTGATCTTTTCCATGGTTTAGCTTTAAGATCAACAAAAAACAAGTGTGGTCCAGTCTAAAAGGAGATAAAATATGCCTGGAAACAACAAAAGACAGCAGGAAAGAAAGTTCATTGCACAGAAAATGTGCTCTGGACTATAGTTTTTTGATGGCAATATCTAAGCACAGCACTGTCTCAGTAGCATAAGTAACATAACAACCACACGTTTGTCATTAGCAGCCTGCAAAGAACTGAGCTCAGAATCTAGGTGTTTCCAAAGAAAATCCAGTTATCTCCAAAGAAAATCCAGTTATCTAAAATGGTTTATATATCTATTAGGTTTGAAACACTAGGTATAGGACTTAACTGTACATAATGAAATTAATAATGCCCATATAAATGGCACAATTTCTTGTATAAATATTCATCTTTCTAAAGCATACAAGGAAAAACAGTGGTCCATATACTCTCAAAATATAATGCTAGGAGTTCTTAGGAAGACAATTATGGACTATCTTGTGGACAAGAGAAAAAAATGTTCTCATCCATATATGAAGACAAGTGGATGACAAGGGAAAAAAAAAACTGTTCTCATCTATATATGAAGACAGGTGCATTTTATCCCTCTAAGAAAAGCTACACCTGCTCATGTCAGGAAAATTGGACTAGATGACCTTTAAAGGTCCATTCCAAATTAAACCAGTATGTGATTCTGTGATTTTATAAATGATTCTTTATCCTGTGTTGTCCATAGCACAAAAGAAGTGCCATTCTGCCTATGGATAAAGCACATCAGAAATGTTAACTACTTCTCTCTTTCTGGTTTAATTTTATATGCTATGCTATGTTCTTCAAGTTAACTAAAACTAATTTATTGACTAGTAAATTTAACATCTTGAACCCCAAAACTTCCTAAATAGCTAATCTAGATGGGTGAAAATATTTCAAGTGGAAAATAAATTGCCTTTGATTATGTATCTAAGTTCTTGCAAGCTTAATTGATAAGTAAAAGTGTCATATGTCTTACACTATGCAACACAGCATTTAGCTAAAACAAGTACAGTGGTAGAACTTAATGATGCAAAAATGTTCCCTAAAATAATGTACAAGCATCACTTTAATTCTACCTAGAGGCCATAAAACAATAGTAGGAAACCTGCCCATGTGCCCATGGAGGATTCACACTAACAGTTTACAGAATAACACTCTTTATTAATATAAAACTGTGACAGGTTAAGGGTCAAGAATTGCCAGTGACTGCTAAAATGTATTCAAAGCAATATCTGTATTCCCTAGTAAAAGTATTCAGTGTGCATAGAGTATGGCTCTCACCCAAAAGATATGTGGGGAGAAAAAGGGTCCAGCCCCTTGACTGGTCCCAGAAGTTACAATGGAGCAGTTACCATCAATAAAAGACACAAGCAAAATAAGGTAACTTTAATATGGAGCTTTTTTGAACATAATGACATCATGGGAGTTATTTCTCTGGGACTATGTTAAATTCATGCTTACACGATAACATCTCCAAATACCACAAGTTTTGCTTCCTAACTCCAAAGAATAGGGTGGCTGAAGAATTTGACAAAGTCTTTCTCTCCATTTGCTTGACATTTTACATCAAAGTGCTGACACCACTTCTGTGTCCATATGCTTTACAAAAACTTGTTAACATCGGGGAAAACCAGTTCCATTCCATAATCTGTAGTCTGTATATTTTTGTGACCACACTCATCTGCCCATTTCCTGAAGTGTTGTGTTGCATCTTTATCCTATGGTGGTCATCCAGGTTTTTTGATTTATTTCCAATCCAGCCCATTCTCTGTTTAAGGGCTTCTCCCTGCAGTCTGTATCATCTCCCACCTCAACGTGCTGCCTGCACCTTCCCTTTTTCTCAACTGCTTATATCACACTTGCTAGTCCCAGTCTTGGTGCTCAACTTAGCTCAAATTTTCTTTTGCTTTGCTGTAATTTCTGTTTCATGCAGTTACATCTGTCTTTCCCCCTGAGTTCTTAGATCTATACTGCACTTTCAGCTGATTTCCTGTTCCAATTTTTTTTTCTTTTAACTCCCACACTTTGAATTATCACCCTCTGTTTTTCTCCATCAAACCACAAGTGGTCACAAAGAACACAGGAAGGACAGGGTCCTAGAGCCATACTTCACCTCCAAAGAATATGATGAAGATCTTTCAGCCAAGCTCTTCAGTATTTTTTTGTTTTAGTGGCCTCCTGTCAGGTTGTTTGTTTTAGTTGAGGCATGCCTTGGGCTGCTGTTCAGTACTAGAAATGAAAGGAAACTCAAATATGATGCTATGAAAGAGATGCTACTAGATGCTCTTCTTAAGTTTTTCTTATCAAGAGAACATTGTGTCTATTCAGATATTTTTGAAGTGAGCAAATTAAGAGTGCTTTTTGCAGGTTCATGAGTATTCACCAGAACAGACAAACCATCAAACCAAAGGGTGGCACAAATACTATCATCTAATTTTCCCCATTTATATTTTTCTTCTTTATTTTGCCTCATTGTATAAAATTTAAAAAAAAACAAAAAAAAAAAAAACAAAAAAAAAAAAAACAACAAAAAAAAACTTGGCTGAATTTAAAAAAATAGAAAAATCAATAAAAAATATTAACAGAGATGTTGTAACTATAACTACTGTTTTTTTGTCCAGAACAACTGTTACAACTCCCATCAGCCTCTCCAAAATCTTTCCTTGTACAGTAATTAATTCTTTATCTGATTTCCTTGGAAGTTGTTATGAACTTAGCTGCAAATTGCATATGTTTTGTTCTTATTATTTCTTCTTTTATTTTTCTCTTCTAAAAGAATTACATTTTATCTGTCTTTTCTCAATGAATACAGATACTAAGAAGGAAAAAAGAAGTAAGATAGAGTAGTTTTGCTTTATCATCATAAAGAATACTTGTTTTAATAATTTAATTACCCTAATTACTTTTTCCAGTGCATTTTTTCATTAAATATCAAGATGATTTCAGATTGCATAAAAGGTAACTTAATATGAAAAAATATATTAAAAAATGATAACCAGAGACAAAGCAGCAAAATTAGCCAGCCCAAAACGCAGAGAAGTGTCATCAATTTAGAGGTTATGGTTTGAATCCTTTCTTTCATTAAGAAATGAAGTTTTGGTACAATCTGTAGGAGACAGTTGTCCATGTGCACTTCAGATGTAGCCTTCACATTTTCTTAGGTGCACTAACATTCAGGTAAAGATAGATGAAATACTTAGCTATATATCTATATATATAAATGCATCCTAAGGACATTTTCCTTATTGCAAGAATTGCTCTTATTTTGAGTGTGACCCAGGGCAATGTGACCCTAAATTGACACACTGTAATTTTTCACTCTTTGACTATAAATAGAAGATTATTGGTTTCCTGGCTTGAGAAACTGTTGGATTTATATGAAGCACAAATCCATAAACTGCACATATTACCATGAAAGCTTCTCTAAAATATCATTCTTTTTTCATCTTGAATGCCTCTTTATTTTTCCCCTTTGTATAACAAAAACTTATAAAATTGAGGAAAAATTTAAAAAAAATTAAGAAAAGAAATTATTTATCATACTATGTACTAAAATATCCCAAACCTCCAGTGCTATCTGGGATTTATAAATATGATAATATCTTAATACTTGCATTTGAAATGTTATGTAGTTTCTGTTCTTATGTGCCTATCTGTCTAAGTTAAATAATTCTCAAAATGCTAATTTTGAGCTGAAGGACAAGCAAGCAACAAAATTCACTCTGTTATTCTTACCAGACTTCACATCTATCAAATCAAATGTGATTTGATATTCCAAGAAGCAGATCTTCAAAATGGTGTGTAGGGAGTTACACAAACAAATCTCTTTAATGTAAACGTGACTTGAGCACACAACCTCCCATGAGGGATTTATAAAATGTACCCCTCATCATCTTTAAATGTATTTGAGTCAGAAGGCAGGCCTGAAAGAATAAAAACACTTTTTTGTTATGCTAATGAAAAATAGTAGCTCTAGCAGGGTTTTTTGAGCCACTAATATACCAAAACAAGAGAAAAACATATAAAGAATGATGTAAGGAAGCAGGTATTTTGTGGGGATAAGGAAAGGTGGTTTATAACCCTCCAGTAAAGTAATGACCTGCATATAAACAGGCTTGAAAATATCTTTTATTATGATAACACAAGCTTGTGTTGCACATTTTTCTGTGTATGAAAAAATTAGAATTTTTAAATGCTGTATTGTCAGGTTTATAAAAGTGTTAAAATACAGATGTGACATGTTTAGAGCAAGTTATTATGATTATATTCTGCACATTTCAGGATGGAGAAGATCATAGACAATCCAATACTTTTGAAAGTCAGTATCTGCTATTGAAGATTGACAGCAGCATACTGTTGCTGTGGCTTCTGTTCCAGGATGTTGTTTATAAATAAGGAAATTAAATAATAAAACTTACTGGTGATTAGGGTAAAGAAATCACTCCATAATGCAAAAAAAGTTATATATTTTAGAAAAGTATTTCAAATAAGTTACATTCAGGAATGCTAAATATTCAAATCAGTCTGTAGAATAGAATAATAAAGGAGTAGATAGCAAAAAAAAAAAAAAAAAAAAAAAAAAAAAGAAGAAAGAAAATGCAAAATCCATCACAAATGTGATTTGTTCAGGCTAGTGAAGTGAAACACAATTAGAAACTCAAAGAACATGACTACTTATGGTACCTGAGTAGAGAGCAATGGACATTATTTATTTTTATTTTAGTGAAGTTTCCAACACAGTCTCCTAAAACATCCTTCTAGACAGCCTGATGAGGTAGAGATTAGCTAACAGACTGAAAACTGTCTCAGATTCTGACTTAAGCAGCAGTGATGAGCACCATGAAGTCCAGCTGGAGGCCAGTGGGAAACTGTCACAGGGCTCAACACTGGTACCAGGAATGCTCACTATATTCACCAATGACCTGCTCGATGGGACAGGGCATAAACAGCAAGTTCCCAGAGGAAAGTGGAAGTGTGGAAGAGTGACTGATATATCAGAGGGCTGTGCTCAGTTCAGAGGGACCTCACCAGGGCTGAGAGGAAATTCACTAATTCAGCAAAAGAAATCGCAAAAATCTTGAGCTTGGGAGGAACAACCCCATGCTCTAGTTTGTGCCAAGAGCAGAACAGCTCGAAAACAGCACTACAGAAAATGAGGAAATGGCCTGG
Organism: Luscinia megarhynchos; assembly: GCA_034336665.1. NCBI lineage: Eukaryota > Metazoa > Chordata > Aves > Passeriformes > Muscicapidae > Luscinia > Luscinia megarhynchos. Next base: position 85,078,457 of record JAPFBE010000002.1, read on the forward strand.
GGATCCTGGGGGAAGCCACGCTGGCCTTGAACCAGCAATGTGCTCTTGCAGGAAAGAATAGTAACAATATATTGTCCTGGGTCAGTGGCTATTGCCTGCAGGTTAAGGTGATGATCTGTCCCCTCTGCTAAAGTTCTATTGAAACTGCTTGATTTTGGGAAGTGAGACTCTCAGTTTTGATTTCAGTTTCATTGTATAGGAGAGGGGCAGTGGGACAATCCTGACAATATATATAAATGCATTATTGGGAAAACAAAGAAAAGGGAGGTGCTTCTTGGTGGTATCAGGTGAAAGAGCAAGAGAAAATAGGCTACCACATGTTGAAATACTATCAGTTTAAGACTATCACTGTGGTGTTTAATCCATATGAACTTCTGCTTTCATGCATTTAAGATTTCTCACAGAAAAAGATTGCAGGCCAGGGAGTGTTGGTTTAATGTGTCTGACATTTCAGCAGAGTAGGTAACTTAAATAGGAAGAGGCTTAACTTACCATTAAAAACTTAGTAAGGGCAGAAAGGAAGTAATAGGAGAAGGAAAAGAAAGAATACTTTTGTTTCTTATGGATGTAAGTGAAAACTAATGAGAAATATCAAGCCTCAAGCTTACAAAGCCACTACACACTGACATTCCCATGGAGAAATGAGATGAAGTTACTTGCAAAAAAGCAACTAAATAAATTCAACTCATGTATTCAATCTGAGCAGATGCTGCAAATAATGCATGTATTTTTAGCAAAGATCCAACACTATATGTGAACCAGTGGAGGAAGGAACTTTATGAACTGCTTTTTCTGAAGTTACTGTCGTAGGGTAAGTACTTGATTAAAAAGGCAGCTAGGAGGAAACATTTTTGCATATCCTGAATAGGAATTGAAGAATGGTATGTATGATTCTGGATCATTTCCATATTGCTAAGTCTTACTATTTCCAAGCACATACTGTTAATTCATGTCTATATCTATGTGCATCTTTATGAGTTTATATGCAATACTGTAAAATTGTTTTTATTTAGGCTACAACTTTTTCTTCACTGGCACACATCTATGCTATGGATATCCCTGAACAGGAGTGATGGTTTTCCCGCCTAAAGCCTAGGTGTTAAATCCATTATACAATCTTACCAGCCTAAGAAGATTGAGACAGTAACAGTGAGTCAGCCCATAGAGAAAAAATGTAGTGTCAGCTTGAACTGGAAGAAATAGATGAATACCAAACCCTGGTATTTTCTCTGAAAAAATTGAGATAATGTCACAGATAATTTGGAAAAACTTTCATCAACTCCAGTATTACTTTTTATTAATTAATTGGTGGCAGTTATAATAAATTATTGCATGTCAGCTGAATTTTACATAATCTAATTGGAAAACTGTTTTAGATGTGATTCATCTCCAAATTCAGAGGTTGCATTCACTGTTCCAAAGCATAAATGTCAGCTGACCTGGAATTTCATATAATCACATTAAAATCAAGTTTCTCAATGGATGAGATAAAGTAAACTAAATGATGACATCTTTATCTATAATAAATGTATGGTCTTATTTAAGTTATCTGCAGTCTGGTAGAGTAGTTTGAAATATCAAGCAGGCTAATGAAATAAGACTCTGAAGATCAAGAATAAAATAAATATGTATCTAAAATTGCTGTGCTTCATTGTTCCTGTGATTGGAATTTCTCATCTGAAATGTCAGGAGATAAAACCATTTTCCTTATTTGGAATATGTAAAACTTAATTAAATTTGTACTGTACTGAAGATCAAAACCCACCACTATTCATTTCTAGAAATTGTATTCGGATTATAATCAAGAAAGAAAAGAAAATATTACAACTTCCTTTCTGTTTTAATGAACTGTCTTCCTGAAAGCCTCAGTTTTATTTTCAACTGAAAAGTAGCAAACATAGTACAGTAATTGTTAGTGAAGAATATGTATAGACTGATATACCTATATTTGAATCCCTGAATACACTAAAAATAAGTTTAAAAGCATTAAAATTGTATTTCTGAACATCGGCAAGTTAATTTTAAATACATTTTAAAAGAATAGTTTCAATTTTATTCATCTGAAACTGAAAGAAGTATTGACATTCATTTAAGTATCATGTGTGAGACACCATCACATGAAAAGCCAAGATTTACTCAAACTCTCAGTGTGTGATTTGTCAGCCAGTACCACAAAAAAGCTGAGACCAACCAGTATTTCATCACCCCATTATAGTGACCCTTCACTGAGCAGTTCACTAGATCAGAGGATGGTTCAACTGACTTTTTCAGGGTCACCTGCCAGAGAAATTCCCTCCTGGGTTTCCATGCCTTTACACATTTCCAGGGAATTCCAGCTCCCTTGATGAACTCATGTCAGCATTTTACATAAAGAATAACATTCTTTATTTAAAGTTGTAACAGATTAAGGTTTGAAAACGTGTTTGTGTGAAGCACCGAATGACTTTAGTCATACATCACACTCTGAGGGGTGGCTGTACCTAGGGGTGGGTATCTCAGCACAGTACCTGTGACAACCTTGGGATGGGCTCATGTGTTAGTACAAGGACAATGATTTCACCAGAGCTGCTGATTCAAGAGCAGAGAATCTGCATTTTTCTCCCTTGGTTTTCAGCTGCTGTGTGGCTTATGATCTCAAAAGTACCACCAAACTCCCTCTGCAAGGGTTTCAGCAGAGCCTGGCCAGGGTGTCTCCACTCTGTTCCACCCTCCATTTGGTCCAATTTAGATCTTACTGTGTAAGGGAGGTTGGGCATGCTGACCCAGCTGCATCCAGGGAGTAGCAACCATATGTTTCCCTATAACTTCTGTACCATTATCTTTTTACCCTCAGTCATCTTCCCACACAATCATAAATGTATCATTTTATCATATTGATTATTGCCATGCATTTATCTAATTGACTGATGAGAGAATATCATGTAGTAATGACTTCAGAGACTGATGTGATTTATTATGCAGCATAAGAATATTCTAGACAAGATTGAGAAGTTTATTTTTTTTAATTTAGAGAGTTGTTAGAGGTATTGCCTTGAAAAAACTATTTTTAATACTGTGTTGCTCATGTTTTAAATCAGCTGTAGCAGAATTGTTTTCAGTAGAGATACTGTAAGGTGGAAGCTTTTATTTTTTTTTCTTGAAAAAAGAATATTACACAGTGGATAAAATATCCAGTAGCTGAACTAAGCCACCAAAGCAAGCATTCTTCCATTTCCTGAAATTTGTATTGAATCACTGGAAAATATAATCATCTAAATCCTGAAACAACCTTTGTCTGTTACTTCATGAAAAGCCACTTTTCATCAAAAAAAGAGTACATCCAATTGCAGTGGTCCTGCAAGCAAAGAGGATTTTTTTCTTCTATTATTTTCTTTGGCACATGTGAAAATCAGAAACTATTTCTTTAGACTACTTTGACTACTGAGTCCAAGGAGAGAATCAAAAGATTCAAACTTCAACAAGTTGGCCAGTATTGGGCACAAGTGGTCATTTATTCACCAAAGATGTCCAAAGAAACAGAAACTTTCCAGGTTTTATATACATTGCAACACAAAAGGCTTCCCATTGCCCCCCTTCCTTTTGTCAAGTTCTAATTTTTCATCTTATTGCTTCAATTACATTTAATCCATCTCTAGTTAAAGATAACTGGCTTGTTTAACAATAATATATTAATTTAAATTTCTTTAGCTAAGCAATTCACTATTAATTAGTTTCTGCAGGTGGATTACACATTAAAACTTTTGGAGTGTATTACTTTTTCTATAATATCTATCTTATTTTATTGGAGCAAAGGTATCTATTAACTAGAACTAAGAATGGCTAAAGCACAAGATTATAAAAGCTAAAATAGCAAAATCATAAAACCACAGAAATTTAAATTTTAAAAAAACCAAGATCATTAAGTTTCTTTCCTAAATAGAAGAGAAGTACAAGGAAAAAAATTAAGGCATTTCATATTGTTTCTAAATTAATTATTTTGAAGTTATTTTAGTTAATATTTGAAGCTTTTAAAAAGGTAACATTTGCTGCATGTATTTATTACTACTTAAAAATTCAAAATTCAAGAATAGTCTGAAAATCTAACTTATGACTCTCTAAAAGGATGAGATTTACTGTTTCTCAAACCACAAATATATTTTTCTTTGCAATCAGTATATTTAGTTTGGGTTTTTTTGTATTTATGGCAAATTCAGAAATAAATATGGTGTATATAAATTTTGCCATTAATCATCTTTTTTTAGCAGTCTCTTTAAAGATTTGATTCCAACTTGATAAACAAAATTGCTTTATGCCTATGAATTCATTCCAGATTCTTTTTCCAAGATGAGGTACTGTTCCATTCTCTGTCTCATGTCCTTTTGTTCTTTCTCAGATTCCACTCCATCCATTAAAGATTTTCTTCCTCTCTTAGGTTGCCTTATCTGGCTACCAGACCCCTAAGAAGTTGCTCTCTCACTCCCCTCTTCCAGGACAAGACAAGAAAGGATGAAAAAAACTCCCAGACTGGGAAAAGGATATGGGAGCTTGTTTGCCTCGGGCAAAACAAACTTGACTTAGAGAAATTAATTGGATTTATTCCCAGTTAGAAATAGAGTAGAAAGGTGAGAAAGAGAGAAAAGGTCAAAAATATCTTCCCCCCTCACCCATGAATTTCCTTTGTATCCAGTTATTAGAGTTTATTAAACAGTATTTTACTGAATTTATGTTTTGGAGTAGCTACTTAAGTAATTGGATTTTTATTATAAATATAAAAAGTCATAGGGCACTTCCTTTGGGATTTAGATATTCATCAGACTGGGGAATTCCATGCTCACCAGGCTGTACTGCCATTCTTTCTTATCTTTGTATATTTAATAATTTATTTAAAGGTTGAATGGCTTCTGCAATGGAGGACGATGTGCATGAATAGCAGCCTAAATAAAGTTTCTCTGGATGAAAACTGTATTTTAGGTCTTCCCAAAAAGAACATTCTTTGATCTTCTCTTTTATGACTTTCTCGCTGTAGTTTTCTTAACTGAACTCTGAAAAAAACGGAAGTCTAAATTCCCCATGGAGCCTCAAAAGGGTGAGTGCTTTGCTGTATTTTTAATTGCTGAAACAGTTGATTGCAAGTCTCACAAGTGCTTTCTGCTGCACAGGCAGCTCCTGAACACTAATTCTGTCCTCTGTCCCAGCCCGCTAGGCAATATCTCTGTTTAATCAAAGAGTGCCATATGAGGTTTTCCTAAATCCTTTGTTCATCACTTAGAGAAATGTACTACTAAATGTGGTAAGATGGTAATAATGCACAAAGAGCACATAGAAAATACAACTTAGAGTATAACGATGAAAGCAATATGCGATGTTAAGTAATGCACAATTAAAATGATGATACATTGCACTATGCATATTTTATGAGTTGTGTGTAAATTATGCATAATCCACAGGTGTGTACACTTCAATTTTCTCCTTTTTCCAAACAAGCAGATGAAATGCTTGCACGTTTTCACTCTTCTGCCTGTGGAGAGCTAAAGAAAGTTTGCCCTCTGCCCCCATTCTCTGACTCTGTCTCTCACAATTATATAATGCTGCTAAACCATATCACATTACTGCACAGAGAAGTTTCCTTTTGGATGAAGGACAAAGAGGAGAAAAACACATACCTGACATTAACTTCTCACACCACTTGCTCTTCTGCAAGAGAGTTTGATACTACAGTGGTGAGAATGGTATAAGCAGCTACACATAATATCTGTGAGTGCATTGTGACCTCAGTGATGAGGGGCTCACTAAGATGCACTGTACATAATATTTAACTAAGAGTCTTCAGATCAGTGTCACTGAATGATCCTTGCACACTCCAATAAGCCAGGGGTTAAATCTGCCTGAATAGACAAGCCACTACAAATGTTGCCAGTGTTTTAATGTCTTTTGTGCCTTTAATAATTCTTGTACCAACAGGCACCTGCATACATGTATGGTTTTTGTTTAAATATGTGTGTAAGGATTGAGGTTGCATTTGGACAGAACTACACGATGCATTATTTATGCTTACCTCAGGTTTGTGTCTAATTTATAGAATTGCTTAAACATGTCAGTATTTCAAAATGACAGAGTTAGATAAAGCATTATTTGCTTTATGTCAAGAAAACAAATTCTCCTGGAGATGAGAATAGCAGCACGGATCAAGAAGGGGAGGGTGACAATTGTGATTATAGGCTTCTAGACTCTAATTTATCCCACTTCAGGACCCTATTTCCTATTTTGTGTACAAGCCTGATACTTCTTTGAAAATCCTGGTCCTGCTATTTTATATATTTATTTTTATGTTCAAGCCTGAGGTTGTGCTGGTGGAAAACCTGTGGCAGGCTTTAAAATGTTTGTGACATTTTGAGCATTGCTGTCACAGCTGTCTAATCTAATTAGATGTTAAGCTCTTCAAGGCAAGGACTGCACTTAACCATGTACCCAGTACAAGGGATTTTTAATCTTATCCTGAGTTTATAGACAATGGTATAATAAAAATGATTAAGAAGGGTAGAAGATTTAAGTAATGCTGATGACATGGCTTTGATGACTTCCCTGGAGAGATTATTCATCACAGTCTAATGAGATCATTAGGAGGATAAGTTCCTTGTTCCAGAATACAGCCAACAAAATTTTGATTTGACCAGTGCAAAGTCCAAGTGGTAATGGTGCTGCTATGGCTCTCCCTCTGAGACCTAAGTTCAGGGAGAGGAAGACACAAAGTTGGGCAAGTAACTTCATACAGAGAAAATGAAAAAATTATTATCCTAGTCATCACATATGCTCATTGGAAATGTTAGCATTTCTTTATTACTATATTCTGTCCAAATCAAAGTTGCTTGGCTTTTCTTTGTCTGTTTATTTACACTATTATTTGCATTAAATTCATAGAAAGCCCTTGTTAACTTTTGCTAATTCATGGCTGTATTTCATTACAGAAGTACAATTGGGTTGTGGTAGGTAACAAAATGGCTGTATATACAACACCTTTCTGCTTTAAAATTTCTTAATAATTTTCATATATTTTTAAGAGAAAACATTGTTTCAGAAAGTTTTAAAAAATCCCAGATCTGAGGGGTTGGGGGAGGAGTTATCAACTATAATTTTAATGGAACTACCAATAACTGAATAAAGTCTTAAAGTCTTTGACGTAAATGAATTTTTTTTAAAAAGCGGAATTTTCTTTGAGTAATATCTGAATAATGGCAGTAGAATTTGGCCTGATGCTTATCAAAAGAATATACTGTAGCAGTTAAAATAAACAAAAAAATAAACAGAAAGATAAAATCATTCCATTTCATGTGTTAGTCAGACTGTGAAAATTAAGTTTAATCACTACAATTTTCTTTCTAATATTTAGATTCTAGAGATAGATATATTAAAAATACATGGATTCAAAAATACTGTGCCATTTTTCAATTCAATGTCTTCAAACATAATTATACAAATCAACTTTAGGTTTTTTAAAGAAAGAAATCACAGAGACATTCCTATTTTATGGAAAAATGTGACATATATTAAAAGTATGTAGTAGTCAGATTTACTTTCCTTTTTTTCCAGTGGTATAACATGACTGTCGAAAGAAAGAACCCAAGGTTCACAGGACTTATTTGGTTGCACGTGGAATGTTACATTTTCACACACAGAACAATAGCTACTTGCAATAGTAATCACCTTACTTTTAGAAATTAAAATTTAGTCAACGCTATGATAATTTCTCTTGTCTTCTCTGCAGCAAGTTGAATACCAAATTATACATTCTGGTTCAGCAAGAGAAGAGTCTGTTTGAAAGGCAGGTAAGTAGAAATTTAACCTTAATAGAAAAAGTATCCTGAGTGGAATTAAAGTTTTATGATTACACAGCCAACAGCTACAGAAAGAAGTAATCAGGAGCTTTCATAGATGAAAAAAGCTCAGTTTAGATATGTTCCTAAACAATTAAACCTGCACTAATGTCTAGACCTTGGTGTTTATGGAAGAGACCTAATGGTGGCCCTTGTGTTTATGGAAGAGACACTCTTGCTTGATAGGTACAGCAAAGAAATTCAACATAAAAAGAGAATGGAAATGTTGTCTACAGGAATTATTATTTAAGTGTATTTGAACAGTACATAAAGCAGAAAATCAGAAATATATTCAGACCATTTTGGTTCCAGAACTGTGCTAATAACCTTGCATGAATGTTGAGATTGTGTAAAACCCTTCTGGAAAAAGTTCTTCTAAGAAGTGAAAATGTGACAATCTCACACCAGTGGTGCATAATAAAAAAAAAATCTAAAAAAAATAACAAAAGCAAGATTTTTACATCAAGTCTTCCACAACAGACATAACATAGTCTTGCTCATTTTTATATTAATGTTCAATATTTTAATTTCTGGTATTAAGGAAATAACTAGAAAGACATAGTAATTTCTTTTGTATATTTGAATTGGGTTTCATTAATAGATTTTGAATATATTATATTTTGATGTATGGTTTATATGAAAGCTTTCATCATAATGGATACAAATGGCTACACAAGCATAAACCAATTATATTTTTTAATTACTTACCTAAGTCTTATTAGTTTCTTATGGCAGAAACAAATGTGTGACCTCGGACAGGAATATATGTTGGCTACACAAGAAAAGGTTTGTGCTTTTGACAGATGCAGTTAGCCTGTTCATTTAAAATGTGTGGTGAGAAGATGACTGTTAATTGTTAATACTAAAGTTCATTATAAGGTGGTTGTGTAGTGAGGCTGTGTACATATGAACAACAATTAAAATAGTTATTCATTAGCCAATACTATTTTAAGTACAGTGATATTGCAAAGTGTAGTGCTGTCAAAATAAGGTTATCAACAGAATTAGATTTAAAAATTCACTTCTTTGTAAATAATAATTTTAATATATGTGTGGTCTTTGTAATTTCAGAAGATTAAAAAACATGTGGAGAAACATTTAAAGAAAGTTAAAGTGATATCATTAGTATCCCTAATATGTCTTATCCCTGACAAGCTGGAGAAGCTTAAAATATAATTACATTAGAATTGTTTCTGATAATGTTAATATAATGTTTTACATTAGTAATAAAATATGAAATTGATATAATTCAGTGACTGGAACAAATGAAAGTAAAATATAACAAATCAAATTGATGTACTTTCATTTAACAGTCAACAAGCAGTGAGTGTTTCTTTTACTTAATAGACCTTGAAATTTCTAAACTATGTCAGTGGAAAATTTTGTCATCATTATATCTTAGTTCATTTAAATATATAAAATATTTCAGCATTAAATGCTTTAAGAAGAATATTTCCAAAACTTTTACTCTGTTTTAGTCAATATTGAGAAATTTTGACTTGCTTACTCTGGTTAAAAAATATTCTGCATAATGTAAGTTTTTTCCTCTAACTGGTTCTATTTACAAAAAAAAAAAAAAAAAAAATTGTTGAGATTACTGTATGAAAGAGAAAATGGTATAATAGTACAATAGAACCTGTATAATAGTACTTTGTCTAGTACAGGATCAAGACCATGTCTGAGGTATTTGTGTTGTTTTTAGTTTTAAATATGTTCCTATTTTTGTCACTGATGCTGCACATTTCCAACATTCACAAAAAAAATGTAGATTCACTACTGGAAACCACAAAGAGACATAATATTACTCAATGTGGCCAAGAAATCCTTAGAGTTTCAACAAAAGACAAACACTCTACAGGGGTGGAATTATAAAGCAACTAAAGAAAAAGAAAGGAAAACTGCATTATATATCTTTGAAGGCAAAAAGGAAGGCATACTTACACATTTCAGCTTCCAAAAAAAAAAGAGATTTGCAATACAACAACCACCAAAAAGGAGTTACTGTCATATGTAACCATATCAGAGAATAAGGGAACAAAATAAAGATATAGCTATGCTATGCATGCTTTTTACTTACATTTTTTCATTAGTTCTAAGATTGAGATGATCATTGGAGAGGCATGAGAAGCATCCTCTTTATGTTAAGAGGACTTAACTAGTAAAAGATGTGGAGTCATCCTTTGTTGTAAAATGTAGATATTTTCTAATTTATACCTTTACATTTTCTAATACAAGTTGGTTAGAATATCAAGTGAACCAAAACTATATTACTGTGGTGTTTCATAGACTGATTAGTTATTTAGCAGAATCACAGAATAAGGTGAGTTGTAAGGGACCCACAAGGATCATCAAAGTCCAACTCCTGGCCCTGCACAAGACAGGTCCAAAAGTCACACCATGTGCTGAGAATGTGGCCCACACACAATGTTAAACATATCAGTTTGAAATATTATGAAAAAAGAAGAATGCTTATTGTCCATAAGGATAATTCTCAGAAAAAAAGCAGAACACATAACGTTTTTAAAATTCACTAGAAGTTCATAAACCCACTAAATACTAACACCAGTTCATATGACAGAAGTGAATTCTCTGAACACTGCTGATATTGCATAGCAAATAAAAGATATCCACTAGATAATATTGTATATTGAGATTTTTAGACTTCTTTTATCCTAAAGTTCATTTGCTCTTCATTGTAATGAAATATGAGTACAGTAAGTGAAACGTAAGTATTTTAATTTTTTTTTATGTATCATGTGTAATCTATTCCATCAGAGAATGAGATTGCCTTATATGTACCCGTAGATTTTTCTTACAGTGAGTTTAAGCTTAAAAAAAAATAATAATAATTTAAACAGCTGGGACTCCAGCACTGTAGAGATCTCTCAAGAAGTACTATAATTTTAAAAAATGCCAAACTCCCTTGACATGGAATTTTATTTTGCTGCAGTCAATTTCTTGAACTTTTTCATGAACATTCACTTGTTACAATTGTCTTCAGAGACAGGGAACTTTGCAAATGATCTCTTAAAACATTAAATTCCTGTGGAAAATGAGAATTTAAAACTTCTGGAGGAGATTTAAACACATGCCATCCAGTAGTAAGTCAAATGTGTTTTTGACCTTCGCCATAATTTTGGCTGAACCATCTTTCTGTAAAATTATATTGCAAATTACATATTTAAGATTTGACAGACAATATGATGTAAAAAGTGCAAAGACTTTAGTGATGATTGAGAGTAAGTATGAATTCAGGGAACTACCAGTGTGTGCCACCAGGTAGACAGAGCATTTAAAAAAAAACTTTTATATGCCTTGATTCTAAAAGTGAACTTTATAAGTCAACCACTGAAATATGGAAATCCCAGAAAATTAAAGCTGATGTGAATAATCATGAAAAATTGATGCACATTTATGTTTATGAGAACAGTTTCATTAATCTCAGCACAACAGAAATTCTAGTGACTGAAATACTGGTGTAACATCCAGATGTGATGTTGGGCACTAATCACAAATTCACATTCATGCAGAACTTTATAGATACAAAATTGTAAGGATTTCCTCTCTCTGGCACACAGAAACTGACTTGCATGTAAGAATCAAATCAGTATTTTTTAAGGTGTTTAAAATATCAAATATTATCAGAGTAAAAATAATATATTTTTTATTTATATTAAAACTCAAGCTTAATATTATACTTTTTTTGCATGTGATACTTGGTTTGTTCATTCAAGATTAAGTGTCTGCTACAAGAAATAGCAAATAGTATTTTATTCTTTAATTTCTCATTGTTGTTTACAACTTCATAGTACATTGCCAAATTCAATCACTTCTTGAGCTGGAGAATCCTGTTGTTCCATACATTTAAAGTATTCTGTACTACTGAAAAATCCTAGCATATTTTTTATTTTGTGTATATAATGAGGAGGCACCGTGGGTTTAGACAGCAGTATATCTTCTTCTATATTCTACTTAAAAATCTGATATTTCACCAAGCATATAAAGAATTAATATTTAGCAAGAACTTCCAATAATTCCTTTCCAGAAATGGTAACATCATCCTCATTCTTTATTTAAATTCTCATTGAAAGTCTCAAAGGTCTAAAATAATTTTGAATTCTTAGCAAAATACTTTTTAAAAATATTTATAGATTCTAAAGATTCTATTCCATGTATCTGCCTTCTCTATTTATTATATATTTTTCCAATTTTCCTATTGAAAATCACACTTTTTTTTCCTGTATTTTCCAATTCTTCTTCTGAGAAATTTTAAAATTTGCATGTATGACCATCCATTCCTGTTGTCCACAGTATTTATTAAGTAAGAGTAATAGGTTGATTATATTTTTAAATAGCACTTGGTCCACATAACTTCAGTTTATTCATCTTCAGCCTCAGGAAGATATTATTCCTTAAGATGGTGTGCTACAAAGAAAGTCTCTGGAAAGGAAATTGCCTTTGACTTGTTTGTATTAAACTCCAAGGTGAAGAAGTATTTTGGAACTTTTTTCACCCATTTCCTTGCATGGTCCTTTTCACCAATTAGCCCTCAATTTCTCTTAAGTGTTTCTTACAGACTGTGAAAAAGATTTTATTGGTAGTTTTCACATTCCTCCTACATCTTCTGGCCTCAATTTTTACAGTTTTACTGTTTACTTGTCAGAAATTTCTTTTTTTAATTATTTTTACATGGTTTGGGAGTGACTTCCACTTTTTGAAGGACATATTATACTTCTAATCTTCCCCTTTATTCTGCTATGTAAGCTTTTATTTTGTCCCTTTACTTTTCCTCTGAACTTCTATTACAGTGTGTCTCAAAAGGTTCTCTTACACTTCATTTTACCCTTTCTGCTTCTTGCAGGTTTGCCAGTCCAGCATTCATGTTTTAACTAAGTTCTCTTTCTGAATTAACTATGAATGCAATTGTTACCTGAGACAGTAATAAGTCGTAGTGGTCTCAGCTTATGACATATGTTGACTGGTCTAAATATGTCTCTAATATTAAGACAGATATAAAATTAACTAAAGTAAAAATTGAAAATTATTTTCTATAAAAATGTCTCAGATTCTGTTTATTTTCTATTTATAAAAAAGATTAAATATATGCTGGAGTTTTATTAGGGTGATGCAGGAGAAAGACAAAGGCAAGGGAGGGAAGGCCAAGCAAGGCAGGGTAAGCAAGGAATGAGAAGGCTGTTCCTGTGGAGATTCATTGTTTCTTCAAAGCAGGATATATTGGAGTATTTTTGGATTGCAATTTGAATCACTGTTATAGTTCCCAAATATTTATCACTTATTTTTTTGTAGAGAAAACAAATTCAGTTTCTCATTGACTTTTTCTGAGAAGCTCTTTATCCTAAAGAGAAAATCCAGAGTAAAAAAAAAAAAAAAAAAAAGGAAAGTTGGAGGAAGCAGAATAGATCTTTTTGCCTACTCATTGCATACTTGCTTAAACAAATACAGGTCACCAATGTGCTTGCTTAGCACCTCTGCTCAGGACAGTGTGCTCAGGGACAGCTGGGAGCCTCCGTCTGCCCTCTGTGCCTGTCATTCCCTCACACCACCTCAGCTTTTACTTTTCTGTCTGACAGATTAAAAAACAGCAAACCTCATTTTGCACAGCTTGATTCACACAGGACTCTCATTACCTATTCCCACAGGTACACTCCCCTTATTTATTCTCTCCTCTGAGGAAACATCAGAGAAATGACTCATGCACAGAAGGGAGCACCCACCCAGTTACTCTGGAGGGAACTGATAGACCCACTGCCTGTTAAACCATCAGCTCAGTTGCAGTTGCTTCAATTCAAGAATACAGTCACAACATGTGGGAAGAATCATGAATCAGAAATTACTAAATTCAGAGTTATTACCATGAGTCATGCTGTCACCTCAATGCAGGAATTGTCATTCTAGTGCTGCTCCCAGCATGCAGAAAGAGAGTGAACTGTATTAATTTAGAAAAAAAATGCCCTTTGCAGAGTGTGATTTTCAGAGATATCTTAGACCAATAGGTGCCACCATTGCACTGTGACAGTCACACAAAGTCTGAAAGAAAAAAAATGAGAGGAACTCTTTTGTTTCATAGCTCAGAAAATGCATTTTCTGGGGGAAATAATAAGCAGGGGGTTTTTCCCCCTTGGAAAAAGCAATTTTGGAAATGTAATTTTGTTCCTGGGGTTCTTGCTTTCATTTCTTTTCCTTCCTGTCTTATTTTTTCTATCTGATTTATTGTAGCCACAATGTCACAACCTTGACATTTCTTTGTAATGATTCAAAGCCTTTGATCACAAGTATCCAAATGAATTAAGCTTTAGTAAACTGTGTGGATGTGCCTTTGTGTCATTTTGCTGCTGAGCCAACACGACCACAGAATAACTTGATTTGATTAATTTCTCATTCCTTCGGTGATCTAAATAGGTCTGCTCTTATAATTCTTTACTGGATTTTTTTTTTTATGGAAGTCACACTAGATATACTGTTACAAGTTACAACGTACCATGGAAAATTCTGTGGAGAGCAGAATGTTTTGATATTGGTATTCCTTTGTTCCAAATGTAATGAATGGAAGAATGGGTTTTGGAGATATTACTGACTTCTGTGCCCATACTAGATTATGCTTCAAAGCCTCTGAGTACTGCTCTTTACAAGGTAAAGACCGAAGAGAACAGCACTTCACAGTTAGAAATTCTGGAACTTAATAATTGATCCACTCAGATGGCTTTATAGGGGACTGTATTAAATGCAATTTCTTTTCCTATTTGTAGGCAACTGTAATATCATGGAACTGAGAAATGGCTCATACACATATATTTGCAAAACTAATTTAGATGATAAGGGAAGTTTCCTATACTACCCAACTTACTTGACTGAACTCAATTTAGTTTGAATCTCCAAGATGAGAAGAAAAATCCATAATCAATGTCTTTTCAGTTCTAATCTTTCAGTTCTTAACTCCTCTAGATGAGTCAGCAATTATTGAAGGTTTGTGTGTAATTGAAATGGATGCAGAAAATATGATAAAGTAACTTCATTTTGTAATAATTCTAAAATAATTCGCTAGCAGTAAATCAATACCAGTATGACCTGAATTGCACCAAACAACATAAAGATTAAAGACTTGTCCTACTTTCTTTGGTTATCTAGTCTTATCTGCATGAGTATATCTTATTTGGTTTTATTTTGCTTAATCCTGTAATGTGTCACTAATGTATTAGTTGGAATGCCCCATTGAATCACTTTTACATTGCACAGGTATCTAGAGAGCATAAGATTTTCCCAGTAGTCAAACCAGTTATTCCAGCTTTTCCATGAAGTTATTGTCAGGGAAGAAAAACAGATCTATAACGTCCCACATCTTAGTGAGTCAATGCCAGTGTGGTGAGGAGTGCTAGGGGAGATTTAAAAACACCCTGCTTTATTGGCTGACAACAAAGAAGTGCTTGCACACATCAGTGCAGCACGATGTCTGGACCACTACGCATTATTTTAAAAGAGTTTAATTAATCAAAATTAATTTCTGCTATATCCCTGCCTTATCTAAAATAGGCATGCCATATGTTGTTGGTTGCTTTCTTTCCCAGTAAATTTATGCTAGCTCATGTATCTCTGCTTTGCTTTCCTTACAGAAGGCTGCTGAAAATATGTGCAACCATAAACTAAATAGGGTAAGGGAATGTGCTGATACACCATTATTTTTATCATTTGCTCAACTACAAATGGACAGCTTTGGTCTTTGTCAGCAGTACAGCAGCACCGCCCAGGCAGTGTCTGGCTGCAGCCTGGGGCTGGCTCAGTGTCCTGGTTTGGCACTGGCCAAGGCCAGGCACCCATGAAAGTCACTCACTGACTCACTCACTCACTCACTCTCTGACTCACTGATTCATCACTCACTCATTCACTCACTGATTCATCACTCACTGGCTCACGCACTCACTTACTCACTGACTCACTCAGTCACTCACTCACTCACTCACTGACTCACTCACTCATTCACTCACTCACTCACTGACTCATTCACTCACTCACTGACTCAACTCACTCACTCACTCACTCACTCTCACTCACTGACTCATCACTCTCTCACCACTGACTCACTCACTGACTCACTCACTCACTCACTCACTCACTCACTCACTCACTCATCACTCACTCACTCACTCACTCACTCACTCACTCACTCACTCACCTCACTCACTCAGTGACTCATCACTCACTCATCACTCATCACTCACTCACTCACTCACTCACTCATCACTCACTCACTCACTCACTCACTCACTCATCACTCTCTCTCCCCTGCCAGAGCTCGCGGAGGGGAGAAAAATTTAATGGAGGCTTCATGAGTTGAGATAAGGACTGGGAGAAAGCACTCTAAGAGCAAAACAAGCTCATCTTAGACATACAAAATGAGTTTATTAAAAACAAAATCAGACTAGGATAATCAGAAATAAAATAAGCCCTTAAAACACCTTTTCCCGCAGCCCCTCCCTCCTTCCCCCCGACAGGGCAGGCAGACAGGACACGGGGGTTTGGTCACTCCATCACCGAGGTTTTCTTCGCTCTCAGGAGAGCAGTCCTTCCCTGTGAGGCCGTGGGGTCCCTCCCACGGGAGACAGCTCTCCGTGAACTTCTCCAGAGCGGATCCGCTCCCAGGAGCAGCAGCCAAACCGCGCCTGCTGCAGCGTGAGCCCCTCCGCGGGCACGCAGCGCTCCCAAAACTGCTGCGGTGCGGGTCACTCTGCCGCGGGTGCCGTCCGACAGCGACAGGCTGCTCCAGCCTGGGAGCAGGGCCCCTCTCTCCGCAGGATCACAGCCTCCTCCAGGCATCCCCCCCTACGGCATGGGCACCTTCCCCACGGGCTGCAGGTGGATCTCTGCATCCCCATGGATCCATGGACTGTGGGTGGATCTCTGCATCCCCATGGATCCAGGGGCTGTGGGTGGATCTCTGCATCCCCATGGATCCATGGGCTGTGGGTGGATCTCTGCATCCCCATGGATCCCCAGGGGCTGTGGGTGGATCTCTGCATCCCCATGGATCCCCATGGGCTGTGGGTGGATCTCTGCATCCCCATGGATCCCCATGGGCTGTGGGTGGATCTCTGCATCCCCATGGATCCCCATGGGCTGTGGGTGGATCTCTGCATCCCCCATGGATCCCCCAGGGGCTGTGGGTGGATCTCTGCATCCCCCATGGATCCCCAGGGGCTGTGGGTGGATCTCTGCATCCCTCCTGGATCCATGCTCTGCAGGGCACAGCAATCTCACCATGGTCTCACCAGGTCCTGCACAAGAATCTCAGCACCAACACCTGGAGCTCCTCCTCCCTTCCTTCTCCATTGACGTTGGTGTTTCCATGTTGTTTTCCTTCATGTTTTCTCACCTCCTTCTCTTCTCTGGCTGGAATTAAAACTGCACCACCCCGTTCTTTTGATTTCCTTCTTAAATATGTCATCCCAGAGCCATTACCAGCCTCTCTGATTGGCCCTGCCTTGGCCAGCAGCCTGTCCATCCTCAGAGCCATCAGCCATGGGCTCTGCTGGACATGGGGGAAGCTTCCAGCAGCTTTCCACAGGAGCCACCTCTGTGGCCCCCCTGCTACCAAAAAACAGCCTGTGCAAAACCAACACCCTTAGGAAGAGCACTGAACCTGGGAGAGAAAAATCCAATCCTAAATGAGAGGGAAACCTGAAATGTTTCAACATTGGCAGTCAGACTTTGTTTAGAAAGCATCTTAGTGCCACTGTCATGTTTTTATTTCATGTAAAATGTTTCATTATGCACAAACCTTCCTTTGTTTCTGTCAGCTAATATTTTCACTAAAAATAGAGGTAGCTTTTGCTGAGGAACTTTCAGAACCTGCACCTGTCTGCCAGTTCATACACCAGGAAAGGCAGGCAGGCATACCATCAGTAAGTGATAGAGAAGCTCAACTCAGATGCAAAAGGCAAGCTTAGTGGAAAAGATGAGTCAGTGAGGGGAGCAATCAAGACTATTTAATGTACCAGGCTGTCGGTTCTCTGTGAAGTTGACTAGACATCTAACTCCAGGTTAAGGGTAATAATGAAAGACCCTAAACATACAAAAATACTTAATCTGCTCTGCTTTCTAGGCTGTGCTCTGGCCCCGAAAACCAATTCCAGGACTTTCATGCTCACTTTTGCACCCAGACTTTCCTTCTTAATTTGCATACAGGATCAAACTGTCTAATTTTTCTAAACTATCAAGAATTTTCTAAAGTATTACAGGGCTCTGCTTTGGTTAAGTATTTCTATGGTTTTTTTCTGCTACTTGCAGCAACATGTCATAAAATAGCCAGAAAAATCTCCAATCTCTACTTGCAGTAAATCCCATAGTAAACCCAAATCTTTTGTTTGTTAGTGTTTTGCAGCATTGAATGTTGCTGCAGAACAATTATAGAAGCCTCTCTGTCCTTTTTCAGTAACATAATTATAGCTCTTCTAGAACTGTGTTGTACACCAAGGATTATCAGCTCTGGTTCCTAAAGAGACAGTAAGGTTAAAAAAAAAGTCTCATCTAAAACAGATTTTATGAAAACAGAAGGAGACATATAAAAACAAAAGAGGTAAAAGATTTAAAAATAAATATTAGAGATTCTTGTAGCTCATGGAAAGTCATTTTATAGAACTTTGTGATACACTTTTGATTAAAATCTCTGATATAACTGAAATAGCTGTCATATAAAAATAAATGAATCATTTTTCTGGACTTCTAAAGGGATATGTTCTTCCTCTTGCAAGTCTTTGTGATTTACCAGTATTTTGAAGCAGTCCTTTGCTATTTTTGTCAACATTTTAAAGAGAAATATTTAATGCACATTATCCTGCCATTTAAAAAAAATTTCTTTCAGACTACAGCATAAGTAGAAAGATTTGCCTTTTTTTTTCTGGGAAAAGATGTTAGTTAATGGAATGTTCAGATCACTTGTCTAATTTATTCTCCTGTATCTCTGCATCTTTTTACTTGGACCAATTTCAGGAGACTTTTGAGCAAATAGTGCTTGTCATAAAGAAGATGTCACCTGATGTCTAATCAGAATTTATGTATACTTTAGCTGAATAGAAATTAGTTGGGTGCTTAACATATACCAACTGAATAAAGACTTATATTATGTTTATATTGTCCAAACCAGGATCTTGTCCAGTTAAGATATATGTAATCCAAATATTTATTACACTGATATTCAATATCATATTTCTTGAAAACCTTCCTTATATTTAGCTTCCATGAATGGATGGTCCCATTGACATCAGAGCATTTGATCACATGGCAAAGTCTTATGAAATATTAAGTAATCTCAGATCCTTTCATATTACTAGGACATCAGGGTATTGAAAGTTGAATGATTGGTTTCAGTACACTTGTTTTTCAGGTTGTCTGAGGGTAATCCTAAATGAATCAGCCAGAATCAATGCTGGGGCTCAGAGTGTCAAGCCCTCTCTTTCATTGTAATTATAGATTAGGTATTTCTTCATGTGCAAAAAGCAGGAGGTTTTTATAAGGATGCATCCTGCAGGGATTTTTATTTGTTTGCTTGCTTTTTCTTTTTTTTTTTACCCTGCTTTCAGGTTCTTTTGATAAGTCTTAAGCACCAAAAACATTTAGTGTTAAGGATACTTCCATTCACAGTCCCTTGAGATTAACTACAGATACTTTTTCAAAGATATTGTTTTACATTTCAGCAAAGGTGAAAGATGTTTATAAAAAAAAATCATAAGGGGAATCATTGCAATGCCACAGCAAAAATACTGGTTGCTGATATCTGATTAGAGTTATACAAAGCATGTTCTTGATTACATTAATAATGAAATTTTGTTCGGCAGGGTTAACCCAGGAAATTTAGGACAGTGAGTATTCACGAAACTTTTCTGTTCAAAAGCTCTTCAGTCTTCAAACCAGAGCTGCATGATGAAACTTGAAGAAAATTTCGTTTTTAAGGGAGTTCTCTGTAGTTTGGTAGTTTTTTTCAGGGGTTCTCATCCAGATATTGATCCAAACTTAAAGTTCACATTTCTTTTTAGCTCTACTACAAGTGTACAGCAGTACTGCAGCAGTGTAGAGCCTTCTGACAGTGAAATCATCCTGGGAACAGGCTGCTGAGCCCAAGTATGGGGGACACCCGAAATGAGAAGGACCTGGAACTCTTGGAGTGAATCCAGAGGAGGGGCAGAAGAGGATCACAGGGCTGGAGCACCTCTCCTATGAAGACAGTGTGGAGGAGTTGGAGTTGTTCAGCTTGGAGAAGAGAAGGTTCTGGGGAGGTGTTATAACATTTTCCAGTACTCCAAGGGGACCTACAAGAGAGGGAAAAGGCACTTTTGGCAAGAATGTGTAATGACACAAGGGGGAATGGCTTTAAACTGAAAGAGGGTAGAATGTGATTAGATATTTGGAAAAACTCTTTGCTGTGAGGGTGGTGAGACACTAAAGCAGGTTGCCCAGAGAAGGTATTTTATAGTTATTTAATATATTTATAGTTATAGAAGAATTTTACAAGGCCCAGCTGGATGGGGCTTTGAGCAACCTGGTCTAGTGGTTTTGTTCCCTAAGCTGAATACCAGAAGCACTGTCATCTAGTCCATGAAGACATTGTTTGGCATTTTATGTAGAGATTTTTACTGACAGATTCATGTTTCTAGTATAGCTACAAGAAAATATTTAAATAAATGATACCATTAGAAATAGAGGGCAGATGATTACTGTGTTTACTTCATACAACTTACAAGAGGAGAGAATTATCAAAGTTGTAAATGCTACTTGTCTCAAAAAATAAGATTCAGAATTTTGGGCTCTTTTACATTTCAGATATTTTATAAACTGGTTCTAGAGAAACAGAGGAATACATTAAGGAAATATTTTATTTGTTTTGGGCAAATATTAAATGAGCAGAGTGAGATTCATAAGCCTTCTCACAAAAAGTTTCTGTAAGATTAAATGTCTTAGATTTAAATATATTTTCCTATATCCCTCAACAAATCTTTGCCATGGAATCAGCTAGAAAAGCCAAGCAAGGCAGCAGCTATTCTTCTGTAATTAAAATCTACACCCTGTGAAAATTATAGACCTGTAACAATAATGAACAATTATGCAATGTTGCTGCTTTGCATAGCTGAGACACAGAGTTCACAAATTATTTGCTAAATCAGTTAATGAGTCAAAGAGAATCCAGCTGACATTTTTCATAACTAGAACTGTCTATGCACCAACAGTGGAAAATCTAGACTGGTATGAGCTCAGATATCTCAGAACAATCTGCGCTTCAAGTGAACAGAATGAAGTAAAAATGTTTTGATGGAGTGTTTGGATTCTAAAAAAGAAAACATTTCAATAGTTCAAGAAATACTAAAAATGTATTAATTACATCTTCCTAGATTAATAATTATTTTTGAGAGACTGAGACCTCCAGATTTTAAACTGCACAAACATAAAGGGAAAAAGTAACAGAATATTATTTATGCCACCAGTTCCTCTGAACCAGTAAATCACCTTAAAAAATGAAGGCTCATTGAGAGCAGTTCAAAATCTGGTAGATTAGTTTAATAGAACTAACATTCACTGGTGGGCCAGTTAAAGGAATCATGATTTGACTAGGAAAAAATGGGGAAGAGGAAGGGGAAACACTAGTTGTAAAAAGATTTGCATCTATATCTAAGCAGGTATTAACATTTTGGGACTTGAAGGAGTGCATTGTAGATGCATTAAGGCATAGAATGGCTTGGTTTAAAAGGAGTCATAACTATCATCTAGTTCAAGTCACCTGCCATGCTCAGGGGACACCTCCAACTAGATCAGGTTGCTTAAACCCCACCCAGCCTGGCCTTGAACACTTCAGGAACAGGGCGTCACCTCATCATAGCAAAGAATTTCTTGTAATGTCCAATCCAAATGGCTCTTTTTCAATTAAAATTGTCCCCTGTTATCCTATTGCTATCAGTCCACATAAAATAATGATGCTGTTCCATTGGGATAGTGCTGTCCTGTAGGAAAATGGTGTGCATTTTGCTGTCCTATATGGCAATTCTCTCTGCCCAATTAAGTGTGAGGAGTAACTACTTCCCCATCTGAACCTGTCCTTGCATATTCAGGTTATTCAGAATTGATCTGCACAGTGTATGACAAGCAGAGTGAGGCAGCTGTCCTCACGCACATGCCAAGTCCCCAGTTCCCAGACCTAGGAAAGGCAATACCTGCTGTGCAAGCAGTCCTTCTGAGCAGATGTTGTGCATCCTGGAGTTCCTTGAGTTTTCTTAAACAAGGAGTAATAAAGCTTGTCTCATCTTCATTCCCTTGAACTCTTCACCAGGTCATTGGCTTCAGGAAGTTGCTTGCTGTAATTTCTTAGTTCATAAGAAATACTGCATCAAGAACACAATAAAGGACATCCATTTGGAGGGTTTTCTTTGGTATGCTTGGGGTTATTCTGGTAAATTGGTTGCTGTTTGGTTAGTTGGTTGGTTGGTTGGATTTTTTTGGTTTATATATACATACATATGTATATATACAAATGGAGCATTGATTTCCCTTATGGATTGCTTTGGAGTCTATCTCAAGAAGTTCTGCCTAGTGAGTTCTTGCCTTTTTTTCTCTGTAACAGGTTGAGTATAGACTGAGTGATCTGATAAGGAAAAGAATGAAATTCAGTTGAAGTCTATCAATCTGAACTAAAACTGCATTATTTAATACTCCCTCTTTAAAAGTAATAAAGATTTGATTTTTTGTTTAATTGAACCTTCTAAATTGAAATGTACACTGATGGCTTAAACCATCTCAGTAATAAAATCATCAGTCTCAATAAACATAATTGCTGTTAACTTTGTGAATTTTAGAGGAACATCAGTTTTATATATTTGTATAAATAATTTTACATTATTTGTCGTGTATAAAATTTGAAGGCAATTTCTTTAGTGTTCTAAAAAAAACTGAAGTAATTTGATTTTTTTTATAACATGACTATTAAGTGCATATCCGAGCAACGATGTGTTACATACAAATACATCATGTTATATATGACTGTGTCAGAGGCAAAGCACTGTCAGGAATTCTAGACAAGCTGACTGATAGCAAAATTAAAAGAAGACTTTTGTGCCAGATCAGCATTTCATGGATTTAAGGCAACATTTTTTTCCCCTTTCTCTCCAAGTAAAACTGTATGAGACAAAAGAACAGTGTACTCCAGATCGATTGGGATTTCATTGGACACAGAATAGATATGAAAAAGTCTGGTTTTGGCAAAAGAAATTACTTTTCAGTTATCCAAATGATAATTTTTTCTCATCTGAAAGTCTATAACCTTTGGTAGATAATTTTTAGTTTTCTGAAAAATATCCATTCAGTACTAGACTGATTACTCAAATCTACACAAACTAGAGGAAAAGATTAATAAAACACTCAAGCTGGGGAGAACCACTGCTGTAGCCACTGACCTATTAATTGATACATAAGCAGCTGATTTATGGTTTTGTTCTTTTTATTACTTATTCAAGTCTTAGAGAACTGATATATAAACTTTTTAAAAGCAATTTTAAATTATCTCAAAAATGCTGTCAGTGTCAGCGAAATTGTCCACATAACTCATTTTACATCCCTGCTCATTGTTCTTTTCTTTTCTGGAACTGCCTGGAGCTGAATTCCAGAAACTGAGATGTGACTGCTTAGAGTGTAGTTTCCCCACACTCTCTTTCTTTTCCTTTTCTTGAAAAAAGGTGTAAAGACACCAGCCAGCTCCATCAACACCTGCAACTGCAAACCATCCTGTGCCATGGGCTTGTGTTAGACAACGTGGGTTAAGTGATCACTCACTCTGCCTTGACTTTGACTTCCACAAAACCTGAATGCAGGATCGAGGCGCCTAAGACCTCAGAATAAAGCTTTCAAAAAACGTCATTGAGCCCCTCAGATTTCTCTGTGTCTGTCATCACCAGGTCCTCTCCCCCACTAAGCTGTGGAGAGCAGTTCACTCAACATTGCTTCTCCTACCAGTGAATTTCTATAAGCTTGTCCTCCCCTTGACACCTGTTCTGAGTGCTCACTCTCACTCTACTTTGACTTTTGGCTCTCCAACCCAGCACATACAAGCAATGTCTCTTTGGTGCCACTCAAGTGCAACCAGTGTTTGCCTCCATCCTTCCTTGCACCTCCTTTCTGCATCTGATCTAAGTCAGGAGTTCCTTGTTAATCTGCATCAACCTTCTGCCTCACCTGATCTATTTTCTGCATGTCAGAATGAATTCTTCTGTGTTTTCAGGACACTGTCCTTGGAGGTCAACCAGTTCTCTGATTCCCTTTTGCTTTTCAGGACAGTTTCCCACAGGATCTCACCAAGTAGAGCACTAAACAAACTGGGATCTTCCCCAGAGGCTTGTGGTTGTAGTTCTGCTGTTCTTCTTGCTCATTTTCCTCAGGATTTCAAACAGCATTTTCTCATAGTAGCTGCACGCAAGGCTGCCCTCAATAGGCACTTCACCAATCAATTATTCTTTATTCATGAGAAATAAACCCAGCTCAACTGCTTCTGCAGATTCCTGACATCAAAATTGTTTTGGTTCTCAGCAGAAATTTAAAGCTCTTCTCTCAAAGTTAGCAAGCCCAATGAGAAAGGTGTCTGTGTCTGTGTGTTATTCATTTATCTGTTCTTGCAAATTCCTCCCTATGTGAGCCACAAGACTTTGCTGTACCTGATATTCTGGTATTAGCTTATTTGTATGACTGTCCTTCTTCCAATAAACATTTACTTTTCATGAAAGTTAAAAAAAAAAAGAAGAGGAAAAATGTAAAGTAATAAGGGAACACAATTAATTTCTAATTTTTACACTGTTCTCAACATAAATACACAAAAAAAAATGTCTCCACCTTTCCTCCTAGGCATAATTTTTTCATATTGGATATGAAGACAGCAGTTAATGTAGTCTTTCTCATGTCTATTTTGTGATTATTTAAATATGCATATGAATTTTTGACCTTTAGTTATAGAGCTATATAAGTCTAATTTAATTTTAAAAAGGCTTCAAATTTTAGAGATTAGCAGAGCTTTATGAAATAAGACATTTTTGTACTCCTCAGCTATCAAAGTAAGATATTTTTTACTTAGAGTTATTAGAAAAAACCTTCAAAATAATGAAAAACAACAAAACCAAAAAACCCCCCAGAATTTTCCTATTCTATTAATGTCGTTGAAAACAAAATAAATATATGTGTTTTCTAGGTGTTTTTAAATTTATACTGCTTATAAGCTAGGGGGGAACTTTTAAATGGTTCCAAAGCTACCATTTAAAAACTTTTTTCTACTGAAAGGCTTAAGAATCTTAGTTGCAATAAATAGTAAAAATAATTTGACTCAAAGCTCTTTCTTTTTCTTTGGTTATAAAGGTAGGAAGCTTCTTTTCCTTCCCCCTTTAGCAATAAAGTTGCAACCTTCAGGCTTTATTCAAGTAGAAAACATTGAATAATATGTAAGAAATCCTGAGTAATATCTGTGATTTAGTCAGTTTACTAATAAAACATGACAAGGTACATATAGAGTGTGTACTCCCCAGGAACTGGCTGGACATTAGATATTGCATGAGGATTGGACATAAATAATAAATCATTTTGTTTTGCTTCACTTCTCCATGTAGCCTTACTTTTCTTCATTAAACTGACTTTATTTTAGTCCATGAATTTTTTGTCTTATTTTCTCTGCTGTCATGCAGAGAAGAGGGAGTGAGAGATTGGCTCAGTGGGCACTTAACAGCCAGAGAAAGTCAACCCATCACACTAACAGGAAAAAAAAAAGAAAATAATAAAAACAGGGTTTTAATAATCCCATTCATATAAAAGAGATCATCATGAAATCAGTAAATTAATGTTGACAGGTCATGCAGATTAACACAAAATCACTTAGACATATATTTTGGCAAATATTTCTTAAATCCCTTCTACAAAAATTACACTGAAAGAGCTTTAGCAGTTTTCTATAACCTTAGCAGTGGTGGTAGAGATCAATTAGGTGTTGGGTCAAGAAGACATTTATAAGACATCATCACAAAAAAAAAGATGCCTTAAAATGAATGTAAAGAGGTTTTAGTTAAGATGGAGATAGGTGAAACTGCTTTGATTCTGATGGCATTTTTGTGAATGACAGAGTTAAATTTTTATGTTCTTTATATGAAAAGATTTTAATATATAATTTATAGAAAATTAGTATGCACAGTTTATGTGCAGTTAATATTTTCTCAGAAAATATTGTAAATCAATATGAAACTTTTAGCAACAAGTGACAATAGGAAATACTAAACAGTAGTTAATTACATTACAACAATTTGAAACAAAATAATATACATATTCAAAATCAGAGTTCCTGTCTACGTGCACATTTTGGAAAGTATATATTCATTAAAGCTCTTAGTAAAGCATAAGAAAACTTCACCTATGAAAAAAGAGCACCTATTTAAATGTTCAGTGGTGTGTCTAATCACGTTAGTCCATTAATTTCTTAATACAAACTTTTTATTTTCTCTTTTTTTATTTTATTTTGTGTTTCTATTAGGTAAAAATAAGAAATATCTGATACTGTGGAATACTTGTCCCATGCACATAATAAATATTTACATAGATAATTTCTTCTAAACCTCATGGGATCTTACCTCTGCTTCAAATATGCAAGTTACTGTATAAGGAATAATCAGATCACTGTGCTTCCACCATTTCCTGAAAACATGTTTAATTTATCCCTTTCTAAGTATTTTTCCTCAGTATGCACAAGATTTCATTTATCATTTCAATGTTAAGTATCATGGAAACATGAAACAATCATTATATATCAATATTCTAAACTCTGTTTAGAATACCTTACACTTCATATATCAAAGTGCAGCTGAGCTTGAGTGCTTTTATAGAAAGAGAACCAAAAGCTGAAGGTAATGACAAAGCCCCTCATTGCTTTAATGACACAGGATTAGGCCACTAGTGGATTCTGCACGTTAGAGTTTGCACGTTTTATTAAAACTTGTTAATGATTAAATTTTAAAAGCCAGTATAAAATGAGAAAAAAATTTCTAAGGTATCAGTCAAGAGATTTTACTATTTGGTGCCAAAACATACATTAACAGTTATCTGTTCAGTTGATCGACATCAAACTCCCCCACATTTCAGAGCTGAAAATACAGGAAAAACACATATAATTCCCAAAAGTTTGCTAACTTCTTAATGTGCTCAGATAGAAGCAATGCCCTGTCAGACACAACATAATATTAATACTATGTGACAAATTGTAATTCATTGTAACATGGCGTGATGCACTAATAAAATAAAACTTGTAAATGTGTATTACCTATGGCAAACCAAGTCCTGTCAAAACTCATGAAAATTAAAATATTTGCCTGTCATCGATGAATAGGTTTTATTTTTATCCTGTTTCTCTCTGAGATGCAAATGCATTGGGGTAAGGTAAGTCTAAAAAAAAAATTCTGTCTAAAGGAGTGGACTTTAGACAAATATCAGAACATTTATGGAATTTATGGAAGGGAGGCACGGGATGAAACTGTTGCACTTGAGTGGCTGAGGTCACATATGGCATGGCATAACCTATACACCTGCAGTGAGATGCTATTGAGTTTCTCATATCCTGCCTGAATACTGTCCTCAGAAACAATGTTGTCAAAAGAGATTCAGCTGAAGTAAAATGTTGATTAACAGACATAGTGACATTTTCCCATGAGTAGAACCTGTGGCAGTTCTACATCTGGCTGGTATTTGGAAGATATTTCAGCTATTTTTCAAGTTCATCTCCAGTTGAAGATGACTAATGTGCTAACTATAAAGGATTGCTGGAAGCTAAGCCCCGGGGCTGCTTGAGAGCATAAATTTTAGCTCATAGTTAATCTGACCAGACTTCCAAGTAAGGAACAGGTAGAGGAAATGGTTTCTGAATATTGTGTGCTTGGGAAGATCAGCAGGCATGCCAGCAAATCTGACTGCTAGAAGTCTTTGCCCACTTCCCAAAATTTAATTCTCTGTCACTCTCTTATAAATCCTCTAAAACTTTATGCCTAAGCTCACACACATATTGGTGCACACACTTAAGCTGCTAATTTTTTTGCTTAAGTTCCAGTGAGCATTACTTTTCCACATGCTTCATATCATGCTTGCTGTTTCATTTTAACTTTTGTAGCAGGTGAAATTCATTTTTCCTACTAAAATGTCTTTACTAAGACATTCCTTATACATTTCTTGTGTTTGAAGGAATTACTAAAAATTAAGAATCATAGTAAGGATCACTGCATATTGTCTACACGTAGGTAAACAAATTCACATATACACATGTAGAAATATATACATACTTTGGTATTCATTATAATCATAATTGCTTTATGAATCAAAGATCTCTTATCTTCCAAAGGAAGGAGCATTCCAGAGATGACTTGATTGCTCATCAGAGAGCTTTTTAAAGTAGGGAAGCTGAGTTGCAGATCCATACCGTTCTTGGGATCTTTGCCTGTTATGGTTAATGAATAAGACTGGTCTTCCCAGGAAAGGGCCAAAACAGCAGATGGTTAAACACAAGTGAATGATCTAGGCTGGAGGTGACATACCACCCATAATCAGGAGGGATAAAATTATTAAAGCTTCAGTTAAAAAACTTGAATTTCCCACTTGGCATTTGAATCTGATCTTCCCTAGTGCAAAATGTGATTGGTTAAAACATGGAGATCCAAAATACTGCAATGGGAAAATCTTTGATATATCTCACACATTCCAGTCTTGGTTGTCTTTTTTCTCTGATGGTACAAATAGGGTTTAAAAACTAATTTCACATAATCCCTTTCTAAGCTTAATAATTGTGCATACATTTGAATTGTATTCTCAATTCTTTGTAGTTGTCTAGTGTGCACTTTTGTGGAAGAGGTATTTGACAGAAATTTTAAAGTTTATATCTATTAAAAAGCTGATTTTGATAAAAGGGTATTATTTGCCTAGTACAAACATGCACACTAAGTTAGTTTCTTTGGTTTTTAGTCTTAGCAGGGAATGTTTCAGAGGGATTTGGAGAAAGACTAACTGTTTACAACAGCTGAAGTAAGAAGCAATCTTGTGGTAAATAATCGATCTCTTCTCTGGTGACCAGCAACAGAACCCTAAAGAACTGCCTGAAGTTGTGCCAGGGTAGGTTTAGGTTGGATATTAGAAATAAGTTCTTCACCCCAGAGAGTGGTTGGGCACTGGAACAGCTCCCCAGGGCAGTGGTCACAATAAAAGCCTGGGACAGCTGGAGAAGCATTTCAACAATGCTCTCAGGCACGAGGTGTGATTCGTGGGGTTGGTCCTATGCAGGGCCAGGGGTTGGACTCAATGATCCTTGAGTGTCCCTTCCAACTCAGATTATTCCATGATTCTGTGATCTATTTGAGTTTAAAGACTAGATAAGAGTACAAAAAATCAGAAACTAAACATCAGTACTGTGTCATGGTAGTGAACAGAAATTCGAACTGAACTGAAAGTTAAGGGGGGAGAGTCATCAGATTAATTAAAAGCCAGATGAACAACTCCCAACAAGCAAAACATTGGAGAGCTTGTCTAGAATTTTAACTATTATGGCATTAATAACATATAATGAAAAAAGATTTATTTTCTGATTTAAAAACTTCAAGTGTTTAGAAAATTTACAAGTTACAAACGAGCAGGGATTGGTTGGGTTTGTTTTGTTGTTGGTTTTGTTTGTTTGCTAGTTTTTGTTGGATTTTTGCTTTTTTTTTTTTTTTTTTTTTTTGGTTATGATTTTTTGTGTTTTTTTAATAGGGTCTCCTAAGTAAAATAAAAATATTTATTCCATTCTTTACAAACAGGATCTAGTATTTCCAGCCTTCACTTGGGATTCCACAGATGGGCTTAATTTGCCACTTCTGCCACAGATTTCCAATGTAATGTCACACAAGGTGAGTGGAAGAAGTGACCTGAAAGTGACACCTCTCTTTGTTTTATGGAGGAAATGAAGTTCCCTGTTCTACCTCTGTGCATGAGGGGTAGAAAACACTGTCCTCTCCTCATTCCACTGGGGTTTGGGAACCAAGACACACTGCTTAGAGGAGGACTCTACCTTCAGGTTGCTGAAATTGAGATGAATCCTTGATTCTCTCATACAGTGTCATAGACAAGGTCACTCTCAGACCAAGAAAATATATGTGAAATAGTATATCAGGCAACACTTCTGATGTTTGCAAGCAAAACTGAAAGATAATGATCTTTAATGATATTCTTTAATGTTAAAGGAAGACTTTTAAGAATGCAAGGAATCTTCAGGCAAAATAAAGAACAGAAGGCCTTGCTTTGTGGGCCAGGATCTAAAATTGAGAAAGGCTCAGATTTCTTCTTCCAGATAATTTTATTTTCTTTGATTTTTGTTTCTTTTATTTTTTAATGTAGAGACAGTTCTAGGTCAGAGGGGCCATTTCAAGTCTAATACGACAGTTTGCATTTAAATACCTTAACATAACAAAGAACTAGTTTAAAACTGTAATTTCCATCCTTTCAAGGAGTTTATATTCAAGTGAAAGAAAAAATTGTGAAATGAAAAATGAAGAGTCTTAAACCTGTAGAAGTGTTTGAATATTGTTATATTTTGTTCTAAAAATTATCAAAGAAAATTAAGTATACATGTCACTAACCAGTGTCAATAGCATTCAAAGTTTAATTACCTCATCCTGAAGTACATCTAATGCCAAATTCAATTAACAATGCCATCTGAAAAATGCTTTGAATGAATTTCAAACAATTGACTGATCTTTTATTAATAGTTGATGGTTAGACATTGCAAAGGCCATTGGAAAACACTGCCTTTTATGTGGAAAATTACAACATTGAATTTAGTAGTGCTATTTTTTCTTTGAATGTTCTTCTCCAAAAAAAGTAATAAATTTGGGCAGAACCTTAGAACAATCAGACACGAATCAAGGCATCTTTGCCTAAGAAAGATACAAGATAAAGGTAGTCTGATGAAAATGTCATATTAGGACAAAATAGATTTTAAAGTTTTGACTGATGTTAGAAGACTGATATTTAATATTGCTGAATCTATTAGAAGTGTCTTGGACTGTTTTCAAAGTAGAAACTCTTCAGAAAAACCTAGAGAAAAAAAAATGAACAAATTCTAGTGAATTTAATTTTAAGAAAAAAGAAAATCATGAATGGATGTGATTGAAAGGAAGTAAGGGAATGGGGAGGATATTTAGGGTTGTTTTGGAAGAAACAGCTTATATAACAATGTGCCTCATCATAGCTTTTATTGCTGAGCATATGTCACAGGTATGAAATATCCCTTTGGTCAGTCTGGGGAAGCTGTCCTTTCTCATCCTCTTCTCCACCCCCAGCCTCTCTTTGTTGGGAAGGGACTGTTGGAGCCTTGATGCTCTGTGAGTACAGCTCAGCACTAGCCAAGACCCTGTTGTGTTAACAACACTCTTCTACCTACAAATACAAAAGATCACACTGTAAGTATTGCAGTCCTTGGTTTTGGTTAGCTTGGAACCTAAATAGCAGCCTACAAAAAGTTAGCCTGTTTTTACATCCCTAGAACATTATATTATCTCACATCAATTATATACTGTGTATAGTTCTAAAATGTTTTACAATTCTATCATGAAAATTGTTATATGCCCTTTATCAATACAAAAGAGGAAATAACATGCTATAACAATTTAAATTCAAGGAAGGGAACATGGCACTTGGTTCTTTTAAAAAATCTTTGGATAATATTTTTTATCATAGCTGTTATTTGATGTATCATATGCCATAGCTTGGAAATGTCAAGTGATACCATAATAAATTGCAAATCCATTCAAATTCTACCTTTTACTAAGTAGTTACTCCCCCCTCAAATCTGAACTATGACTAGATAATATAAAGGAAATGTTGATGTCCTTTAACTACAGGCTGGGAGCAAAATCACTGAGGATTTAAGGAAAACAATCCTAAGGAACATGATCCATTTGCTTTTTTTAATCCTCAGGAATGTGTTTGTATATCAGGGCTAATAATTTTATTTATGTTGTATTTAAAAGCAAAGAAGATGACCTTGAAGAATTTGGACCCAAGTGAGAGGTAAAGCTAAGATGAACATTCTGTAGCAGTGTTGCAACAAATCCTGAACAGTGCTTTATTCTCTAATGCATTGCTGCTCTCCTTGGATTCACCTCTACCTTAGTTAAAAACTAAACAATCAAACAAAGATCCAGCTACAAAGAAAAAAAAACCCCAAACACGAGACTATGAGATCAATTCTATAAATTTCTTGTTAAGAATAACTGGAAAATCTCAGAACTGTGAAAAACCCTTTCATTAGAATTCTTAATTGATGAGCTTAACACATAGCCCATTCCTTTTCTGTATGCACTGCACATAGTTCAGCAGTGTTGCATATTGAGAAGGAGAGATATTATTTACCATTACAAAATGTCATGTCTTTTCCTGCCAAAACTCTTTGCCCATCTTTAAAGTAATTAGTTTTGTCATGACTATTCAGAAGTCATTAATAGAAAATTCTGGCTGATTAAGCACGTCCAGGGCCAAGACTCACAAACAGTGATTCCTCTGATTTACATGGATTCCCAGAGTAAATGTTTATCTGATACTGAGCCAAATTGCCTACATCCTTTGTATTATGTTATTAAAGATTACTTTTGCTCTTGATCACACAATTTCACTGCCCTTGTAAAAAATGGGAGAGAAGGCTCAAATACCTATTACTTACCTGTGGGGACTAAAGTCTAAATGCATTTAGCATTTGTTCAAGAGATAGAATTTCCAATAGCTTTTGTATTC
The DNA here is from genome assembly GCA_034336665.1 of Luscinia megarhynchos. NCBI lineage: Eukaryota > Metazoa > Chordata > Aves > Passeriformes > Muscicapidae > Luscinia > Luscinia megarhynchos. The sequence goes on from JAPFBE010000002.1 coordinate 85,111,120, forward strand.
CCCTGTTGGTAGGAGAGGGAAACTTGAAAAATTAGCACAAAACCCACTTTTTAAAAAAAGAGCTCCCACTCCACACAATAAACCAAAAGCATGAAATCTTTGTTGACTATTTTCCTTCTTCCCCATATATTGATTTCATATAGTCTATTGACAAACCTACAGAGAAATACTGGTTGCACTGCATTGCCCACATTTTGAAAACATCTGCAAACTAACCATTACCAAAGTTAAGAACATGTAAGTGTATTCTGCATTCCAAGAAAGAGGTAAAACAAACAAGGAAACAAACTTCTGCGATGGGGACACAAAGGTTAATTCTTAGAAATAAATTTTCTTCTGAAATTCATATCACTACTTAAATTGCTTCTTTCAACAATTTTTTTCCTAGATTTTTCTACAAAGGCACATGAGTTCACAAAGAGATAAACTTGAAAACTGTGTAAAACATTGTGGGTGTGTGTATGTTGTGGAATTTTTTGCTGATTAAGCAGAAATTTGTACATCTATATTCAAACGTTGTTTCCAGTCAGCCAAAGAACATCATGAATCATTCCCAAATTGGGAAGGTGGTGTTTCTAAGTATTCTTAATTATGTCTAAGATGCCTTATCTCTAGGAAGAAAGACCAATCAAATTCTACATGCCCCCTTATGAATCACCTAATAATTTTAGTGTAAATATTTGTTAACACTGGTCCTTTATGTTGTGAGTTTATAAGGTTTCAGCTTAGTATTAAAGATCGTGAATTAATAATACCTGTTTTCTATTAAACAAAGGAGCCACATAAATTGCCTTTATTACTGTGAATAACATAAAAGAGTGAGGGAAGCTATATGGTGAAAATCGTGCTGAACAGAAAGCTTTTAATATGACACTGGCATTGCAGCTATGAAAGCACACTGGGATTCAGATTAATATTCTAAAAGTTAAAGAGAACACAAGTGGAAAATAACGGTTTGACAGATTTTTAGTCCCATGTAAAGTTAAAGAAAGTTTGAGAAGTTTTTGTATGTTTAGATAAGCAAAATGTTTGAGACGATTTCCCATGACAGTTTTGCTCACAACTACAAGAACATGAAAAAGAAGTCATTCACATGGTAGCAGTAATGCAACCTTGAGATAAAACAAAATTCTCTCTTTCCATCTTTCAGCTTCTTGCCAGACTGAAACAGAGTTTATATACTACCTTTTACTAATTGTTATCCTAAACCTCCCAAGAGTTATCAATTCTCATTAAGTGATAGCTGTTTTGTGAGAGTAACATGAAAGTGTAAATAAAAACAACTTGAAGATGATGTAAATCAGGGCATTTTGTTAAGAGCATTCCACATATAGAGCGGAACTTAAACCCTTTGAAAGAAAATTATTAAGGATCCTACTTTTGATAAGATGAATATGCACATTTATATTGCTGTCAGCAAAAATAAAAGTAAGTTATTTACCACTGCAAAAATGGTCTTTCATGTTAGTTTTTGAAAATTTGAGGAATGTTTCATTTCCTGAATACTGTCTCTGTCAGCATTCTGGAAGTGAAATAGTCAGAGATGCATTGCTTCAGCATCCAACCAGATGTGTCTTTCTCTACTGAACTTAGTTTTGTGAAGTGTATAAAAGCAAATAATAGAATCGATTACTCAGCTCCATAATGAATATTCATTGTGCATTGTTTGATTGCAGCCCCTGGCAGGAAGAAATAAAAATAGTACAGAGGCCTTCAGAGGATATATTTTCCCTCATTTCCATACTTCTCCTTTGACATCCTGTACTAGTTTCACCACTGTTTCAAAGAGTGTGAGAAAATTATTGGGATTTAGATACAGAATGTCGCTCAAAATTTTTGTTGTGAGCTACTAGTGTGGTTTCACTTTAACAGCTTAGAAAAATGGTCTTTCTATGCTTTAGTTCATTGTAAGAATAAAAATAAAATGCATGACAAACATTCAAAGTGGCATTCTATTATACTTACTATATACTATAATTATTATTGCAGTAAATTAAGAAAGGTTATTATAGTTTTATTGAACAAAAATAAATTATTATTATATAACAAATAAATACATAAGAAATAAAAATAAATATAATATTTAAATATATTAATACATTTTGGAATTTTACACTTAATCATCATGTGATGCCAGGTTAAAAAACTGTGCATGTGTTTTCGTTTCTTGACGTTCCAGAAGTCCATTCTGGGACTTAACATTAAGACAATAAAATCCACGTTTCTACATGTGCAGGTAAGCTACCTTTTTAAGCTCCCATTATAGTCAACAGATATTTAGTTGGGTAGTCAGTGTGACTTGGACTTTAGTTTGTCTCTAGCACAGGTGAAGGTTAACCTCCATAGTAAATTGAATTAACTTAATCAGCTGTCATTTAGTGGTGCTTAACATGTATATCTCCCATTATATCTCATGCTTTCTTATATTTAGGCAGTACTGTAAACAGAACCAGAATATCTTAGTGCTCTCAGACTAAGATATTCTCACTCTATCAGTAGTACGCAGAAAAATATAGAAATTGTGGAGATTGACACCGAAAATATATTTGCGATATCAGAGGTGATTTATCTGTTTTGTGAAAAAAAGGAATCAGTCTTAAGATTGCCTGTAGACAGCCTCTAGGCCAGCAGACTGCTGGTGTGTGTCCTGACAGCAATAGTGAATTGTCCTTTGGAAATGGCAAGGCAGAAAACATAGATATAATACAGGAAATTCCATCAAATCCTTGAAAATTCTTTAAGAAGAGATTTTTATGTCATTGTGGATTCTTCTGCCCATTTTTCTTCCCATTTTCTGCCCTTTCTCATAAAGAAACCTGGGGAATCAGTTTTCTCTGTAATTGCATTTCTACTCATAGGTCAAAAACATGTTGTTATTTGTGACCTGACATGATTATTTAATTTCTGATGGAAGATCAGTAATGCTATAAAAAATTGTATTTTTTATTCCAGAGGATTCTTTACATTGTTCAGCTAGTTAATAGTAAGCATGGAAAAAGTGGTAAAGAGTAGATTTCTATGTATAATGTGCAGCATTAGACCTTATTAGTCCTACAATTCATTGTATCCCAGAGGGCTCTGATTCCATGTTATTTTACTCGTATTGGAGTCCTGTTAATTCTTCAAGATAAATGAAAAATATTCGTAATCAGATCTGGAAACTTGTCATGCTCATTTTGAAAAAAGCAATTAACATCTGCACAGCGAAAAATAAAACTAGGTTAGAAAGAATTTAAGATGAAAAAAAAGATATTGAAATTAGTTTGCTCCTCAACTACAACACTGCAGATATTGAACAATATTATAATCTCAAAAAAACAAAATATATTTTACTTTTAAAAAATATGTATAATCAAATGTCTTTACCCATTGTCTCAAGACTTTCCAGTAAACTGCTAACAGTACACATCAATATGATACCTTCCTCTCTACATCCTTACCTATATTTTTTTAACTAAGGCAAGAAAAATGGAGCCTGTACTTTGATATTTTGTCTTGAGTGACTAACACCTTTCTTATCTGAAAGTGTTCTAGTGCTGGTAGGTACCCCATACTCTTTCTGCTCCAGCAGCTCAATTTGTTACACACGGTCACAGAATTGTTACTGAGTCTATCTGTCAGTTTCTTGGTTGTCTTTTGGTTGACAGAAAACGACATGAGCTGGCAATGTGCTCTTGCAGCCCAGAAAGCCAACTGTATCCCTGGGCTGCATCAACAGGAACATGGCCAATAGGTCCAGGGAGGTGATTCTGCCCCTCTACTCTGCTTTTGTGACACCCCACGTGGAGTGTTGCATTCAGCTCTGGTGTCCCCAACATAGGAAGGACATGGAACTGCTGGAGCAAGTCCAAAAACAAAATTTACGATCTTTGCTACAGTATTCTGGTCTGAATATTGTGGGGTTTTTATCACCTAAAATTTTGCACAAAAACTAAACACATTCTGTTATAAACTTACTTTTTACTGGACAAAAGTATATACCAATATATTCACATCTCAGACGCGAGGGGATTGTTGAGTTTCTGTCTGTGACCATTGTTAGATGTCAGTGAAGCAGTGAATAAATTAAACAAGTAAGCATGGAACAATGAAAACTAAATGTATCCTGGGGAAACTAACTAGGGATATGCATACTATTCAAAGTTAAAAGATTAATAGCCTTATTGTGTTCCAATAATCATTGAAATGGTTTAGATAATGACTTTAAAGACTCTAAGGAAGTTTTTTTCTGTTTAAATTGAGTATGATTTATTGAAGAAGTAGGAAAAATAAGGACTAGCAAGAGAACACAAAGACCAGAAACAATACAGGGACGAAGTGGAAAGATAGTTTAATAATTAGACTTCAATTTACAAGCAGTAAGGTGAATCTTGCACTTGTAACTTCGATGAGCTCTGGGACAAATTATTCCGCGGAGTACTCAGCTCAGCAAATGCTATCTGGAGCCATAATCAATACAGAGCAAGAGGTGCTGAGCTTATCAGAACGCTTAAACGGATGTTTATGGTCCCTAGGTGCATCCGTTTGGCTGTAGAAACCACCTCATGATTAGTGGTGGCTAAATAAAGCAGCTTGGTGTCCCTCCCAGAAAGCAGTTACAGTACTAAGTGAAGCAGATAAAAAGACAGGTTAGGACAGTAGGCAGAGTTCAGGGAGCTAATTCATACAGCAATATAGGCACTTAGGCTTAAGACCCGGAGTGCACCAGACTTCAGGATGCACAGTCTGACTAATATAGCTAATGCCTCTAAGACCTCAGGCATAAAATTGGAATATACAGCAGTTTGGTATCCCATGGGGGAGAGGAAAAGAATCAGTAACCACGCAGTGGTAACCAATATTAGTAACAGTAAATCCTACTTAATGTCAATGGAGTAATACTTATAGACAAATATTTTGTCTAAAAGACGGTGGAAGAAAATATAAATGCAAGGATTAGGATGTTTATCTTAATCCATACCAGAACATCTGGTAAAAATGGAGCAGAATTATCATTGAGTGAAGCTACTGAAAAACAAGTAAATCTCATCAGCAGAAGCAGCTAATTACATAACTTATGCTAAAAAATAAGGGGGGCTGTAACTCTGAATTCCCTTGAACTTTTTTTTTCTCTCCCAAGGATGGCTCTGCAAAGCCATTAATAAATTCTTGCTTGCAGAAACTGCCGAAGACACAAAATGTATAATCTGCAAAACATTTACAAATGGCTGCAAACTAATTCAAACTGTAAAAAGTTAAAAAGTATTGGGTTTTTTTTTTAGTGGAACTGAAATCCCACAGGATTGTCTTGAGTTTCCAAATTTCTCCAGCTGTTCTTTAATGAATTGCTTCCTTACCAGGTTTCTGCAAACCAGCACATTAGCTAAGTGTGCTCTATGAGTCAGCAAGGGAAGCATTAGACAGTAGATTCCAGAGCTGCTAATAGAATGTAGCTGCCTCCAGGAAAACTACTTCTACCTTTTTGGAATGTCAATAGTCCAAATAGCCCAGCTGTGAGGTGGACAGCTGTGTTGGAAGGGAGTTGCTCTAGCCATCTGGAAAGCTTGGGAGATGCTTCATCAAATCTGCAGGCCAGGAGAAAGAAGAGACGGTGGCAAAAGAAACCTTGACACTTTCACCTGTGAAATGCATTTAACTAAATATTGGCCTGCAAACCTGCTCAAGCTCGTGCCCTGACAGCTGGTGTGCTGCTGTCTGCCTCCCTGGGACCTCTGCTGCTTTGCTCACCAGTGTTGTGGTCCTTTTGGCTGGTTCACAGAAGAACAGCTGTGGTGTGCACAGGATTGGAGACACAAACAACTCAGCAGATGGGGAGCAGCAGAAATTTGTAAAATGACTTGTAGGAGCCTGGGAAAAATCACTCTAAATTTATTTGGAAGACTGAGGAAACGGAATGATTTGGTTCCTTGATTTCCATATGAAATATTGGTATGATTCATTATTCCCCTGAAATACTGCATTTCTGTCAATATTTTTTAACCAGCTCTAATCTCATGACCAATTCAAAGAAGTTAAGCGCTTTTGCTTGTTCCACACAAGTGGACAACAGAATAGCTCATACTTAATATTATTATGAATTTTTAATTTATACTTTTAATTTAGAGAGTCAATTTAGTCTTGCAAGAAAAACTAAAAAAAAAAAAAGCCACCAAATGTCATATAATTTGGGGTTGTAATAGTCAATTGAGAAATCCAACCCAGCTGTTAACACTGTCAGCATCCATTCTCTTGACCTTTTAGTCCTGAATCCAGGTATTTTTCCTTGACTCTGAAGATTTCTAGGCCTGGGACGAAGTTTTTTTCATTCTATTGTAAGTTATCACTCTCTAGCTCTGGGGCTAAATTGAAAATCTGCTTGTCTGATTTAACACTTAAATATGTTATTAGTTTTTGTATTATTACTGAATAAAGTATTTGCTGCTCATCTGGGGGTGAAAAATAGCTTCTCAACAATGAAGCCTGGATTAATTTTCATTCATTAACTTTGAAAGGACATAAACATCCTGGACAATGTATTCATTCAAAATTTATCATTTCTCCTTATGTTTTAATCATGTTTTAGCAACTGATCTTGTTCTTCAAGAAAGCCAGTAATAAGCTAATGAATTAGAACTCCACTAAAAAAAATGCATTGAAACTGCTTTTCTGCAGATTACTTAGCCCTACTGCAATGAAGACATTTTAAGGATTTACACTTAGAGACAACACAAACTTCCATGCTCATATATATATGCACACATATATGTGTATATGTATGGAAAAATTAATTTCAGCTACATAAATTCTATTTGTTGTGATTAGCATGGGCAGTATGGACACACACATACACATATGTTTTATAATAATTTGAATTTATCTTCTAAAATATTTTTCAAGTCCTTGTATGGGGAGTTCACACAATTGTTTTTCTGATAAAATGAGAAGCTGAAAAAATGTCTAGGAAATAACATCCATTATCATACATATACACACATACTACAAAGCATTTTATTTTTTATCGACAGATATTGGAATATCACCACAATTTTCAGAATGCTTAAAATTATTGGTTTTGCATCTCTCATATGACTTGCATCAGCAGAAATGTTGCCAAATACAGCAAACAACAAGTAGTGAAGAATTTTAGGTACTTACCAGAGGATGGGTAGTTCAGCAGAGTGAAAACTACCAAAAACTTGATCTTCCCACATCTTATGGCTGCTTTAACCCTTAGAATCTTTGGCACCCTATTAGGTTTCTCTCTTGTTGACCATTAACTAACTTCTGGTTAGATATTTGGTCTTCAGGGAATTAATATTTTTTCGAAAAAGAAAAAAATAAACAAAACCCAGCAAAACTTTTTTTTTTTTTCTTTTGTTGCAAGTTGTTTGATCAGAATTATTATTTGGTTAGGTAGCTGAGCAAACATGGTTGAAGGAATCAGATCCATCCTCATTTGTAGAGTTTTATGAAAGTCTCTAGAGAAGGAAACATTTTTTTCTTCCTTTGCAGGTATGTAGAATCGCTTTTAGAAAGCAGAAAACTAAAGAATATAGGGAATACATACATACATTGAGCAAAAACACTTAAAGGAAGTTCATGCTTTGTATCTTCTACACATCTAAGTGCTTTTTGGACTACAGCTCACCAAAAAAATCTTTATGCTGAATCATACAACATGATGTCCCATGAGGTTATTGTTAAATCATTCTAGATTTCAACTATAGTTTGATTCCTTACGACACAGAAAGAACAATTTTGCTAAAGTGATTAATTGATTCAGAAGCTAGGAATTTTTTTTTTCAGGATGTTAGGATGGTCACAGATACAAATCACTTTTAGAGGGTGATTAGATAAAATCTTGGGTGAAAGCTGAACTCAAACATTCTTATGTAATACAGGCATGAAAATTCCTGAAAGTAAAGCTGCCAAAAGTCTGGGGGACAGGGAAATTACAGCAACAGAGCAGTGAAGATTTGTTCTACCCTTTTGGCTTCTTGTTTGGAAGTATAGCTTAACTGTGTCAGAAAAAGAGTTTAGGGATTATTTTAACTGGAAGCTTTGCCTTTGCACTGTAGTACTAACAGCATGAGAAATGATCAGCCTGGAGGAGCTCCCTTTATGTTGATGGTAGTGAGGCACTTCAGAAATACCGATCACCCATCTGAATTTTTTATGGTTTCGTTTTTCAACACTTCCTATCTGTGCCAGAGTATATGGCTTATTTGACAAAGATGAGAGATAGAGATTACATGACCTGAGCTATGCTCAGGCATTAGCATTGTTTTGACAACTCTGCAGAAGATATTACAGCACATAAAAGCTCTAAAATATATTGGCAACTGAAGAGAAAAGGTGCTATGACCTGTCAGCAGATGATGGCTCCTAACCCATTCTACTAAATCCTGGAGCTCAACAACTGACAGTTGAAGCCTTCTGTTGATTTTTATGAAAAATGTTGCAATTGTACTTTCAGAATTCATCTGTTGCTCATCCCTGAAGCAGCAAAACCCTGCAGTGTGCTTCTGTGCTCTCTATCTTCTTCTATAAATACCTCTACAGGAAGACTATGCATGTATAAAGAAATAAATGATAAATAAATAAGAATAATGAAAGTGAAATGAAATATTTTAAAATTCTTCAAGGAATATTCTTTAAAGGAATCTTTTGGATCATAAGGAATTAATAGGTAATGAGCTGTCTTCACAACTTTTCAACATCTGAATCTTCCTTTTAAAGAAATTCAGACTATTGAATACAAGTCAATTTACAACTTCATGAAACTCTAACTCATTGACTTTCCAGGCTATGAATGGTTGTTTAGGTAGCAAAGACTTGCCATATTTCTACACTTCTGCAGAAAGATGTTGCTTCATTTCTTGAAGAGATCTCAGTGTTCTGTCTTATTTTATGGAGCAATAAGGCGTGAAATAATTTATGTCTGGGAAAGAATTTTCTGTCTGGATCTGCTGTCTCAGGATAGAATAGTTGTAAAAATGGGAAGGAATTTCCCAGTGCCTAAAAAAGAAATGCAAATGGAACAAAAAAGGCTACTCTGATAGCTTTTTTAAAATGTGATTATGTATTCATTCATTCTTCATAGGTGCATTTGCATATCCTGTTTAACTGCTGTATCAAAATTTGCAAGCATTATATCAATTTACACATGCAAGACTACTTTTAATATTCATTAAGATGAAAATAAAAAATAAAATTCCAGATCAGTGAAAAGAAAGACACAAAATAACATACAGTCCTGAATTTTGCCTTATTTTCTTCAAGGCTGTGATTCATGAGGCTGACAAAGACTCCTGTCTTCTTTTTAGGTCATTTTTATTATTCTGGCCTTTCTAGACTTTTGAGTAAGCTTTCTTTCAAGTACAAAAATAAAAGATAAAAATACTTGAATTCCAACAGTTCTTGAATTGTTGTGTTTAGTATTTTTTTTCTGGAACAATTAAAAAAAATCTCCTGTGTAAGTTTTAAGTAGGTAGTTGGAAACGTTCCAAATAAAATGTTATTTTTTTAGAATATGCCGAATTATCAAAATGTTGAATTCCATGGGAGCCTCTCAATCACAGTGACTTTGCATGTAGGATACAATTTCTCCTTATAATTATTAATTAGGCAAGTAACCCAGTGTTCAAGGATCATCTGTAATATTTGTCACACAGAGTCAAGGGTCCATTTTAAAACTCCAGCTACAGTTTCATATCCTACCTCACCACCTTCAGCATACCAGCTAAAGCTTGCTGAAGGCATAGACTCACTCATTTCCTCCTATTTTTTACAGTGTCTGTCAATAATGAAATGTGCTTCAGAGTAGGCATTTCAGTTTGATCTCTCCAAGACAGTATACATGAAACTTTGATTTGTCTGTTTTCTTTCCAACATGAATGGTAAATTTTTGAAATTTTTTCACCCCTAATTTAATATGAGTCTTCGCTCAGTCTTTCTCTTCAGTGTTACATAACTGTCTCCAAAATTTAAAAATAAATTCTGAGATTCTTGAATCAAGTTTGGACATTAGGGAAGCTAAAATATCCCCCTTTAATCTCAGAGGCTTCCATTTTAAAAAATGAATCTGAAAATTTTTCAAAGTCTTTGTAAGAATTAGCAAACCTAAAAAAAGTCCTTGCTACTTGTATCCTTAAGGCTTCAGAATTGTTTTCTGCAGTATTTTTATTCTCCTCTTTTTTTAATAGAACATGCACTAGCATTCTTTTTCTTTTTCAAATTAAAATAGATTAACCTTTAGACACAGAGCCATTATGCAAAATCACAGAATCACAGAGCCACAAAATCGTGATGCTAGAAGGAACATCTGAAGGTCATCCTGTCCAACTCCTCTTCCAAAGCAAGACCATATAGAGTTGATTATCCAGGATCATGTCCAGGTGGCTTTTGAATACCTCAACATCCCTGGTTAATCTGTGTCAGAGATCAGCCACTGCCACTGTATTTTGTGATGTTTGGAGGTAACCTCCTCTGTTTCAGTTTATGCTCTTTATTGTCACTGAACACCACTGAAAAGAGCATTTTATGCACACTACCCCCAAGTATTTATAAGGTACTGCCTCCAAGCTTTCCCCAGGCTGAACAGTCCCAGCTTTCTCGACCTTTCATCATGTGAGAGATGCTGCAGTGCCTTAGTCATCTTAGTGGTTGGACTCTCTCCTGTCTTGTACAGAGGAGCCAAGAACTTGACACAGTACCCCAGGTGTGGCCTCACCTGTGCTGAGGAAAGGATCACCCCATCAAACCCAGTGGCAGCACTTTTCCCAACAGAGCCCAGGATCTCATGAGTCTTCTTGGGCACTTTGCTTGCTCATGTTCACTGACACCTCTTGGTCTTTTTCTGACAATCTGCTTTCCATACAACTGCCATCCGGCATTTATCGATGTATAGCAGTATTCCTGCCTAGGTACAGGACTTCTCTCCTTTCCCAGCTAAAAATTCACAAAGTCTGGGTTTAGAAAAAACTATATAAATAATGACAAATCAAGTATCTTTCTCTGAGTCCTCCAAATAATGAAAATACACAAATCAGAAACACCACTTGGGAAACTGATCATACGTTATGTCTGTGAACATAAAAACTTCCCGCATAGATTGGGAAAAACGGGGACAAACTTTCACCAAAAATAAATGGCCCTGGGAAGAGGGGACCTTGAAAGAAAGTGGTGAAGCTACTGGCTGGAGAAAAGATCCTGGGGGAGAGAGGAAGTGTGTGAAATTGGGGAAGATACATATAGAAGAATAGAGGAGGAAGCAGGGGGAATCTGGTGAGTAACACCTGAGACTGGTGACTCCAAGGAGTAACAATCCCAGCAAAATCCAACACCACTTTGGGACTTTAAAATTGTCACATATATTTGAACCAAATTTTTAATGCAAGACTGAATAAAGTAAAAAAAAATGATAACAGAGTTTGAATAATTCTTAATAGTTGGTATGCCACTGAAATTCAGAAAATAAATATTTGACCAATGATAATGTAAAAAGAAGTGCTTATTTCCCTATCTTTACTGTATTGGTCCATCCAGGAAATGACTATTCCATAAAGCAGGAGATTTGTTAAAAAAATATAATTCAAATGTATTATTATGATCATTGATGAGAGCAACCTGATGTGATCTAACAAATGGTTCTGTTGTTTTCTTTTAATGATAGTTACTGAATCTAATGGCGTAGGTCTCATTGTCGGAAGACATTTAAAAAGTAAATGGTTTTTTTTGGCTTCTTGGGTTTCAGGGACTATGGCTACCTTGGTCTTTTATTGCAGCACCATGTTAAAGTCAACAACATTTGTCTCTGGCAGATCTATAACATAGCAGGTGCTGTCAACTTTCCTAAGTGATAGAAAAATAAAATTCTCAGTGTTGTTATGCAAATAAGTTATACATCCAGATGAGATCATTGAATCATGAATGATTTAGGTTGGAAAAGACCTTTAAAATCATCAAGTCCAGCCATTAAGCCAGCATTGCCAAGTCCACCACTGAAAAGTTTTACATTCTTCCAGGGATGTTGACTAAACTGCTTCCCTCAGCAGCCTGTTCTAGGGCTTGGCAACCCTTTCAGTGGAGAATTTTTCCTAATGCCCAATCTAAACTTCCACTGGTGCAACTTGAGGCCATTTTCCCTTGTCCTAGAATTTACCAAGAGTTTAGTACCAGTTTAGGTAAAAAGAACACAAAATATGTTCCTTGGAATGATGCAGTGTAACTTGAGGATCTCTTATCAAAATGTCTTAACACTCTCTAAAAACACATCCAACCAGTCAACATGACATAATAGCTAGTGTCACTCCTCATGTCTTCTTTTTCAGCAAATAAATGTAATCTGGCAGGCTAACTGGCTATTCCACTTTTCCTGTATTCTGTGTTTGGAAGGACTACAAGTGAAAACTCCAAAAATCTTCTGGGTAGATCTGTCACATAGAAAACAACAAAAAAATCAACCTTTTATGTTCAGTAAATGGTATCTCTATTTTTCAATAATCGTACATCTGTCAATCATATTTTTTAGTTCTGACTTATAGCACAACAGTTACTGATTTTGAAATCTGTATTAATATCATATCAAATCTTAGCATTTAAATCCCTCTTATTTATTTAGTTTGTTTTGATAGACCTTCCTGTAAAGCAATCTAAAATGAATTTATATACATTATCTCTAATCTTCTTTCCCTCTTTCATTTACTTCTTACTATAAGAAACACCAGAAGTCTTTCCTGCACTCGTATAAATGTATAATTTCATCACTAGTTACACTATATGATTGACAATGACTGACAGAATTTTCTGGTTTTAAGTTTTATATTTTATTTTTTATAGATAATTATCTGAAAATCTTTTCAAGAACATGATTAGAAGTAAATGTTTGTTGTAAAATATATGTTATATAAAGATTTCTGTATAATATCTTATATTTCTTCCTGAGATTATAATTTTCTGTCTAATAGAGCTATCTTTATAATGTAGTTAGATGGAATGAAGTGACATTTTGGAGTGAAGTGACTAGTTTTAAAGCATGCTGGTTTGGTAGTCCCAGAGCACAAAATCTCCCACATCAACAATAGAAAGCTCAACATTTTGCACAATGCTCTGTCAAGACTATAATCACTTCATTTTTCAAAGCCTGCCAGTAAAGATACCAATTTTACTCCCATATTGCACCAGACAGTCAAGCAAGAAAAATCTCGAGCTGTAAATTGATACTGATAAGCAGAGGACATGTTTTGAAGTTGAAGGATAAAATACTTCTATCTGAATTGGTCCACCTGAATACAGCAAAAACCCCATGAAGCCTCATATATCCAGAGATTTCCATCTAGCAAAGCAAACTCACCTGTGGAATGTGACATTCCTTATTTTCATTGCAATATTAATTACAGTTCATTTCAACAGGGCATATGCCACCTGGACAATTGTATAAGCTGTAGTAGGATATGCAGGCCACACTACTGTTGCAGAATACATTCTTGGATTAGTGCTCAAATAAATCCAGTCATGTTTCTCCGTGCTGTAACCTCCATAATGCCACCACAGGGACATTTCCCACAACATGTATTAATTGCAGGAATACTACTATGCATATGCTTGCTTTTCCATTTGTATTAGATAAGCTTCTGAAATTGCATGCTACACCTGGCTTTCCAGGACATTTTGAGTGAATTTCACTCAGAGTAGGGGAGATACTACAATGAAAAATTTGAGGGGAAGGATGACAAGATCTAAAAGGTTGTGTCCGTGCACATGCTTATGTCAGTTTCAGATCCCCAAAAACATCTTGGTTGTCTCAAGAAATTGCCTGTGATGTCCCCTTACAGTTCTAGCTACTTTTGGTAGAAAACCCAGGCAGGCAGAAAAACAAACAAGCAAACAAAGGAACGAACAAACAAACAAACGAACAAACAAAAAACTAAAAGAATTAGTGTTCCATTTCTTCAGTCTTTGTGTTAGAAAGAAAAGCATCTTAGAGTCTATTATACAGAACTTCTATTCTATAATGTAGTTGTAGTTTTGCTCCACTTGTCTCCTTGCTTGTTGCTTATTCCCTATATAGATTTGGAGACACTTAGGATGTTAGCAACACTCTCAAAATAATGACCTGGTTTGATAAATTCAGTCAAAAGTTCTTCAGCTTTACAAGAAATATACTAAGATACAGTTATCCAGAGTAAAAGTTAAATTTTGTTTTGTGTAGGCAAGCATTCACCCCTATAAAAGAGGTTAGTCCAAGTAAATCCAATTGATATTGGAAATATTAGAAAACTTAGATGAATCATTCTAAACAATGAAAAAAACATGATTCTAACTTTGCCAAGAACAGGTTGTTCTTATTACCAGCACTGAGCTGACATTGTTTCCAAATCGTTTGTGTTTTTTTTTCCTTCCTGTTTACCTAAAAACTCATTCAGCCAAAGATTTTCTTTGATTTAATGAAGCACTACAAGGAAAAAAAGACCCAAAAACCATTGTGCAGATGGTAAACATAAGGGAAAGTTTCAGAATGTAGTTATAAAACCACTTTTGAGTTTCCATTATTTTCATGGTCTGATACTTGAAATAATTTGTTGTATATTAATGAAACCCAGTTCTCTGGGTTGACACTGACCAAATGCCAGGCACCCATGAAAGCCGCCCACTCACTCCCCTCTGCAGCTGGGCAGAGGAGACAAAATTTAATGAATTTAATGTTAATGGGTTGAGATAAGGACCAGGAGAGATCACTCATCAAATACTGTCAAGGGCAAAATAGGCTCAACTTAGAGATGTGAAGTGAATTTATTACACTAACAAAATCAGAGCAGGATAATGAGAAGTAAAATTAAACCTTGAAAACACCTTCCCCCCATCCTTCCTTCTTCCAGCTCTACCTCTTACCCCAGTGGCTCAAGGGGCAGGGAATGGGGGTTATGATCAGTTCATCACCCATGGCTTTCCCTGCTGCTCAGGGAGAGGAGTCCTTCCCTGCTGCACCGTGGGCTCCTCCCCACAGGAGACAGCTCTCCATGATCTTCTCCAGTATGAGTCCAACTCACACGCAACAGTTCTCCTCAAACTGCTCAGTGTGGGCCACTCTTCCACGGGGGGCAAGGACAGGCTGCTCCAACAGGGCAGCAGGGCCCCTCTTCCATGGGTGTCCCACAGGGTCACAGCCTCCTCCAGGCATCCCCTGCTCCGGTGGGACTGCTCCATGGGCTGCAGGTGGATCTCTGCATCCCCATGGATCCCCCATGGGCTGCGGGTGGATCTCTGCATCCCCATGGATCCCCATGGGCTGTGGGTGGATCTCTGCATCCCCATGGACCTCCATGGGCTACAGGTGGATCTCTGCATCCCCATGGACCCCCATGGGCTGCGGGTGGATCTCTGCATCCCCATGGATCCCCATGGGCTGTGGGTGGATCTCTGCATCCCCATGGACCTCCATGGGCTGCAGGTGGATCTCTGCATCCCCATGGACCTCCATGGGCTGCAGGGGCACAGCTGCTTCACCATGGTCTCACCACAGACCATGCACCACATGCCTGCAGAGGAAACTCAGCTCAGGCACCTGGAGCACCTCCTCCCACCCCTTCCCCACTGACATTGGTGTTTGCAGAGCTGTCCTTCTGACATGTTCTCGCTCCACTCTTCTCTGGTCGTGATTAAAACTGGGCAACAACGTTTTGCTTTTCTTTGTTCTTAAATCTGTTGTCACAGAGGTTTTACTTCCATTTTAATTGGCCTAACCTCGGCTAATATCATATCCATCTTTGGAGCCACCAAGGATTGGCTCTGCTAGACATGATGGAAGCTTCTAGTAGATTCTCACAGAATTCTCACAGAAGCCACCACTCCTGTAGCCCTCCCACTACCAAAACCAAGCCATGCCAAAACAAATACACTGAATAAATTACACTTGACACTTAAAATAATAAATAAAATTTGTTTCTGTTAATGCTAGTTAACTCCATTTAAGGCTGTCTATTACTGAGTCTTTATTATGCCTGGTATTACAGCTGCAAGCAAACAAAAAAGAACTCTTTCTTTTCCACTCTCTCTTTTTTATTTAATTTGTTCCTATGTCTGACCGCTCAAAGAATATATAGAATACAGGGCATGTTCTGACATAGCTTGAATTTTTCCCTTTGGCTATTCATGCACTTTTAAGACATGGGTATTTCTTTTTACAGAGTTTAAGCATTTCTTATATTTAAATTCATGTTGCTTCTAACCTTTCTTTCCTTTTCTCACTCTGTATAAATTGCAATTCTTCAGATCTTCTTCATAGTGTGATTCATCACCAATGAGAGAGCAAGAGATTCTTAGTATCTATGAAAATCACCTTTTACCCATCTACACATTCTCATCAGAATTTAAATTAAAAAAGAGGAACATTCTATTCCAGGGAACTCTAGGAGATTTTTAGCCAGGCTGAAGGAATTATATTTCCTAAAAATGAATTTTTATGCAGTTGTAATGAAGGAGTTTAAAACTATTTTATAGACAAAAGTGAAGAAATGGGATAACTGCTTGAAATTGTATTGGGTTTCCATGGCAAGGTTTTGGTAGTGGATGAGATGGAAGTTGGTTTTTGTGAGAAGCTGCTGGAGGTTTCCCTTATGGACAGCAGAGCCAACGCCAGTTGACTCCAAGACTTCAAGGATGAGCCCATCAGAGGTGGTGGTGGAGCCTCTGGGATGGCACGCCTGGAGACAGAGGATATGTGAGAGAAACCAGTCTGCAGAGACCAGGATCAGTGAGAAAGGAGGGCACGAGGCTGCCAGGGCAGAGGTTCCCCTCCAGCCCGATGCTCGTACCGTGGAGCGGCAGCTGTGCCCTGCAGCCCACGGACACACACAGCAGAGCAGGGAAACACCTGCAGCCCCTGATACTGTGGGTTAAGCACTAGATAGAAATATCTCCTTGTTTTTACATTTTAGTGAATGTATGCGGAGTGCTGAGAGTGTTTTATTCCCTTAAGAGTGCCTATTACCTCTGTTTCACTGATGTTCTAGACTTTCAGTCCAACTGGGTCAAATTAAATCTAGAATATAATAGAAACTTTTATATTTATATTTTGTGGATATGAAAGCTATTAAAAAAATAAACTGTTTTTATTAAATTCAGTGTATTTTACTATATGCACCATAATGAGAAAGAGAACTTAAAAAAAACAAAAACAAACAAAAAGCGCAAAAAAACCAGTGTACGCAGAGGATCTCCTCTGTCTCAGTTTAAGATTATTTCCTCTGGTCTGTCACTGCAGACACAGCAGAAGATACTGGCTCTCCCCTCACTACCACGTCCTTTCAGGTACTCGTAGAGCATAAAGAGGTTCCTCCTGAGCATCCTCTACTGGCTGGCTGCTCCTCATATGACAAGTTTCCTAGACCCATCACATGCCTTTTTGCCTTTTTCTGGACACACTCCATATCCTTTTTAAAGTGAGGGGCCCAGAACTGAAGGCAGCACTCCAGGTGTGTCCTCACCCATGGCGAGTACAGGGGACAGTCATTTCCCTGGTCCTGAAGGCTGCACTATTCCTGATGGAGGATGCTATTGGCCAAAATGCCAATGACCTTCTTGGCCACCTGGACACACCACTGGCTGGTGTACAGGCTTCATATTCCATTTTATTGTGCTTTATATGCATTTGGGCACTAACTAATTAACTCTGAGGACATATGCAAAACAGTTGCCTATAATATAATTTTTTTATTTTTATATTTTATTTGGTATTAAACAGGTTATGTAGATCATCTCAGTTTGCATGCAAAGTCTGAAAGTTAAAACATTGTAGTGAAAGCTTTCATACCTGTGCAAAGTTTCAAATATGTGGTATGAGAATAAATCATGAATGTGCATGAGGTGGGGGACTAAAGAAAGGAATTATGAAGACTCACCATCTCCTATCAACAAGAAATACAATGGTCCACCATACATTCAATTCTTGTCACTTCCACATCCTATATTCAACACTTCAGACCAGCAGTCAAGGGTGGCTGTTGTATTTAAAAAAACCAAAAACAGATGGTTGATGAACACTTCCATTTGAATCGAATAAAGAATGATGTATATTTATTTTTTGTACTCTTCAAGCAGTGTTTTAGCTTATTGGCTTATTACTAAACCAACCATGATTTAGTTTCTTTCCCAAGGTGAATATGAAAATTGAAACTAAGAATAAAACTTCTGAGAAGTTTTGCCTATAATATGTATTAATGACATTATTCAAATTGTGGGGGAAAGGAGTATTTTATTTTATTCTAATATTTCTTATGCATAAAATCTAATGCAGAGCTGTGGCTCTGTTTCTGATTTTACAATTTTTATGTAATTTGAAATGCCGCGAATTTCAAGGAGCCTTACAGAGGCTTGCAAAGTTTAACATTGAAAGGGAAAGTAGGTTAGGGTTCATCCAGGATAGGAACATGCACATGGACATCTTTTTAAATGCATATTTAATGAATAAATTAAACTACATTTTACCCTGAAATCTTCATATAGCAGAAATTAGTCCTCTACTTTAATTTTGCCGAAACTTTTAGAAACCTAAGGACTTAATGACAGTTTTGGTATAATTTTGTTAGTTAATTTATAAACAAAGCTGGAAGGAAACTCCAGATTATTAAATTGTCCCCTATCACCCATTGGTACTTTAGGATAACACACTATGACTGGAATACTGTGATACAGTAAAATATGTTTCTTCCCCATAAGTCAGAATCTGCAACTGAAGTAAGAGTTCCTACTATAGGGTTTCTCAGGTTTTATACTTAATCTAGAATACAGATATGTTTTTCTCTTGAAATCTTTTGGCAAAATGGCCATGTTTAGCATACCTGAATATTTCTATACCTGTTTATCAACAGTTGTCGTTTTCCATGCACGAGCAACATATAAGAGTCACTGAAGGACAGAAGAAATTCAATATTCAAATTTATAGTTAAATATTATATTAAGAAATATATATAGAAAAGTAGTTGATAAAGGCTTCAGATGTCTATAAGATATTGAAACTCATGATGGTTCAAGGCATTTTTTTAGAGTTGGGTGATCTAATTTAATTTTCTTCTCCAGCATTTCTGTATTGGGTGTTTCAGTTCAGTTTATTTCTAATCTTAACATTTTTTTTCACTCTTGAAAATTTTGTCAGGATTTGATATATTTTATGGGAATTAAGTTTACTATTTTAAACTCAGTACATTTCTAGTCCCTTCAGGTAAACTTGAAAATTAAACATTACTGCACCTAGCAGTTTAATACATAGTATGTAAATAAAAGAAACCTCTAACATACATGATTTTTCATTTTTTCTACTTATAGTTTTTCGGTACTAGGGGTTCATAAAGATGTGGATGTTTTTCATTCTCCACTTGTATAAATATAATGATAAAACTGAGTCTGGGAATTGGAGATTTTCATACAACTCCCACAAGATCTCATTTTGTTTTTCCTTGAAAAAGGTTCCTTCAAAGCCAATACAAAAAACCCTATGGAATCTTCATTATAATGTTCTCATTCCCCTTTTGTATCAATCAAATATAGTTAGGTTCTTTCATAGGGAGCGTAGAAGAACCTAAGTGACAGCATAACCGAATGTTCCTTATTTATGAATGTAAAAGACCAATCCTCAAAAATGTAAAAATGTTACCTTTTTCAATTATTCTATTTAATAAATTAAAATAAATAGTAAGAAAAAAACGCTTTTCAACTAGAAATATTTCAAACATTTAACAGCTGACTAGGTTTTGGAAAAATGTTCAGTTCAATATCACTCTGAAATGGACAATTACAGTCCTGCAACAAAAACTTCTTGTTGACATAATCTCATCTAATATCAAAAGAAATGAGAACAGAATCATAAAACAAAGTTGCGATTTTATTCAATGTTTGAGCTAAGGCAGCTTTAAATGAGCTTTGTTGGGGTTTTTTGCTGGTTTGGTTGGGGGTTTTGGATTATTTGTTTGTTTGTTTGAAGAATTTATGGTGATAACCATTTACCACACAATACCTATAATGTTTTACAGAGGAGAATCCCTGTCAGATATTCTTCACAATAGTGCAGGATGTGGTATATGAGCAAGGCTACTTATTGAGCCAGAGATTTAAATCTAGTTTTCACTTCAATACCTGAAAGCTCTGCTGTAAAACTTTGAATACAATAGACAATAGAAGACCTTATTTTTGACAACAGAAGATTAGGATATTCCATCTTTAGCTATGTTCCATACTTTTACCCTCAGATTTAAGATATCTATGGGAGAAATGTTTTTTTCCTTATTCTTTCTTTCATTGGCTGTTAAGCTAAAGGTTTATGAGACATAAACACAGAAAACTTGGCAAGGAAGCTGTGAATGGCTGTTTTTTTGACTGGGTGGCTAACTGATTCTGCTTTAGAAGTATTGTAATTTTTGGCAGCTATTAATTTTCCTTCCTACTGCAGAAATAAAATGATAAAGTTGTAGCATAGGAGGAAGTACATAGGAAATTTTATCAAATATGTATGCTAAATACTAGAGCCATGGTAACTAAGCCTCTTAGCCTAATCTTTCCCCAAGAAGTAATATTCTCCAAATCTACTGTTGCTCAGTAGAAAAGGCAATGTTAAATATAGAAGTACATAGCTTTATTTACATGTTGACAATTGTTCTTAAACCCAAATCTACTCAGCCAAATCTACTCTTATTTATTTATTTATTTATTTATTTATTCATTCATTCATTCATTCATTCATTCATTCATTCATTCATTCATTTATTTATTGTGACATACAGAGTATGGTCTTATTAGTTTCAGTAGAAGTGATTACAAGCACATTTAAATACTTGATCTCAGATATCTAAAGTTTTTTCCCTGGTTTGACTTTTTGAAGGAAAAATGTTGACACTTCTGTTTACACTGTTCTCAAAGCAGAAAAACAAAAATTTTGTTTCTGAAAAGAATTATTCAAGAATTTACACAATTAAACCCAGTATAAATGAAAATAAATCAATGCTATCCTTCTTACAGTTTTAATACTGGCTTTTTTTCTTTCTTTTTTTTTTATATTAGGGTTATCTAACATTATCTAATTTCTTACCTAATCTATTTAAGCATTATCTAATCTAATCTAATGCTTCAGAGTTACAAAATTATATATTAAATTTCTCATCTTTCATAAAACATGGACCAAAATAAAAGGCAGATTAGACATAGAAATAAATTATGTACCTACATCTTGATAACTACTAATTTTAGTATCCATTCAATCAAGGTATAAAGAATATTATTAATTTTTAATCTTTTTTTTGTCTTATTTATTGGGCAAAAATTGTTTTTTCTCTTACTGCCTTTGATTGCAAAATCCCATTTATTTTAAATTAATGAATTTACTGTCTGTATGTGGTGATAATGCCATGTGGTTGTTCCAAAAACATGGTTAATAAAATCACCAGATAAAGTAATTCAACAGTAGGGTATTGTGTTCATGGTTAGTCAGTTATTTGTTTCCTACTGTCATATCAATAGTTTACAAATTATTGTTACATTATTTCTTTCACAGACTTTATTGGGGACAAATGTCTTTTTTGAAGCAAATACAGGAAAAGTTGGAAAATATGCTTATATTACTTATGAGTTTCCTACACATAAGGAGATTTGATTTTTTTTTTTTCCCTAGATTCAAATACAAGTACTCTTCTCATTAGTTAAAAAAAATGTGATGTGAAAGATGGAATATCTGGTTGTGAAATATGGTATGTCTGGTTGTGAGAAGTTCCTTGGGGATCTGAAATGAAGTCAGACATCTCAAGCTAAATTTTCCCGAAATCTTACTTATATTTTGTCATTTGTGGCATGGAAAAAGACAGCAGGAACTCTAGCTTTTTAATCTATATTTTAATCACTGAAAGCTAATTCAGTAAACCATATTGTGCTATTCTTAGAGCTAGCTCGTCTCGAGTTCTCATTAATGTTTCCTTTTTCTTTCATTTCTATTTTTGTTATTTATTTATTTATTTATTATAAATTCGCTTGAGGTCCTAGGATTCCCTGGAGTGCCTTTGGTATCACTTTGGAATGTGTTCATTAGCGTGCAACTGTGATATTTTATTGTAAGGAGTAATTTTCACTTTTTATCCTTTCATTAGACATAAGGAATATTTATTTTTATATAACTTGGGTGTGTATATAGGCCAAGACTTTCTTTTTATTTATTCAAATTTGGTTTTGTTTTTTGGCAATTTGATTTGACTTGTGGCTAAAGCATGTTTTCCTGCTTAGTTGTCAGCTGTAGATAGGTTATTCCTTCTTCTGCATTAGCCTGACCTTAGAGAGTGTTCCACTTACTTTTACCCTCACAAATGAAAATTATAATATCATTATTTATCCTTTAAATTATTGCACACTGACAGAGTGGAGATTTAGCCATTTAGATAGGAAAAAGAAAAGAAAATTGATAATATTTCCTCAATTCCCCAAAAAATGTAATCTTATAGAATTAATTTTGCAGAACTATGGATATATGATTATAGCACGTGATCTGTGATATGTTTCAAGAAAAAGCAACATTTCAACACAGTTTTTAAGCCTTTTGATATTACGTTTTAAGCAGTTATCATGTGTGTCTGTCCTTTAGCAACAATTCTATTCTCACTGCTGAGTCACATGATGAAAACTGTACAATATTAAACACTTAATGAAAAACATACTACATCAAATTTCAGGAAAAGGTCATTCTGTTTTTTTGAAGGAATGAAGATACATGATTCTATTTCAATATACTCTTACCTTGCCCTTTAAATGACATCAGAGACGAAAAGTAAGATTCTTCTTTAGAAGAGTATAGTTAAAGTCTATAAATGGATCTTACCTTCCATTTGTAACGAATTTTAAATTGGGAAGACTGCAATACCTGCAGATTTTCTGCTTTTTTTCCCAGTGAATAGTAATAACTCAGTGGACCTAATTCTGTCCCTATGTATACAGTTGCAACTTTTTGTATGTAAAAGCATATAAATCAAAACGACAAGCTATATTCAACACCAATTTGGAACACCACCAAATACAGAGATGAAAAATAACTTGTTCAAAAATCCACATCTCCTGTGCTTGATATCTAAAATAGACAGTCTAAAATAATTTTGTCTACTCTTTCCCAAACTAAGAAAGTAATGCAAGTAATAATCTGTCATGGAGAGGATTATCTACTAGGATGTCCAAGAAGTAAAGGATAGACCCAAAAGTGATAACTGAAATTAGACATTAATACTTACATATTCTAATTTTGAATTTATTCCACAAGACGTTTCTCTTATTAAGGATGAAGAGAGAAAATTAAATTTTATGTATTCAAATAGTGAAAAGAATAAATATGCACAAAATAGGAAACTAATCTTACATTTCTTATTTCGAGTTCTTAAAATCATTCCAGAGATGGAGTAAGGTAAAACAATATAAACCTTTAATGGTGCTTACTATTTTTTTTTCTCAGATTCCAGATGAAAGGTACTACAATGCCCAGAGACTTCAGAGATTTTAAGGAATACTAAATAATAACTCGGAGCAAAACTAAAATCAATTCAAATTAATCTATCAGAAAAGTGTATAATAAGACCTCGTGAAGTCCTCCTCTTGATAGACTTATCTTTCCAAGTCTGTGCATCTCACTGACTTACCTGGGGTTTCTTCAGATTGCTCTTGGCTGCAACGCCAAGGTCTGAGCAAAACCTGGGAGGAGAGTGGGCATGGGGGGGTGTTGTCTCTGTTGTAGCAATACCATGGTTCTCAGGACAAGGAGGGATCAGCAGGCTGCAATACTGGATACTTTTCTACAGATCCAGGAGCGGCTTTATGTGCAAGATGCCACCCAGGAAACATCTGCTTTGCTGACCTGAGAGCGAGACAGGTTGAATCCAGCCAGGATGACAAAGTGACACCCATCTTGCCAACTCCAGGGAGTTTGTTATTAAACACAACGTTTTATCTTTTTATTATATATGGCAGTAGTTCATTCTTAATCTTCAGACTCATTCCTTTTTTATTAGGAATTTCTTTTATCGATGCAATTTATCAACAAGACTTTTAATAAACATTTCTTATTTGCGTTATATGCTTGAATTGGAAAACTCTGAAGTATGACCAGCCACTGAAATTAAATATAGTTATCTTGAAACATGATGCAAAATATAGCTCTGTTATTGAGGGTGGGGAGGGTTGCTGTATTTTTCAGTAAAAATCTCGTTGACAATGTATAAAAATATGTCAATAGTCAAAGATTAGGAATGAGGCACCTTGTTAGATAAAATAATAGGAAAACCCTCCTGTGTTTCAGGAGGTTACACCAGAATATGAGGAACAACTTATTTATTGTGCAAGTGACCATACACTGGAAGTGATTGCCTGAGAGGTTATGGATCTGTCTATTTCTGTCTCTCCCACTGGAGGATTCAAGAACTGTCTGGGCAAAATCCTGTGTAATGTACTCTAGAAGTTGGACCTGATGACCCAGTCTGGTTTCTTCCAATTTTAACCATTTTAATTTGGTTCTAGAGAAAGGGATGTTTTGATCCAAATTCTTTGGAACAATTTCCATACGATTTTTTCATTCTTAGTACAAGTTTTTTCAGGTTTATGTTAAAGCAAATTAATATTTCTAATTGCCTTTTGTAAAAAAAAACTATCTATTTTTATTTTGTCCTCTCAGAGTCTTTCAGGGAAAAGAAAAATATATATGAAAAAACATCACCAAAAGATATACCATTTTAACATCCAGATTAGTCTATACAATCATCTCTTCCTTTACTTCATATTTTGTGTTGTTTTTCACGGCAGCAATCCATTCTAATCCTTAATTTTAAACTAATCAGTTATTTTTATTCATTATTTTTATTATAATAAATTTTTTTTCTCAGTCTATGTTTTCTCACTATAACAGGAAGAAGAAGAAAAAAAGATTATTTCCTCCAGTTTTATCCTATCATATTTTACATGGAATTATTGAGATTCCATAAGTCATTATAGGCAGATTTAGCATAATTTATAATTCATTATTCAAAGTTCTTAGTCAACTTCAGTTCTAATTTTATGCCATTGATCAACATTAGCAAATTAGATATAGCAAAATTTAAAAAATAAAATTAGAAAATCAGTATCAGATGGAATATAGCTTTTTTGTCCTGTATTGTAAAGACACAGTGGTAAAAATACTCATTAAATTTTTGAATGGTTTTGCTGGTTTTCCTTTTGTTATTTTTTTTATTTGGTTTGATTTGGTTTTTTTGCTAATGGAAATCTAACTTTGCATGAGCATCAATATTCTCCAACAAAATATTATTTTATGTTTGAGATGCTTTTTAATGGAATGAAGAGAGAATATTGAAAACAGGAAATGACTGTGACTGAATAAGATATATTTTGGATGAACATGAAATACAATTTGTTTAGAGACAGGTGAAAAATTGCCTTAGTGCAACTAGAGCTGATGTAAATTTTCCCTTTTGATTAATGAAAAGCTCAAGTAATCTTTATTCAATTCTAAACTGGAAGTTATTTAAGTCCATCTGCTCTGCCAGTTTTTTATTTGGCCAGAAAAATAGCTATGAGGAAACAAGCAAAAGTAACAACTCTTACAGGTGCTCCTGGGCTGCCTGTTTTAAGGCTGATAATCCATGACTGCTGAAATGTTTTCACCTGAACAGATTGCTGCTTTAATTTCTTTATTTATTATAAAACAAGTTGTCTTTTCTGAGCCAAGCATAATCTGTTTGTTTTGTTTTACAGGACTAAGACAACGTTTCTAAGGATGTTAAACTTAATTAGTGCCGTTATAGTTACTGACATAGATAGCATTGCTTCTTATCTAATTTCCTCTGAGTTATTTAGACAACATTGAAAATAATAACTCTTCTTGTTTACTTTGGTCCCTGTTCTTTGTATCAAATAAATGCCAGGAAGAAAAGATCTCACTTTGTGATCTGGACAGAAATAACGTGTCAAATTTTTTTTGAGGAAAATATTTATTTGGCTGTTTTAAGGTTACTTCATGTTTCTGAAATAGACTTTGGTCTGTATAAAGTGCAGCATTGCCATGATACAGAATTCTAGGATTTTCAAATAGAATGTGATTCAATGTCATGTTATGTTAGCATGATATATATGTACAGAAAATAAACCTTTTTATGTTTGTAAAATACTCCTACTATTTTAGAGTAGCCTGTTACTGTTTCTCTTAGGACCACACATTCAGCAAATTAGGATCATATCACCAAATCTTACTTAAGATTAAATTCTGTAGTTTTTCATAATTTTAAAACTCTCCATATCTTGGCACAAAAACTTACTTGGTATAACACCTTTAGTTTATTGTTTCCATGAAGGTTTTATTAGAATTTTTCCCATAGTGCTTAAATTTAAATTATAGATTGGATTGCTTACTTGCACACACATAAAACCACAAATCAACCAGGGATGGTAGAAAAGTTTACCACTTTTAAAATAATGATAAATTGCTTTAAAAGTAAAAGGGAAATTCTTTATATTTAAAAAGAAAGAAAGAAACAGTTTGACTATGAACCACTACATCTGTTTCAACTGGAATTCCTATTATTCTTTTTGCCTAAATCATTCAGAAGAGAAAGTGATTAGTGAGTACTGAAATTTGTTGGTATAGTGTGTTTCAGGAGAGCCAACACCCAAGATCTGGAAGAATTTCTGGATATTGAGAAGCAGGTGAATTAATTAAAAAAAAAAGACAAGGGAGAAGGCGAGAAGGAGGTTGGGAAAAACCCACAAACTTGCTATTCACTATTTTTCAATGAAATAATTGTGCACATGTACAAAGATAGTTCCTTAACTATTACTACTTAGAAAAACATTAGCACCTCAGAATCATGGTTATCTGACTACATATAGTCAAACATTGGTGAAGATCAAAACCAGAAATATATTACTATAAATTACTAAGAAATTAACTGTGAATAAAATAAACTATGTAAATCTATGTAAATCACCAATATCTCTAATTTTACAATTTTTCTGGCCTTATGTTCTTGAAAGGAGTTAGTAGTGTTGGACTGTAAAAATATTCAAAGAAAGAAAAAAATGAGTGATTTGAAATATGAAATAACTGCAATGTAAAAATAAACTAAGCAGTAAAGAATTAAAAAATAAATTGAAGTAAAGGTTAAGCTACACATCTAAAAAATCATGATTTGTATGGAGAGACTGATTAGAGAAATGATTACTCTTTGACAAAAAAAAGTGTTGGGCACCTTGTGGAATATTCAAACAAAAAATATTCACCCATTATAGAATTAAAGAAAGAGATTCAGGGCCAGAATCTCTTATTGAAGCCTGAAATTTTCATTAGGTCACTGATTAGACCAATTCATAGAAAATAGGTATATCAGAGGCTATTCATCATGCTGGGATGCATGCAATCTCCTGTTGAACAAGATTGTGAGACTATGGAGTGTGTGCCAGTGAGTGCCAACTATCACCCTATATTTAAACTGGTTTTTATGTTCTTTTCCTAGCCAGCTGGTAACACATATATTCTTATTATCTTCATTGGAGATACGATAGTCCTAGACATTTCAAATAATGTAGAATGTGTCCTCAGTTGCAGGTACTCCTGGCTCCTTGGAAATTATTTTTAAAACATATTTCTATCCAGCTCAATGGAACTGTTTCTCAAAGAGGGATGCTTCACTGGGAGCACTGGGATTCTCTCTTATTAAAACTGTAAAGGATGTATTCACAGAAAAACTTCTCAGAAATATTTTTCTCTGGGCTAAGTCTGGATAATAGGAGTGCACTCAACAGGATTGACACCAAAGGTCTTCTCAAAACAGAAAACATTCCAACTGCAGCTGGTCTCACTATTCAGACTTGGGGGGGGGGTTACTTTCTCAGTAGCTGCTTAGCTCCTTGGTTATTTATTTGCATAATGTAAATTTAGCTCAATCATGAATGAAACTTGATCCTTCTGCTGCTTTGGATGGAACGTACAGTAAATGTATTATTGTACTAATTAAGAATTATAGTCATTGATATTTAACCTTGTGTATCACAGTAAATTAGTTATTTTTCTGAGGTATGAAAGCTTTTAAATTTATAGAAGCAAAAAAAATGTTAAGGCATCATATAAGTAAGACTAAAGAGCTCAATATAAAAAGCAAAAAAAAAAAAAAAAAAAGAAAATTTTATATGGCAGTAACAGCTGATCACCTTGTACACACTCGTAATGAGCCTTCTTACAGGATTTCACCTGTATTTCATCTAGTAACCTCAAGTACTATAACACTGCCAGATTTCCTAGGCAACAAAATCTAAACTGATTGGTAGTTGTTTGGAGGTTTTTTTTCAGCAGAGATGACTTATTTCATTATTAATAAATCACTGTCCTACTAGGAGAGAGGGTTTTGGAAGAGTCAATAGCCTAAGTTCATTTGTGCTGTTCTTCATAATGCTTTTGTAAAAACAAAGATTTTGTGGAAAAAAGATGTCCTTGAAAGGTTACAAGGTAGAAAATTACTACCTGCTGGTAATATGCAGCACAAATAGCTTGATTTCTTTACAACAACCTGGTCCACTTACCATCTGTCAATCTTAAAAGCAAAGAGTCCAAAACACAAAATCTGCAGGGCACATGGTCACTTTTAGCTGAAATACCTTTATTCTTTATTTCTTGTAGGTTAACACCTACAAAGGTGCAGCATTATGTTCCTTCAAATTCCTCAACAAAATTTTCCTGTGGTGACCTTTGAAAGAGATCTTGACAAAGGTGAGGTGATCTATATGCTCAGGCTGCTTCCTGACGTGCTGATAAATATTATCTCACTGTCCCACTGCAGCCCGTTCTATTGTCTTTGTTTTCCTCTCATAAACTCATTGCTAGGGCTCTTTTACATTATTATGCAACTGTCTTTGACAATGCAGTTTCTGTTCAGATGGCCTTGTTTCCATAGTTCTAAAGCAAAAACTAAATTTAGTCACCTTCAAAGTTTTAGGAAGATTAATCTGAGCAGGTGGGAGTGCAGAGTGATTCTAAACAGACACCTGCCAGTGAAAGATGACCAGTTGTGGAAAGAATTATCATTATTTATTAATTATTTTTTATTTGTCAGAAGAAAACATCTTGGTTATAAAGAAAGTCTCAAACACACAAAACAAAGGGAAATAACTGGTTGTGAACACCATATCATTTACACAAAATAATTAAAAGCAATTTTGACTAGTGTCTCAATCAACCTTAATATTCAAGTTTAAAATCTGATAAAAAATGTAATCTGATGGTTTATATTAACAAAATTATTATATACATAACTTTAGATATTTTGTTTCATTTTGTTTCCACTTTTCAAAGATTCTGCCAAAAAAACTACAGACCCAGAAGTTCAATGCCAAATGATTTTATATTGTTTTGCCAACATTACCAAAAAAAATTAATTACTTTCCCTCATTTTATATACATGGAATGTTTTACCTTGGTTGGTTGCCAGGTGTGCCCAAGCCACTCACACACCTCCAGCTTCTGGGACTGCACTGTTAATGGCAAATGACTCAAAACAATTGAGGAGGTGCCAGGGGGCTTTGCTGAGGCCAGGTTTGCATCCCTGAGGAGTCAGAGGTAAGTTTTGGGTGTGTGGTGGCAATTCCTACAGACAGAAGGGCCATCTTTGACACTGAGCAGGGACAATCTTGAAGGTGGGAGGCACCTTTCATGATGGTGATTGTCCACACAATTCCTACACAAGCACTGAGATGTAAAATTCCCTCTTCAGTCTTACTAGGGGAAGGTTTGATGGGACACAGCTGACTCAACTGCTGATATGAGGCAGCTCTGATGTCTTAGAAGGAGTCAAGAAACATTAATGTTCCCTAAAATGCCCTCAAGCTCTTTCCTGAGGCCTTCCACCAAAGGACTGCACATGATCCAAGCATTGCAACAGATCCAGAATCTATTGCAAAAGACAGTGCAAAACTCCCCTACCCTTAGGGGAGGTGCCTGGATGTTCCTACCTATCTTGAATGTGAAACCAGAGACCTCTTTTTTTGCTAATAAAGCTTATGATAACAAAAATATTGGGAATATATGCATGTTCCACAGGTTTTATTCTAGCTATCTTTTTTCCCTCAATGAGTCTCATATTGAGGTTTGAGACAATATCTCAAAAACTATATAAAATGTGTTTAATAGGTGATCTAATTTCATTTGTTAGGAAAGTTAGTCTCCTGGTTTAATACATATTAAACTTGGCTTGAAACATTCAAACCTCCAGTTAGTGTATGCATAGCTTATAATTCAGTCAAGGATTTCAACTCTTTTAGTAAGAAGGGAAATTTCTATTCTTTTATTGCAAGTTCTGGATATCTTTCTGATATGTGCACATGTATTTATATAATGATACATTCTTTGTGTCTCATAACATCTGAAAGCATCTGAGGCACTAATACATTTTACAGCAATAAATGCAATCCAAGTCATGCATTATTTCTCTTGTAGTGCTAGGTCATCCTGCTAGGTGAAACTTAACAATGCAAGTTCATTTTTATCAAGCTTATTTATACTCATTTTTATTCCTGTAATGTAGCAAGCTGTCGACTGTTTCTCAAATGTGAGAACTGCGTTCTCTTGAATTAGTTAGAAAATACACAAAAGGAAATACATTAAATTAACTCAAACACTACAGTACAAGTTTAATAATGACTTACATCCAAAACAATAATACCTGGTATAGCATCATTTACATGACACATAACTAGAGGTCTTCCAGGGTTATAAAAACACTATGTAGAAAAACTGTAATACAAAGTGTATTTTACAATTAATCATATTTTTGAAAACCTGAAAGACATTTCATTAAATATTTTTATCCTCTAATACATGAAAGGACTGGTTGTATGCTGTTTTAGGGGTTTTATGCAAATATTGTGGCTTTGCAGGTATACACATGCATTTCTGTCTCAATATTAAAAGAAATAAAACAAGTTATTTTTGCAAATTGTTTAAACATTCATAATTAACATTACAATGTGTTTACACAAACTGCTCCATCATGACCAAAGCTCTAAGTTGCCTTATGGTGCCCTAGGGAATAATTTTATTTATCCAGTTATTCATTTGTTTGAAGGAAGCAGGGAGAGAAGGAACACTTATTTACTCTCTTTGCCTTTTTTTTCCTATGTACTGGAAGCACACAAAGATACAACCAAGCTGTGTTGTCATGAAAGATAACAAACGGGACTCCATGTTTTTCAACTTCCCCTTTTCTGTTCTGTAATTGATTGTGGTCCTTCTTCATGTACAGAATTGGAATGGTACCTCTGCAGTATGCAGGGAGGGAAAATGAAGGTCTGCACTCATCCAGAGCTGAGTTAGGTATGAGGATGTCAGATGTGAGAACAGAGTATGTGTGGCAAAGCTGAGGAACATGTTCTGAGACGTGAGAGAAGTTGAGCAGCCCTTGACCACTGCTGCTTCATGTCTGCTACAGAGACAGACACAACTCTGATCCAAAAGTATTAGTAAATAAAATCCTAAGACCACTATGGGGGACCATTAATTTGATTTTATACTAAAATCTATTGGAAATGTTATAAATTTACAGTACAATATTTTCTCTAGGTGCTAAATTTCCCAAAATTGCCTGGGGAATTTTTTTTAAATTAATGTCTTATCTCTAAGGTTCTATATGTGATCTTGTGGCAGAAATTTTGTCTCTCTCTTGAATGCACCTGTGTAATCCATCCATCCATTTATTTATAAAAGATCAACAGCCTCTCCACGTTTAGATTTCTCAAAGTGTCTTCCAGCTGCAGTGCTCCAAACGTGGAACACATAGAAAACTCTCATGAAAGCATTAATAGATAGGCATGGCAGTATCAAATGTCTGGGGTTTTTTTAATACTGTCATTTAGATTCACTTAAAGGAAAACAGATACAAGGCCTGGAGAAGTTTGCTTTAGTCGTGGGGTGAACTCTGGTGGTGCATCCTGCTCCCCTAGGACAGGCTATGATCTGAGAAAGCACCCAATACTTACTCAACATCATTCATTCCATCTATTCTAGGTGTTTATATAATATCCAAACTCAAGAGATTTTTCTTTTGTTTCAAGGATGAAAAAATTTTGCTGCATGTAAATCCTGTAGTCTTTTCTCACAAATGTCACTCTGGAACACCATGCATGGTCTAGTAGTTTGAAATTTGAAATGGGTCACTGTTTTTGGAAGAATAATTATTCTCCACGAAAAAAATAGCAATTTTAAAGCAAGATTTTTTAAAGGATTTTCTTGTGTACTTAAGATCTACAATTAGGAATTGTTTGAGCAGAATTGACTTAGGGAAATTAATTTAATTCATTACCAATCAAATCAGAGTAAGATAATGAAAAGCAAAAGCAGAACACCTTTCCACTGTCCCTCTACTGATTTTCTCTACCTCTTCCCCTCTTTGTCCCAGAGGAGCAGGGAGTGGGGGTTGTCTTTGCCTCTCATTCCTCCTCACTCTCTTCCCCTGCTCCACTGTTGGGATTCCACCCTCAGGAGACTGTCTGTCATGGATTTCTCCAAATGGGTCCTTCTCACAGACTTCACAAACCTGTGCTCTGGCACAGGGCCCCCAGGGGGTCACAAATCCTGGCAGCACATCTGTTCCAGTGGGGGCTTTCCCAGGGTCCCAGACTCCTTCAAGCATCTCTACCTGTTCCAGTGAGGGCTTTCCCAGGGTCCCAGACTCCTTCAAACATCTCAACCTGTTCCAGTGAGGGCTTCCCCAGGGTCCCAGACTCCTTCAAACATCTCTACCTGTTCCAGTGAGGGCTTTCCCAGGGTCCCAGACTCCTTCAAGCATCTCTCTCTGTTCCAGTGAGGGCATTCCCAGGGTCCCAGACTCCTTCAAACATCTCTACCTGTTCCAGTGGGGGACTTTCCCAGGGGTCACAGACTCCTTCAAACATCTCTACCTGTTCCAGTGAGGGCTTTCCCAGGGGTCACAGACTCCTTCAAACATCTCTACCTGTTCCAGTGAGGGCTTTCCCCAGGGGCTGCAGATGCATCTGGCTCCCTGTGGACCTCCATGGGCCGCAGCAGGACTGGCTTCCTTACCATGGTCTCCACCATGGGCTGCAGGGGATCTCTGCTCCAGCCCTGGGAGCCCCTCTTTCCTCTTGGAGGAGCTGCTTCTCTCCATAGTCTCACTCCCCTGTTCATCTGTAGTTGCACCAGTTTTGTTTGTACAGGGTTTTTTAGTTCTCTCATATTTGACCAACACTGCTGGGCTTGACCTTGGGGAGTGATGGATCAGTCTCAGAGCCAGCTGACATTGGCTCTACTGGACATGGGGACAGCTTCCAGCAACTTCCACAGAACTCAACCCTCGTAGCCCCCTCCTGCTACCAAACCCTTACTACCCAAACAATCCATTGGGCATTTTATTTGCAATTACAAGTAAATGCAGTGGAAAACAGCTTTCTGTTGTGGAATATAAATTTAAATTTTGAAGTAACACTGGAAAAAATGCAAAGCTAGAAATTTGAAACTGAGAATTATGAAATTAGTATGAGTAAGAGGCAAAATTTGCATTTAACTGCCTATTTGGCAATTTAGATGGTTCTTTTTCTACACATATTTTTGCTATGTTTAATTTAAAATTAAACAGGAAAAATATGAACAGTATTTCTTGTCTTCTGACTCAGCAACTGAAGGAAAAATTACTTTGTGGTAAATCAGACTTTTCTTACTTCCATGTTTTTGCTGCAAGAGAAGGCTAAACTATCTCAATGATGCTCTGGTCCTTCTGATAAGTTTTTTTTTGTAAAGGATGACCACTACTTCAGGACACAAAGCAGGAAAAAAAAAGGTAGAAAATAAAGAATGACAAGAGAATTAGCCTTTAATTCAAAGTAGAACAAATTTGTAGAATAAAATATCAATTATATCTGAAGAAAATGGAATTTAAATTAGCATAGATAATACATAATGACATGTAGTATGAAGACCTTGTAAGCAAGAATTTTCAAAGTTTAATTAACATCAAGAACAGAGTTATAAACAAACCCTGAAGACTATCCTAGATTTGTATTGTGATTGGAAGAGTTGGCTTACTTCAAAATTCCTATTGTTGAAGCAAAAGAAGGAATCATAATTTTGAAAACTTAATTTTGAAATTGAATACTTAATTTTGAAAAATCTATTTAAATGTGATATTTATGCATTTATCAATGAGCCTTTGCCCATTCAATTGGTATTTCTTTTGCCACTTTTATTTTTTTTTTAAAACTAAGGTCCATGTTAACTTATAGATATTTCCTGAACATTTTTATCTTAAATTCTGGACCAGTATAGGGCTTAAAATATGCTTTTGCTACAAAAATATAACTATAATTTATTAACTCACCTACTAGCAAAATTTAGAGTTAGTAAAAGTCCATCAAGTCTTGTTCAGATGCAATGTCTCTTTGAATACTGTGGTCTCAGCCCATGCCCAATCTGTTTATAAAATTGATGTTTAGTATAGATGAAATAGCTTAGAAATCACAGGAAAAATTTCCATGGTGTGGCAGGAGGATTCAGTTAGAAGACACCTAATGTCATATTTTCATTCAACACTTTCCTGTTGGAACCAGTATGCCTTTGCAGATGAAATAAGGGTAACGTGTCCAAAGCCATTGTACATAGGACAATTAATTGTAAGGCTGAAACAGGAAAAAAATCTCAACATTTTAAAAAACAAATTATCCATTATACACACACATATATATATTCTTTATTTTTGTTGGCATATAATGTCAATCAAAAATTTTGAAGAAAACAATGTTCTCAATTCTAGATAATTCCTGCATTGCCTTGCAAGTAATGGAAATGCCTCTTTCTTACCTTGAGTTGAATCACTGTGAGCTCCTACTTGTGCATTGTGTAACAGGAAAGATGTAAACTTGAAACAAATTTGGATATAAACATTTCTGGCAAGGTGGCTACTTCTTTTCTAGTAACGCAATTAATTATTTTTTCTTCTCGACATGATGAAGATTCTAAGTGCAAATATACAGGCACACATGCTATTCCATTGGCTTATGGTTGCAGCCTGCACACTTGAATGCTAAGAATATTCCTGTAGTCACACTTAGATTCAACTGCTAGACTTCTCAAAATATCAAGTATTCATTGCAGAAAGTAACTCTCGCTGTAACTGAGACTTGTTAAGCATTGTGTCAATTAACAATGAATTCAAAATCTCTCTCCATGTGAATACTCATTTTCAACTGAGATCTATTAACTCCTCTGGGTAATGAAACTATTTCGATAATATGAAAGAATAAATGGAATTCAGAAAGTAAATAAAATGGATCAAGCGAATCAAACCTAGTGTTGGCTAATATCTCTTTAGTACTGAAGAGACACAAGATGCATTTTATTGAACCACTTCCTTATTGCAGCAGATGTATCAGCCCTAAAATCAAAAGTCAAACAAGACTAAAATGAGAAGTGGTTATCATTTGCTGAAGGTCCTCCAGGTGCATTTATGGCAGAATACACATGTGATGTAGGGTTTTGACATTTTTATGTTTAACAAATTAAGGTAATTGACAAGAATCTCCAGTTAGAAGTGCATTTAATTAAGTAATTCCCTCCCTTCATTTGGCCTCCTACTAACACCTCTCCCCTTGCTTCTAGCCCCACCTTGTTTATGTCTAAATACCTGAGACAGTGAATGTCCTCAGTTCACTTGAAAAAAAGGAATGTGTTTGTCTAAAAAAATATTAAAGGTAGCTAAGAAACTATATAACTATACAAAAATAGTTTACAGAGCTATGATTATATGAAAAATAAATAAAAAGCTAAAAATCTCTTGGCATCATAGACATCTTCAGGAAAGCAGACAACTCAACTATTTTTACTTTTTTTCTTTCTCTGTTAATACCACTAATGTTATTTGCAAAGGTTCAGTGTTTCATGGACTTTACATAGAGATAAATCATAACATCAGAGTGTTGTGCTGAAGAAAAAAATACATGATTTTAAAAAATAAATTGTGACCCACTCAGCCCTGCTTCCCAAATCAGCCTTCCTAATGTTGCTATGGTTGATATCTATTTACTATGTCAACTCTCAGGATTCAGTGCATTTTACATAAATAATAGATAATAATGAATACAAATTGTTGTGACATCTTAATGTGTGGAAAATTAATATTTTAGAAGTAAGAATGTACTATGTACCAATGGTGAGAAGCTATTTTCAAATCTAAAATTAAAATTTGAGAAAAATTAAGCTTTCACCCCCTGCAATACATATGTCATAATGAGAGTATTCAATACTCTTTCTTCCAAATATTAGATTAACAAGAACTAGGAAGGCTTTAATGATGAAGGCTTTCTGAGTAAGATTCATCTGTACTCCCTAGCCACTAGTCAACTTTTGTTTCATTTCTTCTTTCTGCTGGAATGTCTATAAAACTGTTAGGTATGAATTTTACTCTAGAGAGCTTGAAATCATATCTTGATGCTTAAAATATTCATCTGGAATATAGAAAGCCAAATTCATACCAACAATTCTCTTAAGGTCTGATAAATCTTTGAATCTGAAAGAAGGACTCATCATTAATTGACATTTCTAGGATGTTTTTCCTCATTGCAAATTCTCCTTGTATCAGATTAAGCTACTGCATTTTTTCCCCTCCACTATATAGTATTCTGAAACCCTTATTGCCTTAATACCTCATGTATTCCAAATCTAACCACATTACAAGTAGCTGTGGCAAAAAACATCCTTAGGGAGTTTACTAGATGTGGTCCTCCAAATTTAAGTCAGACAATCTGCCCAAGGGAATAGGGAAACGTTCTTGTGGTTTATCTTGACAGAAGATTATCTCTCTCCACAATTGTCAAGAGAAATGTACAGCATTTAAAGGATCATGTCTAAAAAGAGACAGGCTGTTGCAGCGCTTTGAGGGAGTTTGTGATCTACAGACACATGTGAACAGGTCTCTCCATCTATCCCCAGATGCCATTGTCTCTCTGGCAGCTGGGCTGGACACTCTTGTGGTCCCTGTTGTCCAGGTGCCTCATTCCAAGAGATGTTCTCACAGCCCTGGCTCACCTTTTTGCTGAGTTGCCTGCCTCGTCTGTTAGCAGTCACAGCCTGGCTTCTGCACCCGGGCTCTCTCCAGCTCTGGCACCTGGGACACAACAGGCTGCTCCCTCTCCAGGTGTGCTCAAGTGCATAGCATAGAGACTGGTCTCAGGAAACGAGCTAGCAATGGTGTTTAATTAGGAAACAGAGCAGACTGCACTAACCAGGGCAGGACACAGCATTCTGGCCAGAGCACTGCTTACAGATGGCCAGACCTTTTTATATCCCCTTGTGCCTTTATTGTCCCACATGATTTGTTCCTTCACATGATTTCTTTATGTTATAGTGAAAGAAATGCAGAAATTAATTAACTTGCAGAATATTTGTTATGACACCTTCATGTAGAATCATTGTACACAATCCCTAAAACAGATTATTTACTTCAGCTAAAAATCTAAAAGGTTTTCACAAAATAAATACAGGAAAATGACTATAACATACCTGTTTTGACTTGCTAGTCTTAGCCTCAGAAATTTTGTAGAAGCATTAAGAATACATTTGCATGGAATATTGTTTAGAGATGATGGCTTGAGAAAGACTTTAGGATTTGGTCATTACAAGCATTTTCAGTGAAGATTGAAAGAGAAATCAGACTGTAACAGTAAATTTCTAGGGTAGGAATGCCATTAATCTATTCTGGTCAGCAATGTATGTAAACTAGAAGGAGGACCCAAGAAGCTACTGGCCAGTCAGCCTCACACCTCCACCCCTGGAATCTTGATGGAACAGGCATCCTGGAGGTTATGACAACACGTAGTAGAAAATAAGGGCATCAGGAGTAGTCAAGATAGATTCCTCAACAAGAAACCATGCTTGCCTAATCTGATATAATTACACCTTTTTCCACTAAAAATTATGTATTTCAAATGTTCCTTGGTAATTCTCTATGGAGCAATTTTACTTAAAAGACTTGATATATTACTGAAGTAAGGTGATTAACCTTTAATTAGTTTACACATTCATTCATGATGAAAGTTCATAGTATATTTACAATGCAAAGCTATGTTCTTGCAAAAAGAAATCAAGCCCATTGGCAATTCTTTAAAAAGCAACAATGTATCGTGCATTTAAATGTACAAAGATTCATAGTGGTTTGGACAAAGGTAGAAAAATATTAATTTAAAATACATTGAAAGGAAGGAAGCAAAATATGTTAGGAAAATACGCAGGGATTCTAAGGAACGTTTTCTCCTGACTTTTAGGGACAAATTTTAAAAAACATGACTGTAAAATTAATGGCAATTTATTCCTAAAGGTTGAAGCTAATTGAACAGAAGAACAAATAACTTAGCCTAAGTACAGGGGAGTTAGGTGATCAGAAATCTTGGAGAGAGATGGGCAAACTTGCAGATGAGTGGTTGGTGACTTGCATATTGTCATGGGCAGACAAGCCTGAAACTTGAGTCCTTAATTTTTCCTTCCAGTAAGAGATTTTGCATTGTATGGGCACTGTGCACTTTCTGATTCTCCTTGTGACTATCCTGAGAAATTGCAAGTTGCTGTAACTCTGCCCCAATACTATGAATGAGATTATGAATTTCAAAATGTACAGCCATAAGGACATTAGTGGACTTTGAAAACCATCTTCCCTTGTTTATACTGTTAAAATATCCAATGTAATTGTGCAAATCAGACAAGGGGGAAGGTTTTTTATCTTTTTGTTTTTTCAAAAACCAGTGCAATGACAGATTTATAATCCTCAGGGTAAATCGATGCATCAAATAACACAAGTTTTACTGAGTAGATCAAACACTTCCCATTTTTCCATTTTTGTCATTTTCATATGTACATGTACTGAAGCAGATTTAACATACATTTATATACGTAAAATATAATATCATTAATCCACTCACCTTTGGCTTTTTGCTCTTTTATTTTTTTGCCTGTGAAATATTAAACAAAGGAAAATTGCAGAGTTAAAAAAAAAAAGCTTTGGTTTTTCTTACCAAGTCATCCTGAAATTTTGTGTCTCAGATAAAGGTCAAGGACAGAAGGAAGCAGTAAGTATTCAGTAATGAAAGCAATCAATCTTACTTTCATTTAAAAACAGGACACCTTTAAAAAACTGTTAATAGTAGCAGTTTGCCACAAAATCAATGGGTCTGATTTTCTTTTCACTAGCAGAAATAGAAATTGGGAGTAAATCCAAACTTATGAATGAAGTTTTATTTGCATAAGTGTCAATGTATGATGAGCCCAGAGGGAAAAAATTATCAACTGGTTTAAGTTTGCATCACTCTCTTATGAAAATTACTGCATGTATATGCTTATGTATGTTTAAATTTTACTTTCTTTTATCTATATCCTAAAATAAAACCATTTCTGAAAGCATTAATTTCACTCCATATACCATTTTAAAAATACTTAAATTTTTCTACAGGAATTTCTATATCTAATACATAAAGGTATATATCAGGGTTTGGTTATATTCTAGCTGTACAGTTTTTTATAAACATGATTATAGCAATGTATCAAATTTACAATCAGCTGTTGAATACAAACCAAAGTCTCACTGAAGAAAAGTGATTTTGCCTTTTAAAACATTGTATTTTAACCTGGTGTTCCTTCTGTGTGACAGGTTCTTTTTCCCATTCCAAGATCAGGCTTGTGTAGATAAAGTTGCAAGGGCCATGTTTCAGACCATGACAAAAAAGAATAACTTACTGATGCACATCTCATGGGTTTCTTTAGACCAGATAGTGATAGGTGCCATGCTCAAACATCCAAAAGCAGTGCTCCAGAACTAAATTGTTCTTAGTAGATGTCTCCAGGTCTGCAAATATGCATATTGATAGTCCCAGGGATGTTAGATTTATTGCAATTACTGTCTTAACAAAACTCTAAATTTGACAAAACAGTCTTACTAACTTCCTTGACATCTGTACAGTTCAAAGAGTAGGTGATGGTTTTGGCTTACAGTGAAATTTCTTGTGTAAAACTCAGTCTGAAAAACAAAGCTGATCAAAATAACGTTTTGTTTTTTTTTAAGCATAGAATCCACCAGACCAATGAAAGTACTGAAAGAGAAATTTAAAAATAAACAAACAAAAAAACCCCCAACAATCATAAAAACAAAAAACAAACAACCAGCAAACCCCCAAAAAAACCCAAACCCAAACAAACAAACAAGAAAACCCACAAACTTAGCTTTCCTGAAGAAAGACCTGAACCAAAACTGTATATATGTATCTTCATGGTCAAATCAGCTGTTACAAGGAAACAAACACACAAACAAATAAACAACTTAGTAAATTAAAAATAATAATGACAAAATGATCCATATTTTTAAAATTGTTTTGCTTATTGTTTGCTATATTAAATACAGGATAGACCTACAATCACTCTTTTCCAGAAGAAGCTGCCACTC
The DNA here is from genome assembly GCA_034336665.1 of Luscinia megarhynchos. Taxonomy (NCBI): domain Eukaryota; kingdom Metazoa; phylum Chordata; class Aves; order Passeriformes; family Muscicapidae; genus Luscinia; species Luscinia megarhynchos. Next base: position 85,151,577 of record JAPFBE010000002.1, read on the forward strand.
AGAGATGAGGGAAGAGCTTCACACCAACCAACTTCAGAAGATGAGTGCAGCCAGAGAATGAGAGCAGACATACTGAATCACCATCTGGAGCTGACAATATCTCTGCTGACTGTAGAGGGAGCTGACAAAGATGAAAATTTTAAATTATACATCTCTCTTGGAATCCAAAAATAAGTGTTCTGCTCAGCATCATTAGCTGTCATGCTACCTCATCACGTTTGGGCAAGATGCAGTCCTTATACTAGAACACAGGTGATGACATTTCATACAAAAGCAGTTATGACTAGGCCAAGGTGCTAAATGCACTAATACGAAATATGAATGGCATGTTACAAATATGGTTTATTTCATAGCACAGTTCTGTATCACATTAATCTTTTATATGCTCAGGTTTTACAGAAATGACAGCTTAATGTGAAGCAATTGCTTCTTTTAAGTTAACTGCAAACATAACACAGCAGTGAGTACAATTTTTACCTTTTCATCTTAATCCAAAACTAAGCATTTTGAAGCATCAGGTGATTGGGGATTTGTTTATTTTGGTTCGATTTTCTTTATTATTTTTCTTGTGGGAGTAGTAGTGTGAGACATCAGAATGAGGAATTCAAGATTTTATACTGTTATAAATAATTTTTATCTTAATTAAGTTTTAACTAAATCTGTGTTTGTATGGCCTGTGTGGTTAGCCTAAATATGTAGTAAAACACTAGAGAGGCATTGAATATACATTTCCTTACTTCAAAAAGATGTTTATCTTTAGATTATATATTGCAAAAGTAAAGTTTCTTATAGATGCTCTATTTTCTCTCCTGAACCTCAAGCAAAGTCATGCAAACTTATAAATATTCCTTGTCCTGTTGAAGTCAGCATTAAAGTTAAGTATACCTGAGTTTCTCTGCAGGAATGATGTTTTGGGAATTATGTTGAAATATCCTTTGTGCTAGTGGTCCATTGCATTGACCTGAAGTGCCACTGACCTGGCTGAGGCTCAGGGAGATGCAGAGTTTCAGCTGCACTGCACTCATTACAGAGCTGCAGGGTAGCATCTCCCGTGGCTTTCCAAAAGCTCACGTTGGCTTCAGTGGGGGCAGAACATTTTTCCCAAATACAGGCCATTCAGGTGAAAACAAAGGAAAAAAAAAGTCTCTAAATCTAAGGATGTGCTTCACCGACAACAATTTTTTTAAACAAGTCTGTATTTTAAACAATCTGCATTGAAACTTATAACATTTGTATTCTAATTTTATTGGGTATGGTATATCAGCATATTTTTAAATGGAGAAAAAATATCATACATTCAATATTGCCAGGGTTTTTTGTCATTTTACTTAATTTGCAAAGCAAGTATGGTTATAGATTATTTCTTGATTTTCTTTTGTGCTTCCAGTGCTTTTTAAAAATCTGAATTCCAAGTACCTTGCTTGCACATAAAAGGCATTTTTAATATTAATGTAATTCAATGATAATTTATTTTAAAGGTTAAATATTACTGCTCACTGAGTTTTTGGTAGGCTTCATGGGGTGGAACAAAACCCTGCAGCATATATTTAAAGAAAGATGAACTCTTATTTTAATCTGTACACCATTTTTCAATTTAATGCCATTGCATTTAAGAAAACAGCAACACAAATCTTAAGGTGAGAGATAAGGTCCAACTAAAATTAGAACAATACTGTTCTTGTTCTCCTGGTTTTCCTTAGTAGTAATTAAATTTCTATTTGATATTAACTTTGAAGAATTTTCTTGTATAAAATAATATTTTAGGTACCTTAATAAGAATTTTCTCAATAGATATTATTTCAAACATAGTTTATCTGACCTTGTTCCTGCAAAAGGTTTTAGATCCTCTTAGCTGAAATTAGATAGCTTATTTTTATATTCCCACAATTATTTTTCTTTTATTTTCTTAGTGAGCAGGAATTTTGGAACATACTATCATAGTGGTAGATTTATATAAGTGAGATCCCACTACTAAAGTGGTGTTAATCATAGTCATACTGTCTAATGAATTGCAGCATTCAGATATTAAACTTTACTCACTGGAATGTAATATAAACACAAGCAAAAAAAAAAAGCCATCCTTGATCAGAAGAAATGTGTGTAGTTACAGTTCTTTCCTGCTGGTGTTGTATGCTCCCATAAAAAATTTTGCTCCATAAAGTCCTTTACTTCTTGGTCTTTGCAGAACTTTAATTTGTCTCCTATTGAGCAGGGTATCTATTTTCAGTTACCTATCATATGACTCAGCCTTTTTCACAAGACCATATGGAAAAATAAAAAAAAAACATAGTAAAAGTAAGATAAGTATGTCACAACTATGAAATGCATCCTCTTGGTGCTGATTAGCAAGAGAGTACCAAATCCTAAGAAGACAAAGTGCTGACTGGGAGTGTTTCCAGTTTGTTTTATAGTCATTTTATTGCCAGACTAAAGTATGTGATCACTTTTTTAAAAAGAATGTGATCGCTTATTTTTAAAATATCTGACATACAATTGTAGACAGTCTCACTGATTTTACTTAGTACCTGTCTATTCTTATATGGTCAATTTTGGCCAAAAGATTAATTCTGTCTGCCAAAACAGGAAATTTCCACTCTCTTCCAGAGCAACTCTGAACTTCAGTAGATCAAATTTTAAGATGTTGCTATTCAGGAAGCTTTTTAACAGAGTATCCTGGGAGTATGCTTTTGAGGTCTCAGGAGACCTCAAGACAAACGCTGGTCTTTAAGAGCCCCTTTTAGAAGCATGGGAACAGTCAATTCCTTTGTGTCATAAGTCAAACAAGCAGAGCTCAAGACCAGCTTGGCAGGCTGGGAAAGTCTTCTTGAAGCTCAAGGGAAAGAAGAAACTGTGTGATCTTGGCAAAGCAAGGGAAGAAAGGCAAGACTTCACAGGAAGAGTTCAGGGGAGCTGTGATTCATTCATGCAGGGAGAGGACATGAAAGGCCAATCTCAGGGTCGAGACTGACCAGCATTGTGCCAAATAACAAGGGTTTCTTTAAGCACTAGAAAGACGTGGTCTAGAAAAAATTGTACCTATACTTGATATTTTTTTATATAAGGTCACACATGGACATAGCAGCATGTATAGTTTTTCTGGATTTCAGTAAGGATTTTTTACTGACCTTAGTTGCATTCTTCTAGTCAGTTATGCAGCTACAGGATGAGCTGGTACATGGTGCTCTCAGTGAAGAACCGACTGAACAGCAAGGCTTAGGTGGTGAAGGCACCTTGAATAAGTTTGCTGATAATATTACACTGGGAGGTGATCCTGTCCCTCTTGAGGGACAAGAGGACCTGAAGAAGGGTCTAGATAATTTGGAGCACTGGACTATGATTAATGGAAATTAATTCCATGATATTTTCAGGACGGTGGATTCTGAACTTATAAGAAGGTAACACTGGACACAGGTATAAACTGGGATATTGACTGGAGAGCTGCCCTGGAGAGAGAGATCTGACAGTGCTGGATTCAGGCAGCAGGCTCAGTAGAAGTCAGAACTGTGCCCAGAGGGTAAACTTCAGCCTGGAATGTATCAAATACATCATGACAAACTGGTCAAAAGGGGTGATTGAGCTGCTGTATTCATTGTTGGTGCTGCCTCAGTTTGAAGTGAACAGGCTTTCCCTAGAAGTGGTCAGTCAAATTCCCAAACTTGTCAGTGATTAAGAGGCATTTGGCCAATACTCTTGATAATATGCCTTGACATTTTCCAAATCTGAAAATCTGAACTCGAAGAGTCTATTCTATTCTATTCTATTCTATTCTATTCTATTCTATTCTATTCTATTCTATTCTATTCTATTCTATTCTATTCTATTCTATTCTATTCTATTCTATTCTATTCTATTCTATTCTATTCTATTCTATTCTATTCTATTCTATTCTATTCTATTCTATTCTATTCTATTCTATTCTATTCTATTTCTATTCTATTCTATTCTATTCATCTCCAGTCCAAATATGATCCAGGAAAATTTTATGAAGAGCTGATTAAATTTTTCAAAAGATGCAAACTGCTCCTGATTCACAATTAGATTGCACATCTCAACCCTATCACTTGCATTGGATCAGAGTGGGTGAGTAAGACAAGACAGAAGCTGCAGTCCATTATATTCCCTTACAACTCTGCATACTCTCTGTACTAATCTTCTCAATTCAACAGAAAAAACTTTCAAAATAGGCCAGACTAAGTCTCCAGATATCATGCCCTTTAGATAGTTAGAAGACAGCAGAATGCCCTCTTCACAAGGAGATTACACTAGAATAAATTGCATATAACAGAACTTCTCCCCAAAGATGTTTTTCAATCTGAGACTGAATTCTTTTGTCACTCTTGGATTCTAACATCATACTTGCAATGCTTTATACCTGAGTAAAGTCATCAGTTATCAGATCAGTTATCACCAACCATGAGGATACATCTAGAACATGTCTGAAGACATTGCTGTCCTTTTCCAGTCCTTTCATTTGTTGAATTCAAAATTCAGTATTATTATTTTAGTCTTATCAGTCTGAAGGTATAAACAAGGCAGACAGATACAAACACACAAGTTTGAACGTAGAGTATTTCTTTGGATGTGTAACAGTAGTAAAGCAGACTCTTTAGCATAACTGTTCAACAAAGTAAGTAATAAATTTTGGTAGCAATAGTTATTAATTCAAGAAGCTAGAGAAAATGTAGTGATTTCCCACTAAAATATTGGATCTTTCAAAATCAACAAAGGTATAAATTTAACAAAACAATAAATATTCAAGGTCATTATTCATAGTCACTTAACAATGTTTTTTACAGTCTTGCTATGAAATGAATATAAGCATTATCTACAGAATAAACAGGCAGGAAACCAAAAGCACAGAAAGCATATTGAGCTTATTGCTGCCCTTCATATATGTCTCTATCTCATTATGAAATTACAGTCATATCATTGAAAAATCTGTAATACAGAATAAGAGGAATGAAAAATGGAATTCCAAATTTAATAAATGTTACCAAACATTCTTAAATAATAGGCTGAAACTCTCTTTCACTAGCTTCCAAACTGATGATTGTGACCCTGTCAAAATAACCCTCTGGAGATATCTTTATCTTTTCATTTTGTGGGACAAGGATACACATTCCAGTATTAAGATTGGAATTCAATCTTATCTTGTATCTGACAGAATAGGACCTCATTTTAATTAGGCACATCCTAACTGGCAGATGCAGATTGGTCAGGATAAAAACAGGAAGCTGATGAACAGGATTATGAGAAACAAGTACACTTGAAATGTATGTTCAACGTTTTTATCTGTCTTTTCTTACTTCAGTTCTTCCTATACTACTCGTGTGAGTCCAACAGAATGGAATCAGGCTATGATCTCCAGAGTCCTACCTGACAAAGAAAATAGTTTACAATGGAAAACATGTTTGAGCCCTCTAACTCATGTCAGACTACACAGACTACCTGTATATTTCACTACTGCTTTAATCCTCATCTTATTTAAGGAAGTGATTCCTTAACTCCATTTTCAATTCAGGTTTTTTTCTTACAGAAATCTGACTGGATAAGGTACTGTGTTTCCTCCTTAGCACAAACATGGGACCTACCTACACCTAGAAAAAAGTTTATCACTCCTCTAAAATCTCTAAGAGCGCTTACTTTTTGTGTTAGCATTTTATTTAGAAAAATATTAATAATTTCAGATTGGCTTATTAACATTTTTTTTATTTTAGGTCTTGGGTTGGGCTTTTATGATTTTTTTTTATTGAAAAGCTAAAAGACTCTTTTCCTGACAGGAAGCCTATGATTTCTCCTATGCTACAAGAATGTTTAATGTGAAATGCATAAAAGCCTTTCACATAGACTTGAGATCTCTCTAAACCTACATAAGGTCCCTCAGTGATGCTGAGAAAAATTCTGAAGATCTACTGTCCTCCCTGAAAAATTTGTTGTCATGCTATTATCTAAATTTTAAAAGTCATGAAGACAGGTACAGCATACTAATGTACCTTCCTATAGACAAAACATTCACTCTGCAATGGAGTAAAAAGCATAGAAGATAATATGCCCTCAGGAAATGTCACACACAGGCAAGCTACCCCCTGGATAGTCACATTGATAACCCTCTGCCTCCCAGATTTCAGCAAAGTCTGCAGTTTTCCTCTAACAGTTATTGTATTGAGCACTAATTCTGGCCACTGCCTAGCTGCCTGCTAGATAATCATCTCCTGAAGGTACACTGCACTGTCACCCCACAGCTGCTGGTTTGCTCATGACTCACATCTATCTGTTAATCAGATACCAAGTGTGCTGCAGCACACATGGTAGAGAATTCTAAATAAAGAAATCCTTACCCCCTCTTGTCCATGTTCTGAAAAAACACATTTCCTGAAAATTTTTGTTGTATTCCTCACCTGTCCTACACACTTCTATAAGAACTCTGCAAAGAAGTCTTCTCATTTATGAATTTCTAGGCCTATGGCATGAATAAGAATGGTAATATGATTCCTATCTGTGTGTAATTGGAGCATTCCTCCTTTTCTGCAGCAAAAATCACGCAGTGCACGGGACTAGGCAGCAGTTCAAAAAACATAACAAATGTATGCACCATGGTTGAGCACATGCTTTGAGATAAATTTCCCTCATGTAGAAGTAATAATTTGAGAAGTAGCATGCTTTGGCAGTTATCTCAGATGCAATTGCATCAGAGCAGTTACACTGCAGCTTGTGCTTCAATGCATCTCAGTTTTAGATAAACCAATTAGTGTAGACATGCCCCAAGAGGTAACCATATGGTAAGTTTTTGAGGCTACATGAACTACATAGCAGAAGTCTCAAAAATTCGAGCCATTCTTCAAGTGACAGCTGTGTCTTTACTTTTAATCGTCATCATTACCTGCATCATCAAATATTCCAGGCTTCAGGTGCTTCTGCTTGATTGTATGCTGCTGTTTTGTACATGTAAAGCCACATGTAAAGGAAGCTGAGGGACAAATAGATATTTAATTTAAATTAAGGAAGTTAAATACCTGCTAGCTTCTTGTTATTAATATTAGTGGCTTTGAAATAATCAGCTTCCTTTTATTGAAGCAAAAACTAAAATTAAATTTAAAAAAATGTCTGGCCTCTAAATCTGTCACATCCATTGTGTCCAGTAGTCCTGAAAGAGGTTCTACACACACCATTTAAAACACAGCATTCATTTCCTTGACTGGCAGCATCTCTCTTCAAATTTTGTGTGGGTTCCTGTGTCTCTGTGACATATAAAAGCAAAAAAAGTTGGATAATAAATCAAGGACTTTTATACTTTGTCCTTGATAAGAGTTAAAGCATTCTCTAAAGCTTCAGCACCTGTAATTATTAAAATTTCTTCTATTTTTGGAAGACAAAGTTGCAGAATTTAGAGGAAATCGTTAACTATGAAAGCAGTCTGAAAGAAACAGATAAATATGGTCACAAAATTATGGCAGGAGCACTCCTGGTAAACTTATGGAAGGTATTCCTGAAGTTATATTTCAATAAATGGGGAACAAACTAAGAGTTTCTGTTTCTTCTTTGAATTTTCAGATATCCAGTGATTTTAATATCTCTATGGTTTGAAAAAGACACTATATCTTTTCAATTGTACACTAATCCTAAATCTCAAAGTATCTATCAGTGTGATTGTCAGTATTAATCAGGAAGAAAAGGAGTTCTTGAGTTCTTCCATTCTTAGACTATTTTTTTTTTTTTTTTTTTTTTAATTCTTGCATGTTTTTATTTTCCTTCTTCTCCAGGCACTGGTTATTAGTCATGCTTAATAACATTATGTATAGGTCTGATCTGATTACTTTTTCCATCTTCATTGGATTGCTGTTCTGAGATAAAAGTTTTTACTCCCCAGCTCAGATTGCTGCTTGGGTGTTCCTCCACCCTCTTCTGTACCACAGATTTTGTAGTATCCTAAAATGGCCTTGGAGTTTTTATGAACAGATTCCATTCTGAGATAGGATAACTGAGGCTTATAAGGTTTCTGCTCTCTTCCTCTACCTTAGGGTGATTTCTGGTGCTTTACTGTAGGGCTTTCATCTGCCTCCAGGGCACAGAGTATTTTTATGCAGCAAGAAGGTGGCAGCATCTATCCTGAACATTCTGGAGAACATTCTTAATAAAATTCTTGTTTGTTGGTTACCTCTAATGAAAGGGACTAGATTTCATTATCTGAGAGGCTCCCTTGTAACCCTTTTCTTCCCAGTCCTTGTTTCTAGTTGTAAAATAGATCAGTCTGCTGCTGGTAATGCAGAACACAGAAGCAAGGAACCAACATCAAAATGGGTGACACACAAAAGAATAATTCCTCAGAAATTAGGAAGAAATCTTTAATTGAAGAGTTGTAATTTTTTTCTATTTTATTTATTGTCAATATCCTAAAATGTTTCATTCAGTACATGCAAATAACTTTGAGGTATAAAAGGGTTGATATGAAATGGCAATTTTTGCTAGGTGCTCATGCCTTAGGTAGTTTATAGACCATTGCTTAGAAAGCTGAATGATATATATGAGTGTTCTCATACACATCATGCATCAGTTGAGACCAAAAAAACTATATCTCTCTTGTTTTGAAGAGATGATATAAAACATCAGTAGCACTAGATTAATGGGACTTGCAGACCATATCACACTGCTTTTTCTAATGTCAGATTGCTACTTCCTTCTATATGCAATTTCCAGAAAAATACTTTTTTTCACACAATAAGGGCAAAACTTCATCTAAATATCTTCAGAAATTAGCATTTCACAAAAGAGGAATACTGATACAACATGTGATAATATAGTTTTTATTCTGTTTTAGCCACCAATATTCAAATTGCATAAATATATAACTGCTGCAAATTCAATATTGTAGGATTATACAGACTTTTGCCATGAAGAAATGTGTTTGTAGTACACAGAAACCTGATGGGAAAAGGAAATTTCATAGTTCTCTGTGTGCTGAAGCATTCATTTTCACAACGAAACACTTCTGAGACATCCTCACATGTGGAAATATGATAATATATATTTACATATGAAGTTTAGTATTGTGAAATCCTGTCCTTGATCTTTACAACAAAAAAAATTACATATCTAATAGCTGTACAATGCTTATGAACAAATAACAATGATGATGTATCATGTTGCTAAACAGTGTTTGACAGAGACTATGGCTGGAATTCTACAAAGTCTTCATCTTCCACTTGTCCAGTTGAGGTTTCAGGTCTGAAAAAATTCTAGAAAAATTTTCACTTTGTTTTCTTATACTTCCCTGTTATTAATAGATGAAAACAAGAGTGAAATGAAATTATAAACAAGCTAAGATGCAACCTCAGAATTGCTATCCCACAGGCAGATAATGTTGCTTCTCACTTGTAAGAAGAAAAAGAATGAAACTGGGTCACAAAGTTTGTAGAAATGCTGTAATTGCATACTGTGGGGCAGGACTGGGGTGCAAGGATGTAGTTTTGTTAGGGGTAACTGACTCTTTAAGAGATCACAAGATGAAATGCAGCATTTTCTGGCAACAACTGCTTGATGGTCTTTGATGGTCAAGTTAAATGAACAAAGGAGATACAAAAATCCCTTTCTTGTCCCCCAAACCCTTTTTCCTGTTTGAAAGCTTATCTTCCCTACTAAAGGTTCAACAAACTTCTTGACTCAGACTTGAGTATGTCCAGAATTGGTACTTAAGAAATGTTCCATGACTTTACTGAACATCAAGGAAAATCAAAGCAAATAATATGGAAACTACAGGAAGAAATTTCCTGCTCACAGCAGCTGAACACCTAAGGCATGAAAAGAAGAGTTCTGTGGGAACTGGAAGAAGTTCTAGTATTTCAGACTGATACGTCCATGTTGTAGAGAGACTAAATTTATAAATTCTCACATTATTTATATGGCATCTTCACATGTGATTATTTAGCTACCTAGTTCAGTCCTTCTTAGCTTGGCCATATTATATAATGTTGTGTCTTATCCCTTTATGGTACCAGCCAACCAGTTTCCTTCAAAATAAGTCTCCATCAGGATGCTTCTGGAGATGATTTAGACCTGAGGGTTCTTCTAGTAAACAGTATCCAGACTTTATGTCTTTACCCTGGAGAGCTCTCCAGTTCTGTTTCAGCAGTTGAAGTACCAGTCTCTTTTTTGCCTTCATGTGATAGGCAGGCAAAATATTACCCAGTCCTGTGAGTTACTCTGGTGGGCTGTAACACAGATTTTCCCAGATTTCAGATACTGTACACATGCACATGTGTACCCAGATTATTTCTTAGGACCCCAGGAGAACCATATCAGATGCAGGAGAAACCTCTAATCAAGTACTATATTATGTGACCAATTCTCAACAGAAAATATTATCTTTCATGAGTTTGGACATCACTGTTTTTAATACTGGGAACACTTTCTGTAGAAAGCATGCGAGGACCTCATATGACATACTGTATTCTCTTATCTCTCAATTAATTTTCATATACAACTTTCATAGAGAATTTAATGAAAATTCAATTCCTGAATTTATTTCTTGAAATAAATAATCAAGTAAAGTTATAATAAAAACTGAGCTACTGGGAAAATGTCAAGTTGAGGTCAATGCCTCTCAGAAATCTGGAAATATACAGAACATGAAGGAGTTATTAAGATTCACTTAAATTAGCATAATCCCTAGTCACAAACTGTTAGACAGTTTTTTTTATCATAGAATAATAGAATCATTTAGGTTGGAAAAGAGATCATAGAGTTCAAGCCATTGACCCAGCTAGAATAATTTAGGCTAGAAAAGATATCATAGAATTCAACCATTGACCCAGCACTGTCAACTCTGCCACTGAGCCATGTCCTTAAGTGCCACATCGACTTGTCTTTTAAATACCTCCAGATATGGAGAATTCCCTGGGCAGCCTGTTCCAATGCTTGACGATCTTTTCAGTGAAGAAATTTTTCCTAATATCAAATCTAAATCTCCCTTGGTGCAAATTGAGGCAATTTCCTCTTGTCACATCACTTATCACTCGAGAGAAGTGTCTGACCCCCACTCACCACAGCCTCCTTTCAGGGAAATGTAGAGTGATAAGGTGTCCCCTGAGCCTCCTCCAGCCTAAACAATTCCAGCTCCCTTGGCTGCTCCTTGGAAGAGTTGTGCTCCAGATTTTTGCCAGCTTTATTGCCCTTCTCTGGGCACCCTTTGGCACCTAAACCTGAGGGGCCCAAAACTGAACACAATACTTGAGATGCTGTCTCACCAGGGTTAAATACAAAGAGACAATCACAAATAAAACATTCTTTATAAAATTATTTTCTGTAAAATTGAATGTATTTGGAACCAATTGTTCCAAAGAAGATGAGGATTTAACAAGTTCTCTGCACTCTGAGAATGTAGCATAATAATTTCAGTTAAACCCAGCTATCCCTGATGTAAGATTAGGACTCTGGTCAATTCAAGGATATAACATTTCCTGCGAATTTTCCCAGTGTTTTTTCCCCAGATAAAACAAGCTATGGCACAGACCATCTTGAGAACTGACGTTAATAATAAGAAAGGAATAGCAGCCAGCTGTCACACCATATTAGATCAGATTTCTGCCTATACTCCCTCTGGGAAATGTTCTGAATCATAATTAGTACATAATCAGTTTGTGGTTTTAATTGAGTAAAAGCCAGGTATCCAAGAATCATAAAGTAAAATGTTTTTGTTCTTGAACTTTAGAAAACAAAAAAACGAGAACAGCAATCAAACTGGCCTTCTGTCTGTGAAATAAAAGCCACCAGTTGCTTATGAAACACCTAGCATTTTTTTCAGGCTCTTTCAGTATGATGTTTATCTACATCTTTCAGAAAGCTGAAATTGTAAAAACTGAGCTCTTTCCCTCAAGAATTGTCAGTAACATCATGAAAGGAAAGAAAAGCAGACAGTAATTATTTAAATGTACTTTTTTTTTCCCCAAGAATTAAAGGAAAATACAGGATTTTGCTACTGGTTTCAAGAGTTAAGTCAGTAACTGGAAAAGATGGAAAATGCATTAGCTGTCCAAACGAGTCTAAGGGCATTATAATGAGTTTATTCCTCACTATAATCCACTCAGTATATATTTGGTCACCTGCTATTTAAATTATACATTAGGAAATAAAAGGATTATATCCTCTTAATCAAAAGTCTAACTTCATTAAGAATTCTTGAATATATTCTGATAAAAAAATAGGAATTTCAGGTGGACAGTGCAAATCTGGAACATTATGAATTTAATGTGAACAGTGACTTGTTTATTCCTTGTATTCTTATTTTTTAAAAAAATCTCAGAACCTATGATAGGAAGCAAAATAATATAATATACACTAAATATTTTAGTGTTTTCCCAAGAGACCTATTAATGTTCAATGTTGCAAAAATACCAGTAGGTGGCTCTATTGCTCCATTAGTTCCAGAGAACAAAAAAAAACAAACCAAAAAACCATAAACCCGAACCAAAAGTGACACGAGAAGCCACCACCATCACAAAATCAACAACAATCCACACCCCACAGCAGCCACCACCACTGCCCTTCATCCCCACAACACACCCTACAGCATTTCACATCCAGAAAAGACACGTGGAGCTTACAGAGAAAAGCAGATGATGCTATGGTTCTATCTTGCTGTTTTCCTATGGGAAGTAAAGGGTTTACTTAATATGATGTAATTTTTGTTGCAGTATTATTACCATTAGCATTTGGATTATAAATATGAAGAATTTCAGTTGAGCTTGTTTTTCTGGGATTTGTTATTCCTTGTTTTCTAAGGAGAAGCCTCATGAAGGCTTGTGTACCAAAGACACATCTGGTGACATCTCTCCTCAGGGTCATCCATATCTCCAAGGCCTCCTTCTAGTTTGGTTTCCACATACCAGATTATCAGCAATTTTATTTTTCACTTTTAAACAATGCTTTGATATGGTTCTCTTAACATCTAAAGAGTCTATGGCTTAAGAGTTCTCATAATTACTGAATCTTTACACTACCTCTATGAAAAACATATTTCTTATTAGTGCCAGGAAATAAGGAGTTGCTGGAATGAAGAGGGCATAGCACTTCTGAAGGAATTCTGTTTGAGGAATGGACAAGGAGCTGCACTCAGTGCTATTACAGTGTCAAGAAATATATCATCACTTTAAAAGAAATTTTTAAAAAGAACTAATAAACATAAGGTTAATAAAATGGGACAGAGTTGCTTTGTCCTAAATTATCATGGTTGAAAGTCCTAATGTATCTGGCCAAAGAACAATAATACAGTTTTTCTACATTCTTTCTCAGCTTCTGTTAGATCAGATATCCCCTCTGAAAACCTAAAATACTGTTAGAAACTACAGGGGAAAGGAGAACAAAAAAATAAAAGAAGAACTTATATTGGGAAAAAAAAAGGTTAGGTGTGCCTTGATACAGCATGAAACTTCAAGAGGCAGTTTAAAAATAATCCAAAAACCCTATTGAGGCTCGGGGCAGCACTATACTTTTCCCTTCCCTTTATTCTGTACATCTGCTTTTGTCTACCTAGAAGTCTGCTTGAATAGAAAGCAGAGGTACCCCAGACAGTATTCATGCTGCAATATTGCATTTATAATTTGATCTAAGAAAACAGGAATATTGTATCTATTAGCTATAAATGTAACCCACAGACATATGGCTTCTTGATAAATATTTGCTTTGGTGCTTGGGAATGCCATTGAACTCAAGGGCATTTTGAACCAGGGAGTATTTCAGGGGAAGGTCTGCATGCAGTTACTGTCTCCAGCACTTCGTCATTGATATGGCACAGTGAAAGCAAAATGTCAAACAATCAGCAGTGATAAAAGACAAAGAGTACAAAGTACAAAACGCAACTTAATCTCCCTCTCACATAAAATTCCATTCTGAATTAATTTAAATATTTTATTTTGGTGATGTCTTATTCGTAGCTTCTCTCATTTGTGAAGCCATTTTGATATTATTTTTTTTTTTAATTCTCTTATTTTTCTTTTATATCTAGGCAGGAAAGGAATAAAGATCAGAAAAAACCACAAACATAAGAATACCTTAAATATGTTTGCCTGTATGTCAAATACTTGAGTTTTAGCAATTTACTTACATGAGGCACAGATAATTTAAATGATGTGTGGATATAGCACACCATGAGCAAACAAAGCACAAATCAAGAAAAGATGAAAGAAAACTCAGGACCAATTTATTGCAATATCTAGGAACAAAAGAAGTGGAGCCTAGAAGTCCACTCAGTCTTAAAATCATAAGAGAGTTATTAAAGAATGTGATTGTGACATTGTTCCACGAAGTGTCAAATACTTTTGCTCCCACCAGGAAGGCAACTACTTCAGTTTGAGCTCTCAGGTTCTCATTTAGTGAACTCGTGATTTTTAGCAGCACTCAGTATAGCTGGCATTTGATTTTGACTGACACTAAACAATATAAAATATTCTCATACTTTTAACATAATTATAGATGCTATTAGGAATAAATAGCATATATATGGATATTTATTATAACAAAAAATATTCTTTGGATATAAAATGAGTTGGGTTTTATATATTCAGAATCACAACCAAGCTCCTAATCAGCCCACATGATAATTAACTGGAATTATCTCTGCCTCTTGAATTATACAGCAATATGTCTCATCTTAACAATTGAGTTAGATTCTGAGACAGATTCAAAATAGAAGAAAGCCCTGAAATCATCATCTTAAATTACTGCAAATGTAAGAATATAGTCACATTGTTTCTTTTATTACTGCAGTCCATGAAATGAAAGTCAAATTTTTCAAATATAATTTATCCTAGTTATCGCTTTCTATGAAAATATTTTTACTAGAATTATACAAAAGAATCTTATTTCCATAATAAGTAGGAATATATTATGTTTTAAAGCAGGTGAACAAAAATCTTTCTTAATATCTCAAAGACTGTCAGGCAGGATGACTCTTTTCAGATTGTGGTAAAAATTAGTTAGGACATGGAACCTTTCAAATAAACATTCAAGACTTTGGAACCCTATGAAACTATAATGTGTGCAGTCATGAGTCCATAAATTTCTATTCTTAGTTATTTATAAGTGTCCCATGGCTTTATTAAACCAGAGATCCAGTGTTTAACAGCTGTATAGAATTTAAACAGTCTAAAATGGCAAAAATATATTCTGTCCTTATAATGTACAGATGTCACTGTACAAACATATACACTACATGCAGAAATTGTTTCCACAGCTGAATAGACACTGTATTTACTTTCCTTTAGGAAAGGAAATTAAATAGTTTATATCTGTATTTATTCACACCAAGAAAAGGATTTCTTCAGTAATTAACTTTGAAGTTACTCTTTAATACAACATGGAATATCTTTTTAAGACATTCGTCAACTGGAATGTACAAGCCTCTCTTTCCATATCTTGTAATTTTTTTAATACAATGATTAAAACAAAATGAATGCTTAAAAAACAATGGCTAAACTGCCAGTCTGTACTCGTGTTTGGGACTGGTCCAATCCAGGATTAGCACACTGTACTTTGAATTAGACTGCTCAGCCTTGTGTTGTCTACAAACTTGCTGAGGGTGCACTTAGTCTCACTGTGTCCTTGGTGAAGGCAGTGCAAAGCACCAGTCCCAGGACATCACTTGGTGCATATCTCCAACTGGACATTGACCCACTGACCACAGCCCTCTGGCTACATCCAACAAGCCAATTAATTATGCATTGAATCCATGTCACTCCAATTTTGAGATAAGTATGTCATGTGAAATCTTATCAAAACTTTACAGAAATCTAGATACATGACATCAATCAGTCTTCCTTTGTCAACCATTGCCATTGCTCCATCACAGAGATACACCAGATTGGTCAGGCACAAATTACCCTTAGTAAAACCATCATCTGTTCCACAATATTCCCAGGCACAGAGGTGAGGCCCAATGGTCTGTAATTCCCTGGATTTTCCTTTCTGCCCCTTTTTAAATATTACCATGTCTTTTCAAAAATGATGAAAAGCGGCTTAGCAACAATATCAACCAGTTCCCTCAGAAGCAAGTTTCATGGATTCTGCTTTACGGATACTGAGCTGATTGCTGGGAGGTAGGGGGTAGAAAATATTTGTGTTTGTGATTAATGGCATCTTACACCTTTTTTCATCCACAATTTGCTGCAGAAGTACAAAACACAGGGACTGATCAGCACAGAGAACATGTCTGTGTGTTTGCCTTCGCTGCTGCTGCTGTCACTTCACAGGTCCTTTGCAGAGTTGAACCTTTTCTTTGGAAACGCCCTGCAGCCTGTGGGGTTGTAGTGTCAGAGCACATGTAGGCAGCAAGAAGGGAATCACTCCAATAATCCAGATTGTGGCACCTCTAAGAGAAAAAAAGAAAAAGGAACTGATTGTAGAATTAAATAATTAAGTAAAAAAAACCACCTGAAAATAAATCAGTAAACAAACAAAAAAGCCATCAAGTTAAATACAGAGGGCATAGCAATGAGATGACCTTTCAAAGACTTTTGACTGTATGGATTTAATGCAGATAATTAAAAAATCTCCTTCAAAGAATTAAGGACATTGAAAACTTTTAAATTAAAAATCAAGATAGAAATTAACGGCTTTCTCTGAAAGTGCTTTGGGTAACTAAATGTATCCTTGCTACTTCTAGAAAGAATTTCTGTGACATTCACTCATATGAAAACATTTTTGCCAGATCTCAATTTTGCATAAAATATTTAGAGTTAAAGAAGTTAGATCATGAGAGATCAAATTTAGCCTCACAATAGTCTGGAAATATTATAGAAAAATTTATGAAGGTGGAAAGTCCTGTTAATGTGTGTTTCAGTGTGCGGCCACTCCACTGCAAGACTCTAACTCTTCTTGTTGGGAGGTATCAAGGCAGGACATAACTAGCAGATCTTGCTGTAAACTGGTAGATATCTTAATCTTCAAAATACTGTGTAGCTTGAGTAGCATTTACTGTTCAGCTTTCCCTCTGAAGCTCAAAACATTGTTCTGAAAAGGCAAATTCCGCTAGGATTAAACACATGATCACAGCAATCACTTTTCAGGAGTCTGAATGCATGAAGGGGGCTGGCTTAAGTGAAGCCACAGCTTTGGACTGTTCTCAGCTTTTCCCTGCCCCAGAGGTAGCACTCTTCCAGAGGTGCCTCTTCAGAACTAGTTCCTGCTAGTCTGAAATGTGACCTCCAGGCTGATGACAAAAATTGCTGGTTGTGGTACAGTTTGAGAGCTGATCCCATCCTAAACTTAATTGCTGACTTCTGTTTTCTTTCCAAAACCAACAATCAGCTATTTTTCAGGAAGAGAAGATGAAAGGGATGCATAGGGACACACAGAAGACTTCTGTAATGTTAAAGGGGATATACAAATTATGCAAAAGAGATAATAAATTCCACTAGAAGTGCTAGACAAAAATGCTCCTTGCCATGGGTGGGTATGTAGGTTTGGATATGAGTGAGCTGTTTGGCTGCCCTTAATGTGGCTACTTATTTCACATGAAATCATACTATGGGATGTGGTATGAGGAAGCACTGAGTTTGATGCCTTAGCCTTGAGTGTTAATATTTCATGCTTGTATTGAGATCTAGAAAACATTTAAAAATTCCCACACATCCATTATTCATAACAGTTTAAATAATATGCATTATGAAATTTGATTTTTACTGTTTTTCGAAATAAATTTTGGGCTAGGCTAATACATAAAAAGTTATCATGAGATAAAGATGCTTACAAAGTACAGTATAAGAAATATTTAATATCTATTTAATTGCAATACAACATATTCTTTATGCTTCATCTGATTTTCTTCCTTGTTTTTTTAAACATGGGGCCCTCATCTTCTGTGTTTTGGGTTCTTTTTCATTATTATTTTATTTATTTTCTGTAACAGTTTTGAGAATATTCCATTTTTTGTGACAAGGTGAATGATGACAATATCACATGGGTACTTACCCAATTCCATTAGCAATTTGCTTCCAGCACAGTATCACTCATTTTTCTGGTATCATGCTCATTTTGTGTTTTTTAGCATTTCATCAAGTTTGTGGCAATCATATCATGATTTTATTGCTTAAAAAATACTGTAGTGTCAAATCTAAGCATTTCTGAAAAACAGACAAGTCAACTAGCAGATGTGTCTAGAAGAACAGAGATGTATCAATTCCACCTGTAAGTCTTTGTTCTTCTGATAAATTAATATCTTCATTAGTGCATCACAATGACTTGTAGCATCCTATCTCACAACAACAGTAATTATTATAATAAACAGATATTAAACATTTTATCTAGCAAGCGACTAACTTTGTGAAGCCAAAAACTTCTCATTGCTTTTTTACTCGAGCAAACACTTTAAAAGGCAACAATATTTTCATAGTTTATTTCTCAGTTCTGGATTTTTAAAAGATCATGACAATGTTGGTGTCTATTTTGGCTGTTATGGGTTACTTTTTCTCAAGAGAAAAACCATGGTATTTTTGCAATATAAATTACTACCTTCAAGCACGTGGGGAATTTCTAACAACTGTAATTTTTGATAAATAGGAATTTTTATTTAAAATAAATATTTTTCAGACAGAACTTTGGGTCTTCAAACATTCATGAGCAGGAAGTGAATAATTCTTTGACAGCACAATAAACACACATTTTTGGAAGAAGTTAAATACTTCATTTTGTCAATGGATAACGTGAATTATGCTTCACAAAAAATCTTCAGATTGCAAACAGATGAATTAAAAAAAAAAAACTTCAAAAAATCTGCATCTTATAATGATTAGAGGCTAATTTTAATAATTAGAATAAATGTAAGAATAACTTCAGATATTATTTCATAGTATTTATGAATGGAATTAATTCAGCAGTTGTCTTCATCCCAAGCAGTGTGTTCAGCTTGCACTTGTACTTAAAGAAATAACCATATCTGAGCTACAATATTTGCATTTTATTGTTTAGAAAACACTTTTCCTCATTAATTATGAAAATCATGAGAGGTTTAATTTTAATTTTGAGATCTAAGTGTTGGGGTAAATCCCCTTTTGTTTTGATTTAATTCTTTCCATTGTGTTGTTTATTTCTTTATGTATTTATTCTCTTGCTTATTTTGTTGGGTTTTGCTGGTTTTTATTGAATATAATTAGAATTTATAAATTACAATTCTATTTTACATCATGTTAAATTGCCTGGAAAACTTTAAAATATACACGTAGACTTCTACTCTGGTTTTACTTTATTTTATTTGCTTGGGAGGTGTTTTTTTTTGTTTTTTTTTTTTTTTTGGTTTTTTTTTTTTTAACAGAGAATGATACAATGAAATCTAGTTCTGATTTTGATCATTCTTCTTCTCTTGACTAACTGTCACCTGATGATCACTTAAAGCCTGGGATATAATTTTAAGTGTTATCTTTTCCATTTGCTTTCTCATTTGTTTTCCTTCTAGAACTTTTTTTTCTAGAATTCTTCAATGTGATTTTTTTTTCAGTAGCAAGATGGGTGGGAGGAAAGAAAGGAAATATTATTTCCATTCTCCCAAACTTAATATAAGAATCTTCCTTGAAAATATGTTACTTCAAAAACTTGGAATGGAAGTGTACTACTTAATGCATATAGAAGCAAGTATTAGTTTTATCCATATGACAAGAAAGCAGTAAAACAAGAATGAATGTCATCCAGAAGAGTATAATGTTTAGGAAAAGAAAGAAAATGGGAAAAAAAAATATAAGCAAGCCAACAGAGGCTGAAGAGGACATCACTCTAATGTGCAAGACTGTTCTACAAATAACAAAGCTATTTTCTTTTCTTTTCACAAGCAATTTTGGCAGTTTCCTGACAAACAACATTGCATTAACCACTTTTATCATAGGAAAGGAAAATGAAAATGTTGATATAGCATTCAGAAGAGGTGATATCTTGCAAGGACAATATCCTGCTTTTATTCATCTGCACAGGAGTAAACTATATAAGTCCTTCTAGTACATGGAAAACAATCAAATATTGAAGCTACACTGAAAGATAAATTTCTGGGCAGAACTCCTCCCCCTCTTCCATGAAAAAACCCCCATGAATAGCTGAAAAGTCAAAAAAATGAAGCCTGCAATTCCTGGCTCAATATATAAATAAGACATAATCAACAGTCTTAAGGCCCCAACAAAGTGCTGTCATGTAATATTTTTCAGTGCTAAAGTTAGACTAGATCTTTACTCAGAACTTTGGACTGGAAAAGATTATATACCTCAGGATTATTATATAATTATATATTATATTACTATATATACCTCATTAAAGCTGTGTCAGGGGAGGTTTAGGTTGGATATTAGGAAAATATTCTTCCCCCGGAGGGGAGCTGGACTCCAAAAGAGCCTCCTCAGGGAAGTGGTCACAGCACCAAGCTTGAGAGAGTTGAGGAAGGGTTTAGACAACATTCTCAGGTGCATGATGTGACTCCTGGGAGATAGTGCTGTGCAGGACCAGGAGTTGAACATTCATGATCTTTGTGGGTCACTTCCAACTCAGGATATTCTATTATTCTATGATTCACTATTAGAAAATTCCTAATTTTAAAACTTGCAGTTTGAATCCAGTTAATATCTCTTTTAGAAGCTTATATATGTTGTGTTTTGATCCCTCAATCAATTATTTAAAAGCTGTCCATGTAAGTAGCTTTATTTTTTAGAAGATGTTCCCAACTCATACCTATTCATTTCACATTGCCATAAAAGTAGAATAAGAAAATTGCAAGAACTGCTCTCTGAGGTCTTCCTCGAAGTCTTCTGAACACTGAATGAGTCTCTTGTTCTGAAGTGTTATCTGAACTTCTGCAACCTACATCAAAGCCTTATATTTCTGCAAATATTTTTTTCCCCTCTAGCTCTACTGAACAACAAAATAATCTTACTTCTGACAAGTCCTTTAACTTGTCTATAAAATTGATCAGATATTGAAGCAGCAAGAGACTAAAAGGTGATTTATAATTTAGTAGAAATGTACTTGGAATAATTCTGTGAATTAGTAGAAGATTTTAAGAAGCAGTAGAGTCAAAGTAACATTAAAGTGGAAGTTGATCAAAGCAAGAAATATTACAAGAAGTTTTAAGAAGAACATTTAGACCTCAGGAAAAAAAAACCTAAAAAGTCATAGGTCATTGTCTCTGTGTTTTGACTTTGATAACAAAAATAAAATCTAAAAGTGGAATTCACATGAGGGGACATACTCCAGTGAAGTATATTAGAAGATTATGCCATACACTGAATAATTCTGTGACACCAGTGTTTGTCACAGAAATCTTAAGAACAGAATTCTACTGGAATATTTTTATTTTTTGACAAGGAAATAATATAAATACTTAAGTTACATATTTGTTAAAATTTTTAATTATTGGATATATTTCTCACAGAATAATTCATAGTATACATTTTTCAGAATTATTTTCAAGTGATCTTTTTAAAACTTAGTACGGAATTTTTTTCTGAAAAACTTTAAAAACTATTAAAGTTATTTGTGTGTCTCATGTTTGCTCCAAGTAAATGGCAAGATTTTGTTAGCGGCAGAAAAAAGTCAAATACAACTGGAAGAGTTATTTAGTAGAATTGGAGAAAATTTCAATTAAGAATTCTTGTGATTGAGTTTGTAATTAATATTATGAAAGGTATAATTTTTAGTACCTTACTTGGGTGACTGAATTCAGAAAATACTGGTAATACATCAGTGTTTCAGACATTGAGAAGAATAATGAATAATGTGTATATGTTTCTTGTCTATTAATTTATTGATTTCATTAGCTGTATGCTACAGAATTATTTCTTTAAGCAGCAAATTAAACTAATGAATAAAATTAAATACTCAATATTTACATCTAATAATTTGGAGAATGCTCTGTAGTAGTTATGTTATGACAAGAGGAATTATTTGACAACATCCTAATAAACAAAATGCAAATGACATATATTAAATAAAGCTCTGGAGGAAAATTATTACATATTTTAACACTATTCTTTATTACTTGTGTTTTCCTAAATATCTTCTTTACATTAGTATTTACTTTATATATTAGTGGTTTGTTTTTGTCTCCTGAAATTTAGTTTCTTTTCCTCAAAACAACAATTCAGTATTTTTTGGTAGTATTTATTTGCATGTTTTAAAAAATAAGCAATATTTTGAGTATTGTGTATGAATGGATTTGTGGTAAGATTTGTGCTGCTGTAAATATGCCTGCTCTTGAATGTCTGAGGTATAAACTTGTGATCTATACATTATAACTGAGCAAATGATGAAGATATCAGCAGGAAAGTAAGAAACTAATGCTTTACAAAAAAAATAACCAAACAAGAAAATAAAGAATACTAAAATAATAAAATAATTTTCATTACAAAATCGATAAATTTTATAAATGAAGTATTTAATTAATAAATCTATAAATTTATTATTAAATCAAAATTTTGTAATTTTTGCAGTAGCAATAGAGCTATCTGTTTAATCAAACAGGAAAAGTTAACAAAAAATCTAAACCTCCAAAAGAGGTCACATTGTATGAAACACTTATCCAACATATATATCATATGTTGTATCATATATCATATATATATACTATATCATATATCTGTTCTAATGGGAAGCATCTTAGAAACTGTATGCAGGATGAGGTTTTTGGGTTGTTGGGGTTTTGGGGTTTTTTTGAGATGGGGGATCTTTCACAAGCATTATTTATCACATCAAATAATTATCACAAAATATTCTAGGGAAGGAAATTCGATTATTTAGCACCCAGGAACTGTAGCTTTTTTAGGAATAAGTGGTATAAAGGGAAAAAACTCCAAACACTTTAACAGCTTGAAATATCATGACCTTTGTTCAGAAAAATGTTAAACAAAGGCACTTTTTTCATGAGTCCAAAATGATAAAAAGCAGTTGACTACCTTTTTCAGTTTTCAGAAACTACATTTTTGTCACATTTCCCAGTCAGAACACCATGATTTGAGAGATGTAGTGTTCAACCTGAGTTTGCCCTCTGCAATTTTCCTTCAGATTATCAGGGATGCACTAATAGCAACCATGAAGAAAGAAAGCTTTTTATTATAGCAGATACATAACTTCCTATGCTCTTCTCTGCTTAAACTAGAAGACATGAAAGTTATATGATATACCTTGAAAATAATTGCTGTTAAAGCCGGAAATGTTTTTATTTCTGTTTTATCTATGCTGTGCCTACCAGACTTTGGGTGGTATCTTGTAAGTGTAATAATCCATTTGCAGTTTCATGCTGCTACTACCTGATAGCAGTGGTAGTTCGGTAGATGTCTATCAGGGTTTGTGCTTGCAACATGCTCCCTTGTACTTTGCAAACACTAGCATTTCAAGAGCTGCAACATTACTTCATTGTGCTTACGATAAGGACAGCAGGAAACTGCTGATACCTTCCATTCTCAGACATTTCTTCAGCTGATAAGAACTCTGCTACATTTCAGGATATAATTTCTATGGGATATACATTTTTCTGAATATAAATTTAATTTTCACAATTTCAGCAAAAGCTGTTCCGTTAGATTGAATTTGGGGCGAATTCTCCCATGCAAAAGAAACATTGCAAGATTTCTGAGGGATTCTTTGGGTGCATGCTTGAAATGGGTGCTTGCATGCCTGGCTGGCATTCAAAGGAATGGTGCTTAATAGAGGAAAATTATATTTGCTTATACAAAATCCGTTTATATTTGACCAGGTTGTGGCCATCTAAAAATGTGGTTGCATATTTCATTTTTTCTGAATATATATAGGTAACTGATTTATCTTTTGTGTGTTCTATTCTTGGTGGAGCATTAGCAAATCAGCTTTCTTCTGAACTGCTGCTTCTGCCTGGCGTGCAGCATTATGCATAAGCCAGGAGCATGGAGAGCACTGGTGTTCCCAGCACCCTGCCTTGCTCAGGCAGCACAGCTGGAAATGGAGGGAGTGTTCAGCTGAGGGGTAAACAAAAAGCATGATTATATATACTCGGTTTTCAGCTGAGGTGAAGACTTTTCCACATTTCTGAATGCAGGACTGTGCAACCTTCATGTTCTTTAAATGTGGTTTTGTCACTTTTCATGATCTCTGCCAATATCAGTGAGTGTCACATTTCTAATTATGGGCATTTTCAAAGTCACATTAAAGCTTTTTAGATGTCAAATTGAAAGAAAATGAAAACGTGATTTTGACTTTCCATTAAAGTCTGCATTTAAAAATCAAGAAATTAAGAAGCTTCTGCTAATAATACAAGACCATATTTTTTAAAATGCTAAAGGAAATATACATGTAGATTCTTCTGCCTGGCTTATGGAATGTTAGGAGCCTTTATAGATCTTTATGGACACCCAACTCCACTGATTTAAGAAATACTTTTGTTGCCATGATGAGACAAATTATGAGTGAGATAATTTACTGAGACATGCTCACAACTTACAGGCTGTAGAGTAGAGTTTAGGAAGCAAATAGATGTGTAGCTTCCTTGACCAGGGTCATACTGAACATGCATTTCAGCCTGTGCTGAAGTATTGGCCACACTGCTGTGGTAAGATATTCTTGTGAGTTTTCCCCAAGACTTTGGTATTCACTCAGAAAGCTGCCATAAAGATCCAAGATTTCCCAGTTTTTTACCCAAGTGCAGTAGACATTCTTCCCAAAATCCTTTTCTTCATGCCTCCCAGAACTCTCCTAGAATTTTGCTATGCACAGATTGTTTGTTTCAATTTCTGATGCCATATTTTCTCTCATACTGAAAGTTAGATCTGGAACATGTATGTTTATAGACACATAGAATTTAAATGCTCTGTGCACCCTCTTCCAGTTCTTGAGATTCTAAATTGTTCTGTTCCAGTTTACTAACATAATTCAGAAAAAAACAACACAAAATCTACAAGCTTGTATTCCTTGAGTGATTTCGCTCGATGTGCAGAGAGGTCACCTTGCAATCTAAGGATTAAGGGCAATGTCATGTTCTGACCCCATTCTTTATTATCTTTTTCTTCTCTAATATTAATAGGGATCATTATTCTGTCCTTCCAAGCTTCTTGGGCCCAGAACAGGTAAGAAATACTATCAGGGATAAATGAAATAACAGTAAGAAATTATATTTTCATGCATGAGCACTTTATAAAAAAAGGCTCTAAAAGAATTCAACATCAATACAAAGATGAAAAGCACCCTGAAGCTATATCCACATCAAATTCACATACTCACATGCATGTGTGAAATCCAGTCAGTATTAATAACCAATACAAACAAAACTATCTTGCCCACTCCTGTTTCTAAACTACACAATGAAAAAAAAGTCAATCAAAACTCAATGGACTTTAAATCAATCTGGAAATAAAACAGAAAAGGCCTGGGGGTTCCACTGTCAAAACCAGTATATGATTTTCATATTCTCTGCAATACTGTCAGTCATTGTAATGTTTTATTCTCTTACCAGGGTTCTGGCAGAAACAATTAATTACTCATCTGCTTTCTTTAGTCAAGGTAATCATTGGAGCCTTTTCAATCTTCTGTTGAAATGGAACATAGATATTAATCTCTGGAATATTAGAAACCAGTCTGTATGCACAGATTTTTGAGTTGTGCCTCAGCTGGTATTTTAAACCCCAGAGCAAAGCTGAAAGACATAACTGAAAAATAAGAAATTCCACTAGCTTGTTTTCAGATGAAGACTTCAGCACTAGTTAAAACAAAAAAATCATATTCAGAAGGCTGAGAAAGGAAACCGTTTTTATAACCTCCTACTGCTGAGAAAAGGGGGGGAAAAACTCAAATACTTTCTCACAGTGGGAAAATCCTTCCTTGACATTTTTTCAGCTCCTTACTGGGTCTTAATTTCTGCAAAATAACTTTCAACTAATACCACAATTTACCCCTTGCAGAAATAGAAATACATCTTCCTAGATAGTATCTCCTGCTACTAAAGCAACTTAATTAGATAAAATGTTGCTTGACTATAAAAATGAAGACTGATTTTATTTTCTTTCTACAAATACCTGCAAGGAATATATAATTTAAAAATGAAAATGCTGTTTCTGTTTCTTCTTTTACCAACAGCCCATGAAGCAGCAGATCAGGGCAGCACTGTGCTGTAGTGCCCTGGTGCTGTGGTTTTGTGCCTTGTTCTGATTACCAGCCACATAAAAATGCTGATCAGTCATCTCTTCAATATCAAACAGAATTCCCATGTGAGTCAATATGATGATCCTCTTTTCTTTTATTTAGAGGATAACATTCAGTAAAAAGAGAAAGCCTTTCCTTTCACACCACTCAGTTCTCTCTTTCCTCACACGGGAGGCTATTGGCATTCACCACTTGAAGGTAAGTGATAACAGCATGGTTTCAACCAGGAAAATGTTGAGGCAAAGTAAATCTTGAAAAAGAAATTATTTTGAACTAACTTTTTATAATCATCAGTGAGGTCTTAGTCTCAGAAACATGCATACGGATTACTAGTTTTACATATGTTACAGCCTGGTTTGTTGATTCTATCAAATGTAGACTCTCGTCTGTCATTTAACAACCATCTGGTGTCTGTTGGCAAAGCATCACTTCATCATCTGTAGAATATTGTTCATGTGAGGTCTCTAGTCCTAAAGCAAATCTGGAGATATTCATATATTCAGCATGACCCGGTCTTTTATTTATTATTTTTTCTCTTGCAGATCTCTACTTTGTGGATTATTATTGATATACAAAGTGTCATTTTCAAGCAAAAACATATTTAACTGCCCTTCAGCCCCTGAGGCTTAAAATCAGATACTTATGTCCATATTTAGGTACATGACAAGAAGTTTGCTCAGGATTAAGAGAACCAATCAACATATGCCACTCACATAAACTCCAGCCCAAGTTTTTAGGTGCTCATCTGTCCTTGCTGTGCTTAGCAAGTCTGATAAGGTAATTAATCTATAATGCTCAATGTGACTTGAAAGTTGTAATTTTAAAGAGCAGCTCTTAAAGCTATTTGTTATACTAATTTTCCCCACACTAACAGCCTTTGACAAGTGCCTCTCTAATTTTCTAACTGTTGCTTTGATTTTATGTTGCTGTCTAATAGAATATCAGTAAGCCATCAAATTCAGTGGAAAGGAAACAATGGCCTCCCAAAATTTGATTTGATGTCAAATTTTGAAATTCTATGCAAGGACAGTAAGACAATGATGCAGAGTTTCTGCCAAGTGTAGATTACTGTACAAACATTTTGACATAATATCATTGTTATAATAAAGGAGAGATTCTTACATAAGTTTCTTTTTAGATGTTTGGATACAGTCATTGAATGCATTGGGGAATTTTTTGTTTCCATTCTGCAGCCTTTGGTTGAGAGTTGCTGAGATTTTAAAGCACAATCAAAGTCTATTTTCTCCAGTGTGTAATTTGCTCAGAAAACCTTGGGCAACTCGGTTGATTTTTCAATTGTTTTTACTGTGCTCAAAGATGACAACGTAAGAGCTTGCAGGCAAACTCAAGGAGTTGTTAACCACAAATTTTGTCATGTGGAATTTTCTAGCTTTGGGAATATGCAAAAATATGTCTTAGGTACATTTGAAACCTATTATTTGTCACATTCAATATTCTTCTGAAAAATGAATTATTCTGTTAGCTATTCAATGCCTGAAGTTCTTTGTCCTTCTTTCAGACATATAACATAATCAGAACTCAGTTGTCACTAGTAAGCAGATGAATGTTTGTATGTGGGTTGTAACTCTAATAATGTGACTACCCTGCAGTCGAAAGAACTTGTGTATGGGTGGAGCTGTCATTATTGTATCTATAGAAAAATAAGGCACCACATGTACTAGCTGCTCAAATTGATTTAGCAGCTTCTGCTGAGTTTGGCTGCAGTACTATGAGTAGTTAGGTGAAACAGTTTTTCTTATTCTTAGTTTATATCTTTCTGCCACTTCAATGTACTTCTGCATTAAAAGTTAGTGCACTTTAAATTACTGATTTTCAATGCTTAAAATCTCTTGGGGTGGAATACAGAGGAGACATCTAATTTTAAATAGCCGGAAAGCTTCTTAGTTCTCAGTTCTTATTCTTTATTTTCATGTTTAAAGTTCTCAGAAAAGGTTGTCCTTGGTAACTGAAAATTGCTAAAAAATTACTTTTTCTATCCTTATCTGCTTGAAGATATCTATTTTGTAATATTTTTAGTGCTAAGGTAGATCATAACAAAACAATCACAAAAAAAAATGTGTTTTTCCGAAATAATTTCATGAATATTCATGAAGAAATAAACTGTTTCAGCATTTTTTCCTGCATTACTTTCGGTATTGCATATGTCCTGCTTGCTTTTGGATTAGCTAAATACTGAATAAGAAATTAAAAATTCTTGTTAAATAACGTCACCAGGTATTAAGTGTTCAGAGGTTGGAACATTATTTGCTAAAATGAAGTTTTGGGTGAACCTAATTAGGAATACAGTGCAGGAGTGATATTGAGGTCTCAATACCAGACTTGCCAACTTTCCTCAGTCTTATTTAAGGCTGGTGCAATCTATGTTTAACTCTCATACAAGGTTGCACTGCTTTGGACATAAAGGGAAACCTCAGACAACAAGGGACATTTAGATACAGATAAAAATGTGCTCAAATTTTTCAAGAGTCCAGGTATCCACTCCTGTGAAATGTGTGTGCTTTATAGCATTATATACCAGGCTGCCACACTTCTTTTTTTTTTTGTTTGCTTGGCCATACCTTTTTTTGTTTGTTTGTTTACCATAGGTCACCATCTATGAACTGAGAAGATGGTTCAGACTTCTTCCTGGAAGGACCTGTGGGGCAATTGCTAAGGACAGCAATTCCAGACATAAAGTCAAAAAAGGATTATAGACACACTGAATTCATTGTGTATTTTGGCATGGTGTCAGGATTTGAATCCTTTATGATCCGAGTCATTTTCCTGAACAACAGCTATATAAAGGCAAAATTTTGCCTGGAATTTTTGAAAGACTAAATTGATCCTCTGACTTTTGCCTTCTTAACTATTTGAAATTACATTTTTCTGAGTTTAAATAAAAGAAAATATCATCACAAATTAAACTCATTCTGTCGATAAGAAGCTAAAGTCTGACTTTGAAAACAATCACAAACTGTATTATAATATCATGTGTTACCTAGATGATGTTTTAATTATGATATTCTCTATCTCACAAAAATACCTTTAAAATTCTTTTATGTCTTTGATTTAGCTCTTACCAATCAACCAGTGTTCCCATACTTGTATCTCTGCTGTTTGGTTGTCACACAGTGGAAACTCTTCTGCTGCTCTGTAAATCAGTCACCATATTCAACATGGGTACTAACCAGGTCCTGTTAATGGAGACCTTATTAGTTAATTAGAGCATCTGTTAGGTTTGAGATTTAAGGAGAATTATGTTGAACATCTCAATCCCCACCGAACCATCAGCTAGGTGCTCAGCTGTTACCTCTGGTCTCCCAGTGATGAGAGAATTCTTGGGAACACCCAGAGAAACGATTTTTAGGTGTGCAGAAAAGCTTTTGTTCAGAAATATCTATTGTGTCTGTGACCAACCACTGAGTGAGCATAACCAAACCTGACCCTTCCTGGCCAGTCTGGGACTGTGTCTGACCCAGTGTCCCTCACAGGGCCTGTTCCTGGACCCCTGAATTTGGGCTGACACCCCTGCTTATCTTCATCCTGTGCCCAAAGGCCATGCCTGGGCTGGGGCTGCCTCAGTGCTCCCCAGCTGCCTTGCCTCTGGCTGAGATGGTGGGAATGGATCAGGATGCCAAATTCTGCCTTGCTCTGCTGACTTGGGCAGTCCCTGCTGTCCCCAAACCCCAGAGAGCAGCTGTCCCATGAGACATCCTGATTTCAAGAATTTAAAAGTGAAATGGGTTAAAGTACAACCTCTGGAAATGCAGTTGTATTGAAAGTGGTGAGTATTCAGATTTGGTTTGCTTGACATGGGTTTTTTGGAGTACAGAGTGTTTTGGGTGAAAAGGTATATAGGAACTGGAGAGGCTCTCAAGAGAAAGGGTGATGTTATTTATATGAGTAAAATGCAACATGACTTTCCAGGTTTAATTTCTGAGTATGGGGGACACTAACTGTGTGGAAGGAATGGGTCTGACAATTGCATTGTCATAGGGTTTGGCAAAGCATTGCAGGAGACCTAACTGTGCCAGACCCTGTTAGATGTGCCTGCTGATGAACCAGTTTTCCATTCTCCATTTAAATTAATGCTTTCAGACATTTAAAACATAAGCAAAGTTGAGGGGACATGACACTGTACAGCTTTTTTTGTCCTGACAGAGCTTGTGAAAGATTCTAGGCAGTTTTGTAAAGGTCTAGTGCTAATTCTTTCTCATTCGTTAACTAGGAAATAACAGCTCATAAGGGCTTTTAGACACTCTCTGCATTAATGTCGTTCCCTGACTACTCTGTAATGTGGCACTTTCTAAGACTAGACTTTCCTTTGAGTTATAAAATTTCATTAATGGAGAATATGAAATTATTCTCTTTACTTCTTCAAAAGCTTTTCCTTGTATTTCTGTCCATTCCCATATAATGACTTTAAATCAGTTGGCTCAGAAGCTCATATTCTTTTTTCACAAGTGATAAGAAAGTCCAGCACTATCTTAAGGTTCTTTTACTCTCACATATTTATTGGCACGAGCATCTTTATTATTTTTTTCAGATCACAGTTTGGTCATTTTTTGTCAGCAAAAGTATGACACGAGGCACTTTCTCCTACTTAGCCAAATAAAGTTCAATTTCAAGTTAGCCAGATTCTGTTTAATATTTTTGTCTCTTGTTAATTTCAGTTTTTGCTCATGACCTGTTGTTCTCAAGTAATGAAAAAGTCAGCAATTATTTGTTTAACAATCAGACAGTTCATCCTGACCTCAAATTAGTTTTGATCAAGTGATTTCTTACATGTATTATCCTTTTAACTGCACATAATTATGCAGTATCTAGCAGAAAAATAATAATCTTTGTTAAATATCCTCTGTAACTTCTATTTCTTGTTCAGTGATCTTGAGTGTGAATATATTTTTTACAGTCTTCTGCTAAATTTAACCCTAAGGATATATGGTTTGACTAGTTTTTCTCCCAAAGCTGATATTTCTTTTTATTTCTACTTTAAAGCTTTACAAATAATCTGATTTCTTATTACTTAATAAGAATCACATACATTTACACCTATTATTCTATACAGAACGAGTCTGCATCTTGAAAATCCATTTTCACCTTACTTTAGGCCATATCATCAGTTTATTTTTTCATGTTTCAGATACCGAAAAACACGTGGAGCTTAACTTTTGCCTGAACTTTCAAAATACCATAGGTTTGTGATATAGCGTAGATGAAAACAACATAATTTTTATTTCCTTTAATTTTCTTTTGTATGTATCCAGAGCCCCTTATATTTTTAATGTATATAATGGTTTGTTGTGAATGAGTGGTGCAGCCAATTAAATAATCACTGCCAAAGGTATTGGGGAAAAAAGCAGGTTTTAATATAAACCTGTGAAAGTGTGATTTAACAGAATTCACTGGCAAGTTCACTCTATAGCCCAGTGCATAGACAAAGCATACACAGAAAAATGGCAGGGAGAAGGATGCAGGACACACCAGCACAAGGTGTTTTTATCTTTGTTCAATAAAACTGCCAGGATGAGATTGTAGTCACTCTGGAATTTAGGTGATTTCAGTTACTAAGATATGCAATTGATTATTATATAGTTACTATAGGTAGATTATTGCCACTTGTATATGTGTGCTTCAACAGAGATGACTTTCCCTTTCTTAGAACAAACATTTTCTAGAAGACCTGAGATGAGTATTTAATCTCAGCCAAAATCACACAGATCCAATAAATACTGCTTGTGTTTAAGAAAGATTTCAACAGTAACACACAAAAGGAAAAAAATCATAGTAAATCTTCCAGTTTAAATTATCCCAATGACGTTGTTGAGCACTCACTTTGTGCTTCTACATAGTAAATGGAATAGACATTCTAATTTATACTTTGTAAAAATCATTGCTAGTATCACAGAAATTCTTTAGGCAATTCTGATAACAATATTAGTTTATGCACCCCTTTTAATGTTTGGAGAAAAGTCAGCTCTCATTTAGCTCTCATTTTCCTACTTCTTTAAAAAGTGCTTGAGGTGAGATAATCCATGGCCATTGTTTGCTATTCCTTCAAAGCAGCTTAGAGTCCTAAAAAGTGAATTGTTCTCTTTCCCCTGAGCCACTATTTTTTTTTCCAGTTGTAGATTGGTGTGTTCACAAATATTAACTTTCCACTTAATTTGTGAAGAAAAGAAAGGCAAAATTATTAATATGATATTTCTTTAATAACTGTGTCACCTTACATTGAATAGGAGTAGCTACAGCCTTTAAAGGAGCATCACTGCATTTTTCTCTCCCCTTCAGTTTAGTGTTACAAGTGCAAGGACTCATGGCTGCCTCATGCACAGATTGTTCAAGAGCCCTTCTTTCCTTCTCTGTAAAGCTGCTCCCCAGCCTGCCCCAGCCTTTATTA
Source organism: Luscinia megarhynchos (assembly GCA_034336665.1). Taxonomy (NCBI): domain Eukaryota; kingdom Metazoa; phylum Chordata; class Aves; order Passeriformes; family Muscicapidae; genus Luscinia; species Luscinia megarhynchos. The sequence continues at coordinate 85,184,101 of JAPFBE010000002.1, forward strand.
ATCTGTACTAGTTATGCTTTACATTTGCCATTTAACTTCAGATGTCATTCTATTTCCCCAGCTTGATGAAATCCCTCTGAACAGCAGAGTCTAAAACAAAACCTCTCTTGCTGGTTTGGTGTTATCTGTAAATCTGAGTGTCTGCATTTCTTCATCATGGAGATCAGCTGTGCTGTCAGACAGTATCAGACCTAGCATCAACCCCTGAAGAACAGTGCTGCTAGCTGAGGACAAACCATGTATTTAAATAGTGGCATAATGACATTTTCTTCTCCCCTGCTTTCTCTCTCAATGTTTCTTAACAATTTTTTTTTGTATATTTGACTTGTTCTGCAGGTTGGCTTAGCAGCCAAGAACTTTGCTCCTGGTGGTTGTACTCAGGTCACACTGGTTTTACATGCCTTCAAAAAATGTTTTGCTTTTTTTGGTTTCCTTCCATATAGCTTTAATTTCACCTGCTGTCATTCACCAATGACTCAAAAGTGTTTGTACTGTTAAAGTCATAATTTGTTTTTGTCCTCACAGAACCTGTTTCAGTGGTTCATGTCTATGTTGAATTACATAAGCCCAAATGGAAGATGTCTGCTTAGTCAATGCTGGATGGACAACTGAACATTTATTTTTAGCTCCTTTTTCTTGTCTCTTATTCAACTGCTTATTGAAACTTCTTCCTACTTTTGACTTTGTTTACAAGCTTTGTCCTTTTTGTCCTTTATTCTTCTGCAGAGCTCTTGAATCTAAGTGAATCATCACAATTACAAAATTATGTACTTCTATAGGATTTTGAACAGTATCATTGTTTTACATCAAATCAGTAGTAACTTTCTTTCTGGAGGGGTTTCCTGATTAGCTGATCCTAGAACAAACATAATTTTAGTTTCTTAAGAAGTTATCTGTTTAATTTCCACAGTGACATTTGACTAATCGATAGGAGGATGCTGATGCTATCCAGAAAAGCTTTATTGCCTGTTCTCACTTTCTTATCTGAGAATCTGGTAATAAATATCATTATCCTGGTCAGACATTCTCAAACAGCAACCTGAATGTATGTCATTTAAGATTGGTATTTTGGTCCATTAAAACTCTTCTGAATATGTTAATCTGTTTAAATTGAAGTTCTCTTTTTTGTCATACTAGGCTCTCACATTCATCTTTGCATTTACCATCCTGGTGGCTGTCAACAAATTTCTGGTGCCAATATTTCATTGTGTCCATCTAGGGCAATATATTTCACCTTGTTTTTCTGTTTCTTTTTTCCTCAGACACCTTATTGCCTTAGACATTTAATATTGGCATGGAAACACACTTGCCTCTGGTTTGGCTTGCTTGTTGACATACTGTTTAAGTAGCAAACATTATATTCATATTTTATCTCAACCATTCCTAATAATTTTTGTGTGTCTTAGAAAGCAAAAATCCTTATGTGTTCAGTTTGGATAAATCTTCCCCAACTGATTATTTTCTACACCTTTTAGACTGTTATATTTCCCAAACTCATCAGTTTCTAAGCTCAATCACAATTTCTTTAGTTTTAAGCATCAATAGCTTTGGTCTCAAAACAGTGATGTCAAATGTAGGGCTACAGTAAGAATAGGACAAGATTTGTAATATGAGATGTCTTCTGATTTAAGTGCATTCATAAAAGTAGCACTAGTCCTGTATGTCTAGGTTAACATGAGGGAAAAAATGCTCTTTTTAATATATTTCATAGTGCTTTATTTTATTTTATTGATTACATGATATCCCAGTGTGCATGGCATAGAGGTGAAAAATAGCACAACATGTCCTTTTGTGTAAGAAAATATAATGCTTGTCTTTGATCAAAACGTTTTAAATAATGTGTTGTAGTTTTTCATTTTTTCATTTTAGGTTTTGCTCATTTGTATTTCTCATTGCTTTGTTATACCTCTCTCAGTTCGTATAGACCTACAGTGTGGATTGTGCAATATTTTCAACTGCATTCACAGCTGAAATTCAAAATATCTGCCTCCTTCTCTAAAACATTTTTGTGCCCTTGAGGTGAACCTACAGTCCATAGCCTTCCCTTCTCCTGTGAATATTTTTGACAACTGACACCATATCTTGACAGAGCTGGATGGCTCAGAATACAGTTTGCAGTAAGACCAGTCAGGATTAGGTACTATTTGCTCCACTACTTACTTTTCCTGAAAGATTTCAGTCTACAGCGTTTTCTAGGATCATGTCAAAGCATGACACCAGGACCAAATCTTCTGAAAAACACAGTGATGATTCTGCTTTCTTTTAAAAGCCTTTGGATGTAACTCCAGCTATAATACTCAGGCTTATAGCCTGCAGACCAGTACATACAGTATTGCTATCACTAGTGTAGTAAATAGACAGGGCCGAGGCCTTTATTAAGTTCAGCTCTTTTATTGGGGCTTATGGGAAGGCCGCCGCCTGCCGTTGCTGTTTGAGAGCCAGCGCCCGTTGCGATGCGGGGATCCGGTTTTCCGTCCGCCTTCACAGATGGGGAGGAGTCCCAACCTCACGTGCATGCACGGATTGCTCGCTGGTGGCTCGTTTGGTCTAGGGTTGTCATCTGGCTGGAGTACAGTTTAGGTGATGGTTGGCGAGAAGTTAGATTTCACTGACAACTTGGGGTTTTCTTAGTCCTTTGGTGCAAGTATTTCCCCGGTATTCCTCTCGTAGCTGTGTTGATTTTCCTTTATTTTGGGCCAGGACTTCTTGTTGGCGAACTGGCTGACTGGGAGCGCTGGCTACTTTGCATGGAGGGGCCTGGCTTTTAGATTGACATGCGAAGCGGCAGGCGGCCGGAAATAGGGCAAGGGTAAGGGCGGAAGGGGTAACAGAGGAAGGCGGATATGGGAACTAGGAGGGTGAATATGTGAACTGGGGCTCATAACAGGAACAGAAGTTAAAACCGGGGTCTGCTTACATCCAGGGATACTACCAAAAAGGTGAGTGAACAATAACCATAACACATTAGTAACTTTATAACTATTAGGGCTTCCAACTGGGTATCTACTACACTAGCAGCAGGCCACTCATTTTTGAACTGAATTTTTTCTTTTTTTTATTTTTTTTTTTTTAGTTTCTTTGCCTGCAGCAGTATTTTTTTACTCTTTTTTATTTTTTAAAGTGCTTTTGCTCATCTTTTTATGGTATAACCATAATTTTTTTATGAAGTAATAAGGAGTAGTTTTTCTGCAGAGAATGAAATATGAGTCCTTGAAAATAAAAGTGAGACAGAGACTTCCATGGTGCAGAGAAATATAAGAATGAAATGATAAAAAAGTGTACACTTAAAATTGAAGTTATGAAAAATTCAAGAGTGGTGAGCTGTTGTGGTGCAGATTTGGGAGTTGGACAGAAGAGAGTTTACAATATTTAAAAGAAATAAGAGTAATTGTCTAAAATATAGAAATATATTATTTTTAAATGCATTAACTATATCAATATATAGAAGACAGAAAAATAATCTGAAGTGAAACCAAAATAGAGAAGCAACCATCAGAATCAATAGCATATTTCTTACTGGGAAAGCAAAATAAAATTCTGTGATTAACATTACTGTCTCCAGGAGATGAACAGGGGAACAGTGTAGGGATTAACAAAAGCAGACAAAAGAGTGAACTAGAAATTTTATATATAATAAATTTTAAGTGTATTAATAATAAGATTTGGTCTAAGCTATTTACATAATTTAGACTATGAATTTTAGTATCATTTTAACTGGATTAACAATACAAAATTATGCAAATTAGTTATGAATTTGCCTTTGCATTTTTAAAGAGACTAGTAGTAAATTTCTGATGTCTCAGGAAAATCATATTCCCTTATTTGCATTTAAATGTTTTTGAGGGTTACAGTGTCAAAGTAGGATACATACATGAGTTTTCTACTCCACCTGTAAGATTTATGTCTTTACCTAAAAATTGTTATAAAGTCGTTCAGGTTGAAGCTGTGTCAGTATAAAATAATTAAATTAAGAATGAGTAATGTACTGATTTACTCTAATTGGGACAAGAGTATTGTAATGTTAGGTGATGTTCAATTTCTACTTCTCTTCCCTTCATCTCATTCTTGGTTCTCAAACATCCCCTGTCACTCAGGTGTTACTTTCCTATCTCACAAGTAGAAGAATTTGCATTGGCTATTACAATGGTTCTTTGGGAAGTTCAATTTTGTCTGCTTTATAAGGAAGTCTTTCCTAATGACCTAAAATTGGGGAAGGAATATGGCAGGAATTGGAGCATGGAGAAATGCCTTGTCCTACTGGAAGTTAATGGATGGCTTACTAAAGCATGGATTACACTCATACATTCCAAATTCCAGTTCAATTCTTCAACATAAAACTATTTTTTTTCATTTTATCTCCCAAAATAGCTATGAACTTACTCTTTGTTTTTTTGATATTTCTGTTTCCTTCAAGTAGTGGGGGGTGGGAGGGGTTGTGAGGGGACAATAGAAAAATAACAGATGGGTTAGAAGCAGAATATTTTATTAGGTTTAAAAAATAATATAATGTCTTCAGACAGCCTATATATATTTTTGTTGGCTGGAGTACTATTGTTTTTATTGTCATGACTGAATCTCAGCCATGTAAGATGCATAAAAAGAAAGCAAAATGGGATCTAAAAAGACCACTGCTGAGAGTTTATGGAAAAGGTAGGAACTAATGGAAAAAGTAATATAGTTACTTAATAATTTCAAATAAATAGTATATAGATGGTATATAAAGGAGGACCTTTGAATTTTTTTTTAAAATAATTTTGTTACCTTGAAGAGTGTAAATTCATTTAAAAGAAATTATTAATTGTGTAAAGCACTAGCAACATGAGAAAAACAGAGAAAAATATTTAAAGTAACCTTAACTTTATTCAGTTAAAAGTGCATATTATTCAGCAGCCCTGATTAGTCTTTTAGCTTTATTATATAATAAGTTTTATAAATAACTAATGGTCAAACAATAGTATAGACTCTTGTCTTTCTGTTTCACTCCCTTCACTTTTGATGAGCTGTCTTTCTACATCTATGCTTCATGACATGTGCCACAGAAATGGTCTCCCATTTAAAATCTAATTTATCCTCTGGCAAATGCCCATTCTTCATATTAGCTTACTACAGTATAATTTATTTTCTTTATTCCACGTTATTACTCTGAGAAAAAAATGTGTTATTTTTTAATACATTTCAGCTCAAGCTCTTCTGTTACATAAAAAAAATTTAATTTATAAGTTTTAGACTACTATATTAAATGTCAGTATTTTCTGTATCTAGATATATTTTGATGCAAAAAAATTGAACTATTTTTTTAATCCATTAAAACTAAATTAACTTGTGTGCTGAATATTAGAAATTGTCAGTGCAATGATTTGAATGCAGATATTCCATCTGATTAAAATACGTCCCACTACACTGTATTATGTTCCAGACTTGTAAAGTATAAGACAAAATGAGATTGCCTAGTGTAATTATGTAATTTCTGTAAGAATTAAAAGGGCATAAAATAAATTATTATATTTGTAGAGTACTATTCCTATTGCTAACATAAGACTCTTTAGAATGGGACCAGAAAATTAGCAACAACAATAATAATAATAACAACAACACCAAAACAACAACAACAACAATAATAATAACAACAACAACAACAACAACAACAACAACAACAACAACAACAACAACAACAACAATAATAATAATAATAATAATAATAATAATAATAATAATAATAATAATGATAAACTGTCTTCTGTTTCCTTAGTACCCCTTGCTCTTTCATGTTGCAACATCAGAGAGAAGGCATATTCCTTGTCCTCCTTCTGGAACTGATATGCAGTCCTTTTTGCTAACAAGTACTACTACTGCTTATAGGTTTCCATGTTTCTGGTGGACTTCTCTGTAAAGACCTTTGGCTTCTGAATTGGTAAGCAGTAGGCTAAATTTGCTAGTTGGGCAGAAAAAAATCTGTTTATACTTCCTATCTGAAGGAGTGGGAAGAATTACACAAAGATGGTGAAGAGAATTTAGTGGTGGTAGTAATTTATTTTTGGTGTTACTTGGTTCATAAAATTTCTTACTCTTTTTCAGTCTCAAGAAAATGATGATATTTCACTGTATTAGTACTACAGGTAATCGATTTATTATATAATGCAGTTTCTTCCTACTTAAAGAAAATTTCTGACTTTTCCTTTTGTGTTTGGGGATTTGAGTGGTGTTTTTTGGTTGTTATTGCTATTTTCTTGTTTCGTTTCTTTTTTTTTTTGTCTAGTCATCCTTTTGAAGGAAAGTATAATTAATAGATTAGATTAGATTAGATTAGATTAGATTAGATTAGATTAGATTAGATTAGATTAGATTCGATTCGATTATGGCAGAAAAATTCTGAATGTCTCTTTATGAACTGGCTAGCAACAATAATTCAAATACTTTACTATGTGGGTTTTAAATCCTCAGCATTTCAAAATCTTAGTGGAAATGAAGATTGGTATTGAGGGGTATCTTCAGTAATGAAAATGATGCATCAGCTCTCTGACAGTCCTATATTCTCCTCCTTGCCTGGAATAAAGGTCAGTGGAGTTTCATTACTAACAAACCAGTTCCAGGATATGCCATCCTCCTGATAAAACAAATGAATTGAAAATTACAGATTTTTATTTTGCATATAAAAAACAATTCTTTGGACCGTGAAAATGAGCTAAGCAGACTGGTTTGTAAAATCTTCATGCATTTTTCCTTTTGTCAATGTCTAATATCCATCAAGGACCAACTTTGTCCTTTTCTCCAAACCTGCAATGTTGCTGTCTTTCATTACCTAAAATTGCAGGATCATATCTGTGATTGGGTAAACTTGACAGAATAATGGAAAACTGTTCAGAACATTATGTGTACTACTTGTAATTAAATACAACATCACTCTAAATCAGAGCTGCTTTCTTTAACATGTACTGTTTTCTCTAAACTAAGAATTTTAAATTTCCTTCCGGTCCTGGTTCTGACCCAGATCAGTGAGAGGGAGCATGGCAGAGAAATTTTGTTATTTAATACATTACATCATTGCTGGGGTGGGGAAGATGGGCTTTTGCACTTCTGGGAAAGAGAGGCATCCCTTCCTGAGGTAACAAAGCCTGGCAGCTGGGGAAACCTGTTCTCTCTTTTTGTATACTTCCGTTAATAACATCGCTGCTGTTACTGTTTGTTTTCTTATCTCAAGCTGTGATCTTTGCCTTTTGTGTCTGTGATGCTCTTCTCCAGCCACGTTCAGGTGTGCAGGAGGGTGGAAGAGGGGGTGGAGAAGGGAGAAGAGGGAGGAGAGGGAGCGAGAGAGCAGCAGGGTGGTTTGGTGGGAGGTTTTAGTGGAGGAACTAGATTTGGGAATACCATTCCTAAACCACGACACTTTCCTGTATCAAAGTCTTTATATCTTTTCATCCCTGAAGATTAAGTCACATTTGGCAAAATATTGAGGATTTATATTCCTCGTTTCTTGCTTTTTCTTTGTGTAATCAAGGAAAAGTATTTTGGAATGAGGAGCTGAAGAGGATTTACCCAACTAGGTATGCACAGTCATTGGGAAGATGAATAGTTGTCTAAAGATTTTAGCTTTCAACAACTGATGGAGAAAGTGAAACTTCAAACCTTTCAGTGAAACTTCTAGTGTTTATAGGTGGCATGGATGGTTAAAGAAGAAACAAAAAAAAACCTACAAAAGTTAAACCTAAATACTTAATTTAGCAGACCTTTTGTGGAGCCTTTTTCTGTCATTGATTCTCTCTGAACACCCTGTTTCTCAAGCTACATTTCTTTGAAAGAAATCCATATGTTGAAGAATGTTAACTTTTTTAACCATTCTGTTTTTTTGAACAACTAGAGTGGAGTACTAGAACCCTGCAGGTTCTGCATTTCTCTTCTAAAAATTAATTCCATTTTATTTTATTTGGAAAATCTCTTACCATCTCTCTCTCATGCTATCTTTCACAGTCCTTAAAGCCAACAACTCAGCAATAAATTAATTTTATATTTTCCTCTCTTTCTTTTAGGGTTTAAAAACCCTAACATTTTCCCTTTATGTATGCATTATGACATGACTTTGATGAATCGAATCTTGCATTTTAAAGCAACATTGTATATATTTGTTAACCTTGGGAAAACTTGTGATTGAGATTCCTCAGATAAAATCAGTGACTCTAAGCTGAGGTCAAATATGACTGTAACTAACTGTTCTGCCTTGATGATGGGTATGAATGAAACCATAATACACCATCTGTGTATTACTCAATTTTTCTCAAAGCATGGAAAAGAGTCATTGAAATGTGTGGCTGAAACTCACAGGTGGCTCAATAGTCTAGAATGAATCTATTTGTTATCAGGCCAAACATTTTTCTCTTTATGAGACATCAAAGAGAGAGACACATAATGCTTAAAGAGCTGGATTGGAATTCAGTACTGTTAAATGCTGCAATTGCATGTTTCAGAGAAAATACTGGATATGTTTCCCTTTGCAGAAAAAGGTAGAAAAGATAAGCTGATCAAAACTTAATCAAAAGGAAAGTGAAACAGAAACCCAAGAACCATTTGTGGTGAAAACACTGCTATAGATAACTTTCTCCAAAATACTGTTAGGACTAGGATAGTTAGTCCTATCCACATGGTAAGATGTAGTGTTCAAGGATACCAGTGAAGGGGAAAAAAAAATAGTTATTTGTCTATTTTTTTTTTTCTGATTTTCAGTTCTAATAAAAATAGTTATGATTTGACATCTCTGAACACTGTTGCAAATTTCCTTTTGCCTGAACCATTACTCAGTAAAGCAAGAGATCCATTTGAACAGGCTTCAGATTCCATGCCATTTCACTTCAGCTGCAGCTGTATGTAGAATTCACAGTGCTTGTCATCTTCCTTAGACACTCACTTCTTACTCACTCTCAACCATGCTGTAGGGAATGCGAGACCTGTGTGTTAAATGTCCCCTTCACAGGAGACAGTGTGAAAGGCAGAGATGTGTACTTCATATGTCCCCTAAATGATCATTAACTTGGTGATACTGTTGGAAACAACATAACTTCTGGTGACAATACTAGTCTTCAAACATTACTATTTGAAGTGTAAGAGATCCTTCCTAAGTCTGTTACGTTTTGCATGCTCCAGCATTTATATCAAAATTTTTGCTTTCCCCCTTCCCCCTTTTTAGCCTTTCTGCCTGACACGCTGAGTGCACAAAATAAGTTTGTTTCAGAGTCCTCTTACTGAAGTACTGTGGGAGCAGCTGTCCATAGACCGTTTTCTTTAAAGCATGGAGATAAGAAAAGCATGAGCTGGGGTCAGGAGGATACATTGTTTTTTTGGTGGGGATTACTTCAGCATATGGGAGAAATACAAAATAGTTAAAATAACAAAACAAAAGTCTTTTACAGACATAATAATCCTTAAGCATTCTTAGTGTTGTTGGGAAAAGCAGTGGGTGTGGCTCAGAATTAAATATATATGTATTTTTAATTAGAAATTTATCTGTGTACTTATAAGATAGTGTATGTAGAGTAATAAGCTAAAGAATAAGGAGATTTGTGATTTTATAGATATTATTAGTGTGCATGATCATGGCTTTTGTATTGCAATGCAAATTTTTTCTTAGAAAATGTTGAGATACTTTTTATTTCAATGAGAGCACCTCACATGGCTTTTTTTTTAGAATTATTCATATATTAGGAGAGCAAGGAATGATATCAGAAATTTCTACAAAGATTAAGATTCACTCTACAATTTAATTTTTTTTCCACTGGGAAACAGTAAGATAAGACATCAGAGGTAATGTGACCTTAAAAATTGTATCCAAATTTTTTTGAAACCTCTTCATTACTCACCAGTTGTAGCAGGATCAAATGCATATCTCCCCAGAAAGAAACTGGGGTCGTTTAGCCTGGAGAAAACAAGGCTCAGGGGAGAGCTTATTACCCTCTACATCTCCCTGAAAGGAGGGTGTAACCAGGTGGGGGATTGGTCTCTTCTTCTAAGCAACCATTGACAAGATAAGAGGAAATGGCCTCAAGCTGTGCCAGGGGAGATTCAGGCTGGACACGAGAAGGAATTTCTTCATGGAAAGCATTATTAAACATTGAAAAGGACAGCCCAGGAAAGTGGTGGAATCTCCATCCCTGAAGGTGCACAAGAAATGATTAAATGTGGCACTTAGTGCCACGGTCTAGTTAGCAAAGTGCTGGTCAGCCAAAGGTTGGACTTAATGATCCCAGGGGTATTTTCCAACCCAAATGACTCAGTGGTTCTGTGATCTGTACTCCTGATGCTGTTACCATGGTAGTCAAGGGTAACTCTCACTGACTTTACAAGGATAGAACTGAATTTCCTTGCAATAGCTAACTACAAGAGAAACTAAATAATGCGTGTCTAAGACTCTCACAACTGTCTCAATAATGTCTCTAATTGAGCAGAGGATCATGAAGTACTGCCTGCAGTATGGGCTTCTTCCTTAATTCAGAACTGAGTGCCATCAGTTATAAACTGTATTAATTCTCTGCTACTTTAGAGAGTTTGGGGAGTGTTTCATTTTCTCTCTTTATGTATAGCTAAAAGTCTCCTCTGCTGTATAATTTAGATTTTTTTCCTGCCAGACTTCTGCTTTTGATAAATTTAAATGTACTCTCAAGTTCTCTTTTCAAGTAATTCTTTCTTCCAAAGAAAACCTGTTGAGTTTTTTTTGTTAGTTGGTGGGTGTTTTTGTCCTTTTTTTCTGAAGATATTTTACTCAAGGGAAATCTTCCATTTCACACAGAAGCATTGTGTTTATTTTGTTGTGGTTTATATAGCCATCTACCACAGTCTCAGAAGGATTTTTGTTCTAAAGCTTTTTCATAAACTGACAGGAATTGCACAATATGTAATTCATGTCCTTATTTTTATTTAGTAAGAAATATCTAAACGTCTGATAGCATTTTGTGTTTTACGCTAGTGGCTCACAAAGTGCTTCATAAACAAATAGAATACTGCCAGTTTAGTACTCTACAGTAATCACTTACTCAGCATCGACATACTGCACTCAGAGGTAAAGCAGACCATTTAGAGTGAGAGTTGTAAAATACCACTCAGTAATTACTTCAGGATGATTTACATAAATACGCACATTTTCACTGACAGGATATAATTTATTTTAGCATTTGTACCCATCCAGTAGGCATAACATCATTGACTCTTTGTCCTAAACTCAGATCAGATAATCATGGCATGTGGATGTTTGCATGGTTCATTTGAAATAAGATACTGGTAGTAGACCTCTGTCACCTTGTGCCACGAATGCAATGTTTTTGGAGATGTGGTATTTTTTTGCCCATCTCCCATACCAGCTTGGAATCAAAATATAATTCTTGGCTGTCCAATAGACTACACAACTCATCTTATTCTCAAAGATGCTTTTCTGGCTCACCACCACTCCATATAATATAAATTGTCTGAAAGCTATGAAATTATACACTTGAAATTTTCATTTGTCACTGGTAGAAAGAAAAAAGTATAACTAACCTCCTTAAATTTCTTGAAAGAGGAGAGGATGAAGAAAGGAAGCACCTACATTGCAGAGTAATAATTTAAAACACACTGACCTGTTTATCTTAGAAGTGATATGAACATATGAGTTCAGGTTAGGAGTAGGCAGAATTATTTCCCACCTGCTCTTCATATTCAGGTTATTTTTCAAAGAAAATTAACTGCATGTAGTGAGTAGGTGTGACAATGAATATCTCAGTATGAATGATCAATATACTAGAATATCAGGACATATGGAGAGTATATTGTCACTGCAGTTGTTCTGTAGTCAAAGAACACATTTTGCAAGCAGAGCTGTAGGACATTGATCCATCTGGTAATTTAATTATGGTTAATTACACAGTCCAGTAAATGTTGTTCCTGTCAGATGGTTAAAATTTCCTATCTGGCATGAAAAGTTAAATATGATTTTTTAATAACCTTACATTTTTAACAATTAATTTACCAGTTTCTACTGATTGAAAATGCTATGTTTTTTTGGTTTTTTTTTGCACAGAGCACTTTTTTCCCATGATCTTGGCTACAACTTTTTGTCTCCTTCTTAGGTACTGTGCCAAATTCAGACATACAGTTTCATATAAGAAATTGTCAGAGCAAAAATAAAAATTGTGGAGACATTTTGTTTAAAATTAGTAAACAGTAGCCAAAGAAGAGATCTTCAGGATACAATTTATACAATTGGAACTGTGTAGCTCCAGAAAGCAAAGTTCAATGTGGGTTGGTTGATTTGTTTTCCAGTCTGAAACCAAGCATTTGGAAATTAGGAATTTTTCTCCAGGTTATGAGAAATAAATAATTATTTAAATGTTAAAAGCCAAATTTCATTAGATTGAAACAATATTCTGTGTATATTTGGGAACTTAATTTTATCGCAGAGCTTTAAGAAAAATATTTTTCTTTTAAGTTATTTTCTATTGAAAAAAAAAAATCTCCAAAATTACACATAAAGAGGATTTTCTTTCTTTCTTTCCTAAATAGAATATCTGTCTGGATCTTTTTTTTTTTTTTTTTGTGCCTTCTGGTAAAGTCAAGTGTTCTTGCAGCTGGTGCACTTGAAGTAATTAAGTTATGAGAATTCATCTTTCCAAAAGAGAAATGAAGACAATTACGAGAATAAAAAGTTAATTTTAAATGTCATCCTCAACACAGTCAAATGCTAATGTATTGTAGTGCAGAATCACTACAACTTGAAAGAGATGCATAGAAATATAATTATATCAGTTAAAATTATTTTAAATGGGCTTAAAGTCCTATTTCTGCTTTATATCTCTAAAATAATTGACATATTATTGTTCAATAGCAGACTATTATCTCTTCTTTTTTTTTTTTTTTTTTTTTTTTTTGTGTTACTGAATGATCCATGTCTTACTCTGTGCACAAACCAGTAACAAAGCCTGTATTCCTACAATTTCTAAAAAAGGAAGTATTCCTACGTTGCAGTGCACATGACAAAATATTTCATCCTGAGATATTTTTACCAGGAAGTTCAGTAATTGAACATAAAATCAAAAACATTTCTTGAGCAATCAAAAAGTGAAATTCATCACATTAAAATATTAAAATGCAAATTGGCTTTCCACCAAGAAGGTAAATTAACATGATTTGAACAGTTAAGAAAATTTGATTAATGTATTCTGGTAATGAAATTGGTATGTTTGTGAAATACCAAACAAACCTGATTTTTTTTTAATAAGAGTTAATAAAAATATAAATCTGATGTTGAGGAAGGATCATGGGCTCAGGATTGGATTGATAGCATGAACTTTTTGATCTGTTGATATCATTAAGAAAGCAGAAACCAGGAGAGTACAGTCCACTTATTGCAAGGATGTATACAAAACTGACATTTTAAAATATTGTTTTTACATATGCCTGGAGATTTTATAAGTGTCAGCTACTTGGTAGATCCTTTATACCCACTCTACCATATGAAATGTTGGCTCTAGAGAAGAACTGTCCATTCTTCCCTTTAGAACAACTAGAAATAAGACTTGGACTATATTCCTATATATATATATATCTGTGTGTGTGTACATATAGATATAAAATAAATACAATTGCATTTCTTCTTAATCAAACACTTTCTTCTCAAGCCTGAAGTGTCATAGGCTGATTCAGGTAGCTCTAAGTAGCAGCAAGTATCAGAGTTTGAGAAATCACAGGTTCTTTAAACTATGTAATTATAATATGGTTTCAAAAATGTTCAAGTGATTCTTGACCACTTTTATTACATTAAATAATGGACTAAAATTAAAAATTGTAAAATACTAGTTACTTTAATTTTCACATTTTATTTCCAAAAGTTTGGGGTCGGATTTTGTGGTGAATTTTGGAGTTTTTTTGGGGAGAGAGGGATGTGAGTATGGATTTGGTGGGTTTTTTACTCCAGCTTTTGAGCAGGGAAGATTTCCAAAACATTGTATAAGTATGTATGAAAAATATATATATTCATAACTGCTATGCAGAGAAAAAAAAAACAAAAACATTTTTACAGGTCTAAGTATTCAAGTGCATGGAGTTGGGCTACTTTCCCAGATATCATTGTATCTAGTGACAGGCCATACCATAGGTGGTTAGGCTTCAAGTGTATATATGGGAACAACTCCATTTAAGAGGTGTTGGTGAACATTTATATATTTGGTGGGGTTAGTTTTTTGTTTGTTTTGTTGGGTTTTGTGGGTTTGTTGTTTTATTGTTTTTGTGGATTTTTTTTCTTTTAATTCTTGCATTTTCTTCTTTCTGTAATTTCTTTGAGCTAATTCTGTGTTTCTGGCATCCGATTATTGCAAGACACTTTGATTCTGTAACTAACAGTACTACTGGTGCAAATATTCATTATTTTTAGCCATGCTCTTTGTATGTCTTCTAGGATATATGGATTGCAATGTGCTAAAACAGTAGAGGGGAAACTCTGTCTCAGTCATCTGAGACTAGGCAAGCAGCCTTCACTTAAATGGCTAGTACCTTCAGCATCTTTTAAAGTGAGTCACTACTGCTAGCAATAAGACTTTTCTGAACAGAGACTGGAGATCACAGACTTGTAGATATACATGCTATTACAGACATTAGTCATGTTCCAAACTACCTTCTAAAAGTGCCAAATAAACCAACAGATCACTGTAAAGCAAAGTCGAATTTGTCTTTATTTTAGATCAGTTCATTTTTTCTAAGATAAAATTCTTGAAATCCTCCTCTGCCTTTCCCCCTTTATTATTTTTACATTTGTAAGTCTGATATAGATTCATAGTTGTCATGGTCTTGTCATAAAAATTATTTTCAAAGAGAGAGAAGGATAGAGATTAATTAATCTTTACCACAATTAATTAACCTCACTTTAAATAGCAGCATTAGTCAGCACTTACCATTGAGTACCTAGACTTAGAAAGCTCTGTTTACAGTGGTACTTCTTCCTGATTAGTGGAATGACAGTAAAATCATACATTGAGAAAACATATTTAAGTTGATTTAATTTCTGGCACTCTTTGTGCATTTGGCCCAATCTTTGGATCTTGTTATGATGGTGAAAGCAATAAGACTAGTATTAGGAAAAAAAACCATGGAAAAAACTAAACATATTACCTTAATGAGTCTTTCAGATCTTTGCTTATCAGACCTAATTTCAGACAGAAGGTCAAATGCTAGAGGACATCATTAGAACTAAAACAGAAAAAAGAAAAAAATATCCACTATCACCCTCCCAAAAAAATCCAAACACCTCCTTTTCAGTGAGTGATCTAGTTCAGAAAGAGATATGTCCACCAACACTAGGTAAATAAGGGTTCTACTTGGGTACACTTAGATAAATTCTGCACATAGCTGTCCTTTTTAAATGCAGCTCTTGTACCTAAACCACTATTGGGTGCTTTTTTTCCTCTGATTTCATTACAGAAAGGAAAGATAAAAACTAGGTATGGACCAAGAATTTTGCTCTGACTGCCATGTAGAATTAACTTATCTACCCAATTAGACTTGCAGTGTCTGGAGTTTTACTCTATTGTGGTTTCAGCTATGCAATGTCCTTGAATAACTAATCTGACAGCTTTATGAGAATTATCATTAACCCTCCAATGTTTTCTTGAAAATGAAATTTCTTATCACAATTATCTTCTAAGAGCCATTGAAATCAGCAAATTTTGTGTTTGACTTTTTTTTTTGTGGAAAAGGTGATAAATTCATGCAGTAGGAAAACATGCAATTACCATTATTTTTAAGATGCTAATTTGACTTTTCTAAGATACAAAGGCATAATTAATTTGAATATTTACTGGTTCACATTTATTCCTCTTGCATTGTCAATGGAGAATTGTTCTACTTCTTTGCAGTATGTTGAATAATAGATGAACAGAATTCTATTAATGTAAATATGAGAATTTTTCCAGATGACTACATTTGAAAAATTATGTCCCTTGAATATCAGAGCCACTAAGATTTCTTTCTAAGCAAGCCAGGTGATATCAATGAAGAGTAATTCTTTTCACCTGGACAGTTAATTTAGATGGCAGATTGAGCTTCAAGAGACACTATGTTAAGAATTCTTATATGAGACACTACGTTAAGAATCTTAATATATCTTGTAACCTTTCCTACTCAAAAGGACTCATTCAGTTGATACACAGAAAAAGTTATAATTTCTAAAATACATATCAGTAAACACTGAAATTGGCCAAACAATGTTATTAGTGAAGGCTTTACATGCGTAGATTTTAAGCAAGTGAACTTTCTTTCATGCTGTGAAAACAGCACAGGTAGCTATACTATGCATATTCTGTTCTGAAGAATGGGGTTTGTTGTTATTTTTAAGCCACATGAAATATATTTGCCTCAGCAACTTCTTTCAACGTGAATAAATCTTAAGAAATATTTCCTGGAGGATCCCACTTCAAGCTTTTTTTTTGTGCACATTAAGAATGTCCCAGCTGCAGTTACTATGCATGGAGATAAATGGATTCTATAGTTGTCAGCAATAGTTTAATATTTGTATTTGGATGCTAAAAAATAGATGGTTAATCAGAATGGTTAAGAACTTTTGTGAAACATGGGAAACGTCTTGATTTTGACAAAGAGGTTTTTCAGCCTGAATTTTGCTAGGGAGGTTCAGGGATCACAGCCCACTGATCAGTTTACTTTCTTGCTAGTCTTTTCCTGGAGGTCTTAGGCAATTTTTTCCCCTTTTTTAAAAAACTTGAGTAGAGGCTAAAATTCAGATAGAAGTAATGTCTATTTAACAAATGGTTAAGCTTTCAGAAATAAATATGCAGTTAATACTGAATAGACTCTATATCCCTCAGCAGAGCATTGGGCTCTGAAAAGACAGGAGCTAAAGATGATGATTCAGCTTGTAAGATCCAGTATTCTATATGGAGTCAATACATAAAAACTATTTTCAGTGCTGTACAGGGGTAGGGGGAGGGCTCCGTGGATGTCTGCATTGTGTTTGTCAGGCACTGTGGAGAGGCAATGAAGGAATGCAGTCTGTGCTGCCTGTGCTATTTGTCAATGCAAAAGGAACATAACCCATTTCTAGGTTTGCACTTTCCCTTTGGAGGATCAAACATAGGCTCATAGAATCTTTAAGTCTGGAAAAGTCCTCCAAGATTAATGAGTCCAACCATAAACCCAGCACCACTCCATTCATTACTAACCATATCCCCTAGTGCTACCTACACACATCTTCTGAACACTTCCAGGGATGGGCAGCCTATTTCATTGTCTGACCAGCACTTCAGTGAAGAAATATTTCCTGATATCCAATCTAAACCTCACCTGGCACTCGAGACCATTTTTTTAGGTCCTGTCACTTGTTACCTATGAGAAGAGACTGCCCTCTACCTTGCTACAATTTCCTTTAAGCCAGTTGTGGAGTGAAAAGGTGTTAAATGTTAGCACCAACATTACACTTTCCATGTGTTATTCTTGCTCACATTTGATTTTTATGGCATTTTTAAAGCAACCTTCTTGTTACTCAACAGTCAACCTGTGGTTTAAGAAAGCTAATGTAGAACAACAGTCTATCCTATATGAGATATAAACCTCATATTGAAATTTCAAATGTTAGTGCTGTTTTTGGGGTTCGGTGATGGTCAAAAATACTAAATGTTTCTTTGAAGTTAGAATAAAATGATAGCTATTCCTTTTAAGCATTACATCTGGCATTCTTTAATAATCACTTGCTCTCTGGTTATTTTTGCCCATTTTGTGGGAAGGTGATCAGATTGGAAGGGGTGATAAGTAAGCTGAAAGACTTGAACAGCAATGAGTAGAAAAACTACAATTTCTTTTTAATACTTCAGACTAAACCCTACGTTTTTCACTCATTCTGTTAGCACATACCTTCATAAATATCTCAGTTCACTCACTCCCCCCACTAGCAGGACTGGGGACAGTATCAGGAAAGTGAGAAAACCCATGGGTTGAGATAAAGACAATTGAATAGGGAAAGCAAAAATCCTGTACGCAAGCAAAGAAAAATGAGTAATTCACAGAATCAGTCAGGGACACAGTGGCTCATCTGGCTCAACCTCCCTGCTTAAACAGGGTCATCTTAGAGCACATGGTACAAGATTGCATCCAGAAGGTTCTTGAATATATCCAGAGAGGGAAACTAAAGCCTCTCTAGGAAATCTGTCCTAGTTCATGTCACCTTCACAGTGAAGTTCTTTCTCACGTACAGGTGGAACTTCCTGTGCATCAGTTTCTGCCCATTGCCTCTTGTTATATTGGTTGGCACCACTCAGAAGAGCCTGCCTCCATTCTTTTCATATCATTCCCTTCAGATACTTAGAGACATTGATGAAGTCCCCACTCCAAAGTCTCAAAACTGAACAGGCCCAGCTTCCTCAGCCTGTCCTCATAAGAGATTCTCCAGGCCCTTGGCCAACTTAGTAGCTCTCTGCTGGACCTGGTCCAGGAGCTCCATGTCTCTCTTTTTCACTGAGGAGCCCAGAGCTGGACACAGCACTCCAGATGTGCCTCACCATGGCTGAGCAGAGGGGCAGGATCACCTGCCTCAGCTCGCAGGCAGATCTCTTCCTAATGGATCCCAGGATTTCTTTGTCCTTCATGGCCACTCCTGGCTTATGAACAATGTGTTTTCCACCAAGACCTCGTGTTCTTCTCCACAGAGCTGCTTCCCAGCAGGTCAGCCCCCAGCCTGTACTGGTCCACGGAGTTATTCTTCCCTGGGTGCAGGACCCTGCACTTGTCTTTGTTGAATTTCAGAAGGTTCTTCCCTGTCCATCTCTCCAACATATCAAGGTACCTCTGAAGGGCTGCACTGGCTTCTCAGATACCATCCACTCCTCACAATTTTATCATCTCTGGACTTGCTGAGGAAGCACTCTACTCCCTCATCAAAATCATTGATGATCAAATTAAATAATGCTGAACCCAGTATAGAACTCTGGGGGACTCCACTAGTGACAGGCCTCAAAGTAGAGTCTCTACCACTGACCACAACCCCCTGGGATCTGCCATTCAGACAGTTCACTGACTCATCCATCCCACTGTCCACTCATCCAACCCACACTTCCTGAATTTGCCTACGAGGATTTCATGAGAGACAGTGGCAAAAGCTTTGCTGAAGTCGAGGTAGACAATGTCCACTGCAAAGAAATTCACTGCTTCCCATGGGCCAGCAAGTATTCATTCCCAGGAAAGCAGGGACCCCTCAAGCATAACAGCAAATTGAGAAGAAAACTGCCATTACCCGAAATATTTCCCCCCTTCTCTCTCTTCCCATCCCCCCCCAAAATAGTCTCTCTATAGTTTAAACTATACCAAGTGCTTTATTGATTTATTAATGACACATAATTAATCAGCAATCAGTGAACTATAGATTGAAGACGATTTTCTGCAACTCAAAAGGAAAATCACTTACTAGGTTCTTCTGGAATATTTACCCACAATTTTCTCAACATCTTTGTGTAGTTAATCCTGAAAAGTTTTTCTCAGGGGCACACTCACAGTTACTGTCCTTACTTGCACACCACTCCTGAGGGTGTTCCAGCTTTAGGCAAAGCTATGCATATCCAAACACCTTATTGGTCTCCACACCAATGAGAAAGCACTCCACAAGCTCAGGTTCACATCCTCTGAGGGTGGGTCTCTGTGTGCCACACACCACTTTGATTTATCAGTATCTGGGGGCAGGCACCTCAAATCAGTTGATGGTTTACAGTATTGGTAGGGAGCAGCAGATGCTTTCAGCCCAAGGTCTCTCCTCACTGTTAAAAAATATTCATGTTTCTTTACATCTCCTGTCAAGTTGAAGTCCTTGCTTCAAATGATTCTGTGAATCCCTAACTACTTTTTAATCTGATTAATGGTCATCTTCTTTCACATGATGAAGGCAAACAACCTCACAAAGAACTTTGGGATTCCCATTGACACACATTGTGAATATTCACATTTCTGTCATAACATCTGTTGTTGTTCAGGCCACAGGTGAGCCCTGAGGGCGCTCCACACCAGTGTAAATGAGTAAGGCAGTCAGAGAGTAATAAAATGTGACATTTCAGGAGCAGAATACTATAAAGAGATAGTTCCAAAAAATCAGCCATTCAGAAACAGTTCTAAGAACTTTTCATGATTGTTGTACAACTTCTCATACTGTATGGAATATTTCTTTCTTCCACTTTCCATGTCTCAGTTTTGCCTGTGTCATGTTTTTCTATTATGAACTGAACTGTAAGCTATGTTCCACATCAGACATCCTATTTTTCATTGTCATCTGTTTTATTTACATCAGAACAAAGAGGATGTAAAGATTCATTAATTCACCAGTTTGCAGCCAGTTCACACAGATGGAATTGACAACAGGTGAAAATCAGTGAAAATCCAGCCCAAGATGCCTACATCATACAGCTTAATTCAGTTGATTCCTCAAAGATGTGTACAGCTATTCAAGGTACTCACATATATATACATGGCGAGTTAATAGCCAAATATGTCTACCTCTATGAATACATATATATAAGAAAAAAGTGAAGTGGAATAACAAACCCTCATTTTTTTTCCAGTGTAATTAATACGTTCTTTGATTTTTATACTTTAGAATAGGGAAATGAGGGAGAAAAGAAAAAGGGATAAAAACCATAATGAGTTATTTTTTTGAAGTCAAAATTACATGTGTTATAACATTTACGATTTCAATTTCAGTTGGAAGATGAACAAATGGGAGAGTGTCCAAAGGATCTGGAAAAAGCATAGATGTTTCTAGAAATGGAAAGTTCACAAGAGTGGTATTTAACAAAATGGTTATGGAGAGAAAGAACAATGGAAGAGGCAGATCTTCTGGGATATTGTTATGAATGAAATCTGGCATTAGAAGATGCCCAATGTGATGTTGTAAATACAGCCATTTCTACAAAAAAATAAAAAATCCTCACACAAATGGAAAGAAGAAACCTATGACATTATGTTCCCTTCAGAGAAAATAACGCATATGGTTATCTTGAGCATTATGCAGTTCTGCTTTTAATGACTGGCTGCCAGAATTAACAAAGCTTTTCCTAAATGCTAAGATTAACATGCTGAACATACCGGTGATGCTGTCTCTTGACCTGCAGCTTTTTGCTTTTAAGCAAGGTTTGTTTTTCCTCCCAGAGGAACTGCAGATATAAAACTGTAATAAGGAAAAGAATTCAATTAAAGAGTAAATTGCTTTTTTTTTTTTTTTTTAAGTGAAGGTTTACAGAATAAAATAAAAGTTGTAGCAGAAATGTGTGGGGTTTTTTATACTACCCTCAGTCATGTTTTTTTTAAGCAAATTAAAAAGTATGATTTTAGAATAACAGTTTTAAAAAAAACATTGTTGCATATGAAAAAACGTTCTAATAGTTTTAGAGTAATAACAGTATTTGGTTTATATATATTTATATGGTGAATTGCAATAGCTTCATATTTGTTTTACTAGATTTAAAGATGACTAAACTCTTTTAATTTTATCTTTGAATTATATAAACTGATTTCCTGTTAGGAAATCTCAGAATTATCTTTCTGAATTTAGGACTAACAAATTTCTTTTTAGCTTAATCCAGCATGTTAATTTCTATGCTTCACAATAGACTGAAAGAAACTAAAGAGACCAAATTATCTGTCCAGAAGATGAGACTGTAGAATTCATGGTAAAGTGACTAGAATTTTACTCACATTATTTAGAAGAGGTTCTATAATTCATTAACAATTATCAAATTAATTTTTATAATAGAATGTAAATAAATAAGATATATTTGTCCACATCTAATGCTGTCTTAAATTGTAAATATTTGCCATAAAGGTTGCAAACCCTGTGCTTTTTAGGAAATTCACAAGATAGTCTCTTGATGCTGTTCCTTCAAAGTAGATAGTTTATGTAATGATGTAGGCCCACATAGAGCAAAGGTTCTTGAAACATTTCTAATTAGTTGTTGCATTTAAAACTCTTTGTCATTAGCTTTAATAGGGTTTACAGAGTCAGAATTTCTAAAAATCAGGTTTTTCAAATAAAAATACATAAACATTGATCCTGGAGCCTTACTGGTCAAGGAAGGTTTAGAAAATTAACTTTAATAAGGTAGATTCATTATTCTACTATCTGTAGTCTCAGTATTAAAAGTTCAAGTGTTCAGTGTATCAATTCAGTCTTTGAACAGCCTCCCTGTGCCTTCAAAGGGATCTGACAGGTAAAAATGAATTTAATGGAAGTGTTCACTGTCTTGATGATAAGTAACTATGTCTTGATGGTAAATTAACCCAAGATCAAATAAGAAATAGATTTCTGTAGAACACATGTGTCCTCATTTGAAACTACACTGGAGTAATTTCGTGGCAGTGTGCTATGTAGGTGCACACCAAGCGAAACAAAATGAACAGGAGTTAAATGCAATTTTTTTGCATGTTCTTTTTTTCCATAAATTTCAAAGCTAATACCCCTGTAATTAGCATTACCTGATAGATGTTTTCACTGTCTTTCCTAAATGGAACAGAACAAGATTATAAAGTGTGAAATAACCTGGTGTGTGGCCTTGATTAATCACCACTTAAATTCACTTCCTACAGATTTTGTTAAAATTAGTGGTCTTCGTACTGTACTGTACAACCTCTCCCTTTTAAATCAGATCTTTTATTCTAGGATAACCTTCTTACATTGTTTCTTATGTGTAAATCACAAGTCTATTTGATTTCTCTGGATTTGTTGAGTTCTCTGGTCTAATAGCTTACAACAATTACTTTACAGAAGCCCTCCTAAATATATTTTGATACATCCACAAACTTGAAGATCAAAACAGAAAATTGTCCATGTATATTTTAGAACAGTCAATCATAGATGTTAATACTTACAGCATTATGCCTTTACTTTTTGTACTATATCTGATCTGTTACTTAAATATTTCCCAGTGTAAATTCTGCAGCATGACCTGGGTGAGATGTTCCAGTGCTTAATAACACTCAAAGTAGAAGAATATTGCAATTTAGTCATGCTTGACCCCCTTTCAAGGTTAAAATTAACATTTGTTGGGGGAAAATAAAAAAAGGTCTCAGCTACTAAGAATGCATAAACCATAGTTTTACCAAACTTCTTGACCACATTCCAGGTATTTCCCTAGCTTCCTACTGAGTGGAAAGCTGAATATTTGCATGTAAAATTGATTGTGCTGGCATAAACATTTTTATTACCAATTTAGTCTTCCCATTTTTGTTGATCATAGTGATTAATGATAAAAAAAGCCACAGTGAACAGTATGATGAGAGAAAAAGATGTGTAATTTGTGATGTGCATGTGAAATATCCCAGGTGGAAGCTAAAACTTCTTGCCAAAAGCAGCTCAATTTAATGACAAAATTGTGCTGGAGTGCTGAATTAACAAGAATGTAATCTATTTAGTGCTGTCACTGAAGAGTAGTAAAACATTAGGCTCCAATTCAGCCTCCACAGACTTTCATCATGAGACAAATTGTAGATGTAGTGTATTATTCTCAGCATGCTTCTCAATTGTTCCACCACTAGTTTAGAAACTGGTGCCACAAATGGGTGTGTTGTCTCAGTTGTGCTGTCCTACTTGAGTTTACACTTCTAAGGGTTGACCTCTTAAGCCACTGCACCATACTACAAATGCATTTTTGGCTGCTAAGTTGTTGTCTTTTCTTAAGGCTTTGAACCATTCAGGTATTTTAAAATATAGTTTTCCATTTTAAATCCTTTTGGCTTTCTTCTTATTAACAGCTGTTATACTCAGGCACTACAGTGTTTTGGGTAGAATCTGCAAGAATCCAGGTGTTCAGTATAAGCACTATGGGCATAATGTAATCTCTATCACTAATGGGGTTATCACTAATTCAAAATTATCACTGGTTTGTAAATAATGGGTCACTTTTATAGTTTCCTGAGTGTCATCAGAACAGTTCATAAATGAGTGACAGAGGAATCACTTTGGTTACATTTTTTTTAGAAAACCTTTGAAATAAAAAATACTTAAGGTATAAATCATGTCTTTTTGATTTATTGGTAAGTCCGACAACCATTTCAGCCCTGCTTCTGATTATGATATATCAAGAAAAATGAAGGAGTGGTTTTATTGGATCTTTTACCATATTGACTGTAGCTTACTCTCATAGAGTGAGGAGAAAATTATCATTGAAAGAGAGCCCATACAAAATTGACTAGCAAGTAGAGTATTTCACCCAAGGATTGTGGATCTGTATAGACTATTAGTCTGTTCTCCCCTCAAAGCTTTAATGAGCTTTGCTGACAGAGAGAAAAATCATATACCCACCCTTATTTTCTTGCTTAACTAACCTGATCTTCCCTCTATATCAGGGTGACCCACTTAGAAGATGAGGGAAAGGCTGTGGATGTGTCTATCTGGACTTTAGTACAGCCTTTGACACGATTTTGCACAGCATCCTTTGGGACATGGCTTGGACACATGCACTGTTCATTGGGTAAAAAACTGGCTGGATAACTGGGCCCAGAGCTGGGTGGTGATGGAACTTACATCCAGCTGGTGGCCAGTCACACAGTAGTGTCTCCCAGGGCTCAGTATTGGGACCAGTCCTGTTTATTGTTTTTATTAATGATCTAGACAAGGGGATTGAGTGCATCCTCAGTCAATTTGTAGGCTACACCAAGCTGGGTGGGAGCATTGATCTGCTGGAGGACAGGAAGGCTCTTCAAAGGGATCTGGGCCAGTTGGATTGCTGGGACAAAGCCCTATGGTGTGAGGTTCAAAAAGGCAAAGTGCTGCGTCCAGCACTTGATCATAACAACATCCTGCAATGCTACAGGCTGGGGGCAGGGTGGCTGGAAAGTTTCCCATCAAAGGACCTGGGGATGCTGGTACAGAGAGCTGGTTTTGGCTGAGATAGTTTTCTATACAGTGGTGTTAGAAATTCTTCTAGTATGGGGCTATGTTTTGGATTTGGGCTTGGGGACTGGTTAAGGACTAAAACGATTGACCTCTTAACCCCCAGGTGCAGAGGGTGAGCACACTCATCACCTCAGACTACAGCTGGGTGTTGAATGCAATAAGAAAAGCCATAAGGAAAGAGGCAAACCCTGAACTGCCTCTTTGTTCTTTCACAAGTGACCTCAGCTGTGATTACTCCCTTGCCAGGAAGTACTGGGACATTCACACTGTAGCTTGAAGGTATTCATCTCTGCTGATGGGACATAATAGGCTATAATTGACTCAACTGCTCTGACCTAATAGGCATCTGTGAGGACTCAGAAATTGTCAAAGACTCATAAATTGTCCTGTGATCCACAGTGTTACATCTGTTAGTGTGAAACTCCCTGTCCCAGGGGAGGTATCTGAACCTGAGTGAATATAACCCAGGGAACATTGCTTTTTTTGGTGCTTTTTCTCCACTCTGATGGATTGACACAGTGACCAGTTTTGACCAACAGAAACTGAAATTGCAGCAATCAAGTCTTGTCATGGAGATTATACAGCTTTCTACTCTTATTCCTTTTTTCTTTTCCCTATTTCTTTCAATTTCTCTCTACCTCACATTTACTGTTAAATAAAAATCCATACTATTTACTTCAACATATGGTCTTGTTTACATCTTAATTTCAGGCAGAAGTATCTATTATAATTTTAATAACTGAATCTTAAAAGTACTGAAAACAGTGCAAATGATATAAATGGTTTTGTTGTTGCTGATGAGCATTTGCAAAATGTCAAAGTCTTTTCTGCTTTTTATACTACCACACTGGCAAGAAGGCAGGGAGTGAGTGGGAAGCTGGGTGGGGACGTAACCAAAAAAAAAGAGACCCCAACAGGCCAAAGGGATATTCCAGACTCCGTGATATCATGCTCAACATATAGAGAGCAGGGAATAAGGAAGAAGGTGGGGATGTCTGGAATCATGCATGGCAGAGCCCAGCTGTCCTAGATCATCATGCCAGCTGATGGGAAATGGTGAATGAAAGCTTTTTTTTTCTTTGCTTGTGAGTGTGTGTGTGTGTATTTGTATTTTGCTTTACCTAATTAACTGTCCTTATATTGACCCATGAGTTTTTTAACTTTTACCCTTCCAATCATCTTGCCCATCCTGCTAGGAGGAGGTGAGGAAGTCTGTGTGGTATTTGGTTCCTGACTGGAGTTAAACCATGACAGACAGGCAGACAGTTGAACACGAGCCAGCCTGGATGCTCAAAAAAGCCAATGGTATCATGGCCTGTATCAGAAAAGAGCATCCAGCAGGACCAGGGAAATTATTTTCTGCTTGTACTGGGCCCTAGTGAGGCCACACCTTGAATCTTGTGTTGATTTACTCACTACAAGAAAGACAGAGAGGGGCTGGAGTGTGTCCAGTGAAGGACAGCAAAACTCATCTGAGAAGGAGCTGGGGGGCGTTCAACCTGGAGAAAATGAGACTCAGAGAGGACCTTATCACTCTCCTCAACACCCTGAAAAGAGGGTGTAGCCATGTGGGGATTGGGCTCCTCTAGCAAGTAGCAACTGGCAAGACAAGAAGAAATGGCTTGAAGTTGCACTAGGAAGGTTTACATTGAATATTAGGAAAATTTCTTCACTGAAAGGATTGTCAGTCTCTGGAACAAGCTGATCAGAAGAGTGATTGGGTCACCATCCCTGGGGATACTTAGATCTGTAGAAGTGGCAATTAGGGACATGGTTTAGCTGTGGAATTGGGAGTATTGGGTTAATGGCTGGATGCAAATAATCTTAAATATCTTTTCCAATCTAAACCATTCTACGATTATTCTTCTACATGTGCAACTGCTTTTTTTTTCTTTTTTTTAATCTTAGAATTTTTACTAAATTCACCGAGAGTTACTAAAATAGGTCAAATTAATTAGGTATTTTAGTAGCAAATCAAAGTAAGATGTGAATTTCAGGTCCTAGACACAGAAGAACCATACATTTCAATATCTTAATTACAAATTCCCATGTTATGTGTCATATTTGGTGGCATGCACATGTGTATGGCAATGCAGATTGGCATGCATATTCATATGTGATAATTCCTACACAGTGCCAGATTTATTTTCTAAAAGTGTACTATTTGAAGTGTATCCATTTGAATGACATAAGCATTTTCTCTTTCCCAGCTGAGAAGCATGAGCATGTTTTGAGAAATAGAAGGTTTCTTTGTATCTGTCTGCTCCTTGCCAAATCTATTGACAATCTGGATACTTACATTGTCAGACATTCAGATTATGACTTGACTTCCCGACGAAAATAAAAGTGTCAGTTTGTTTATAGAAAATATTTTCTGTGTTGGGAAAGTATTAACAACAAAATATACTAAAATATCACATCACTACTAGTTTGCTTGCATTGTAAATAAGCACATCCACAGATATATGGCATTATATGCGAAATAATACTTGGCTTTCTCTTGTTCTTTTCCAGTATTCTATCAAGATGCCTGAAAAAATAATTATAGTAGTTTAGCAGCAAAAGATGTTAGACCTATTTTAGAAAGAGGCATTTATTCTGTATCCAGAATTTTAAATTTAAAAAAGTATCAGAGTAAGGAATGTTTAGCAAGTGAGTTATACTTGTTACTAAGAATCAAAACAACAACAGGCAAAAAAGCCCAACAGTAAATAATCACTAGATACAGAACTGCTATATCTCACAAACTCCTCCCCACAGGAACAATGAGAAATTTCAAATGGCAGAGTGACCCCTCCTAAGCTGGTGGCTGCCATGGGCAACCATGTGTAGGGAGACAAAGGGAAAGGGCATCAGCCTTCCCCCCTCACCCGGCAGCAGCTCTGCTGAGAAAGGTGGCTGGAACTCTCTGGTGGCTGGTGTTTAGGGCTAGGACTCAGGAAGAGACTTCTTTCTCTTGGCAGGAGGTGGCAAGACAAGGAAAGGAAGGCAAAGCAGCTGGGCTGGAAAGACTTGGTGCCATCTCTCCTCGCTGGAGAACTGTGGGCACTTGGACATGGAGCAGGCACTCCATTTTTACAGGCATGGGGCCACGACTTCAGGCAGGCACTCCTGGAATGTGCCTTGGAGTCAGTCCAAGATGCAAGGGAGAAACAAAGAAAAAACCCAAAATATAAGAAGATTCTGCCTTGAGATAAAAGCACCAGGCGAAATAGAACTTGCCTTGAGTATTTTGACTTTTGCATGGGACTGGCAAACTGTGCCCCAGTGGTTCCAAATCCAGGCATAGCACCAGCTCTTCAAGAGACAGTAACTATTTTGGGCACAGGTAGATATGGAATACAATAATATTTTGGGTTACCCAGCACAGGGACCCTGGCTATGGGTGGGGAAACCATCATCTAGAACAGGCCTTGAATACCTCCAGGGATGAGGCATATGCAATTTCCTTGGACAGTCTGTTCCAGTGCCTCACCACCCTAACAGTAAAGAATTTTATTTCCTAATATCTAGCCATAACATTTCCTCTTTCAATTTAGACCCATTGCAAATACTCTTGTAAATTATATTGCCACATCTTTCCTCTAAGTTACATTCAGGAGCTAGAAGGCTTCAATTAGGGCACCATGAACCACTTTCTTCTCCAGGCTGAACAATCCCAATTCTCAGCCTTTCCACATAGGAGAGGTTCTCCATTCCTCTGATCAACTTGGTGGCTCATCTCTGAATTCACTCCAATAGATTAATGTCTTTTCCAGTGTTGGGGAAACATGATACAATACTTGAGGTGTTTTCTAGCATTATGTAACACTGTGTCATCTAATTCCATCTTATTGTATTTCCCTCATTTTCACTTTTTTTCCACCTGAAATTCCATGACTTAAGACTGTATTTAATATTCTCTCTTTTCTTTCCTTCCTGATAGACTACTGAAATAATGATATATGAAACAAGGCAGTGAGGCATACAATTTGTTTTAAAAGCTATTATGGGATACAGTTTGTAATTTCTTGTCAATATTATGTGTCAGTACTCAAAATCTCCACTGACATGTGACTTCTGAGAGAATAAAAACATTCTGGTTGGAGACTAACAGCATAAAAATATCAGAGAGCCTTAACTAGTGCAAATAATTGGGCATATTGTAAACCTTTTAAAATTCTTCAATAAATCAGTCATGACTCCGTCTCAAGTATTTGACACTAAAACACTTGGCTGATTTAAAGCTATCATAAGAACTACCTGAAGGGAATCGTAGCTTTCTGCCTTCCTGTGGTCTCTGTTTAACAGCTGATAAAACATTATTAAAATTATTAGAGAGATATCTCTGGCTGAATTGAGGTGCAAATGAGAGTATATGCCAAAGCCAGTAGTATGGATCATTCAACTGTAAATGTGAGGAAGAGAGAGAAATAGGAAAAGGGGGATCTCTTTCTTTTTCTTCCTTTTCAAAGATGGTGCTTAGATTTCCCCCTTTCCAATGAGTGAGAGCTTTGTTGTACTGCCATGGCTTCTCAAATGGCAAGTGGCTTAGCCCTCAGGATCCACAGGTGCATCTCATCAAGTCCCAATGGACTTGAGTACCTTCATGTTCCTTAGTTGTCATCAAACTTGATTTTTCTCCTGCAGTGGGTTTGTATTCATTTTCTCAGTACCTGCCTTTGCCTTCTGTGATTAAGGCAGTGTGACTACACCTGCCAGTGAACACTGAGGGATAAAGGGCATTGAGTACTGCAGCCTTCTCCATGTCCAGGTAACCAGGTCTCCTTTTCGCTTCTCTACGGGGCTCATGTTTTCTTTCGTATTCTGTTTAAAATTGTTGTACCTACAGAAGTGTTTTTTGTTGCTTGTGATGGCCCTGGACAGGTTTAATTCTATCAAGGCTTCAGCTTTCCTAACCAGGTCCCCAGCTGCTCAGACAATTTTTCTGTATTCCACCCAGGCTGCCTATCCTTGCTTTCACTCTCTGTAGGCTTTTTTTTTTTTTTTTTTTTGGTGTGTATTTGAGTTTGTCCAGGAGCTTCTTGTTCATTCACACAGGCCTCCTGGCATTTTTGCCTGATTTCCTCTTTGTTGGGATACATTGCTCCTGAACTTGGAGCAGGCAAATCCTTGAATATCAACCAGCTTTCTGGTTTACCTTTTCCTTCCAGGTGTTTATCCCACGGTGCTCTATCAAGCAGAATCCTGAAGAGGTCAAAGTCTGCTCTGTAAAATGCAGGGTAGTGAGCTCACTGCCCATCCTCCTTCCTGCCCTAAGGATTTTGAACTCCACCATTCCATGGTCACTGCAGCCCAGGCAGCCAAATACCTGTGCAAAAAAAGCAAAGCTGAAGAGAAGTGCTGAGTAAATAATGGATTTTTCAGTTCACTGGAGGTCTCAGAAGAGCAACAAAATGTTTCCAGCAACATTTTAAAGCTTGGGTTTTTTTTTCTCTATAATTAGGGTGAAAGAGAAAGTAAAAGAAAAATCAATTAACTAAAACCCATTTGTTTTATATAAAACTGGTTTCCTGAGATTCTGAATTATTTTAAACTTTTAAAATAGACTGAAAGTTGACCTCAAATCAAACTAATTTTTGCATAATATAAAACTAGTCTCTTCAATATTTTGGTGGAAGGGATTATATTTTTGATAAGTAAATGGGATACTATCTGAAATATATATATACATACACAAGGCATATCATTTTTAAGAATGATATTAAATAAATACAGCAGTGATAATTGAGAAATTATTCTGTTCTGCATAATTTATCGTGATAAAGACATTACTTCATTACCTGAATGTACTTCTTTTTTTAAATATGCAATAAAATATTTAGCCATATATTAAATAATGTTGTATCCATTCGTACCCATTGCATTCTGATGTCTGATATGCAATCCAGACAGGAAAATAATTTTGCAGTGACTGAACTATGATTTGTGGTTTTGTTATTAAGCACTAACCATTCTTTGTTGCATCCAGATTCTTTGATGTAGCAGTATTTATCCAGGAATAACTTGCTTTATTTTTATATGTTTAAACTCGTCTGTTCTTTAACTGTTGGTTCTAAGTGGTTTTTTGAGCCTTTCTATTGTGAGTATCTCACAAAACCAGTTGAGAGAAAAGATACTTCATTGCATCAACTAGCAACAAAAACTCTCAAGCTAGTTTAGCAGTAGCTCTACTTTTAGTGTCTTTCATTTACTTCTAACAGGATTGGTTTGCTTTCATGAGTCAACAATCAATCTAATCTATGAAATCAGAAGACCAGGGCTTGACTAATGGTACAACATCAGTATATTCCTATTGATTTTCCATTTGCAAGAAGATCTACCCAAAGCATAAGTGTTTATATTTCTTAATGTAAAAAGTCTATAAAATAAATTTTAAATTCATATTCTCTAAGTTTATGTTTCAAGTTCAGATTTTATTTTAAAGAAGAAGAAGTTCTGAAGAAAAACGTATGCTAGATTTCACAGAAGTAGTGTTACGCATTTTTGTATGCTCATTTATTTTTCATGTCATGTTCTTCTGTTGTAGCCAAGTTGCAACCTGGGAAGCATTTATCTGAATCTTGCAACTTCACCAGCTGTCCAGAGATGAATCACTATTTTTGATTAGGGGAAGAAAAGAAACATAGTGAAAGGTAACTCTAATGCTTTACTTAAGAATTCAGGCTCATTGACATATTTTCTCATGAGGAAAATTTAGTAACATTGCTATGTGTTGAAGTTCCTTTGGTTTAATTTTTTTTTCCATAGAACCCACCTCATCACTGTATCTCTCTTGACCATAAACTGTAACTTGCCTTTCAAATTTCACTAATCCCAGCATGAAGATGACCTACGAGAGCTTGGAGAGGAGCACAGCGACGTTAAGATATGCCTCTGAGATTTTTCTACAGTCTGTTTGACCACCTTATACTTTCTCTATAATTTATCCTTCTGAATTCCAAAAACAAGCCTTACTGTAAGGTCATAAGAATTCTTTTGTGGAGCAACTGAGCAGGGTGTTTTAAAAATTCAAGGACATTGTTGCCATGTGTTTCTGCTTATATTGGACTACCCTGAGCTTTACTTTTGAATACACTCCATTAAATGTGCCAGACCTTACCACAAAACTCCAAACCAATTAAAACTCTTCTCAAGCATTTGTACATGAAGACAGCAGAAGGCATGCTGTCTTAGGGAGAATTATACTCTGCCTTAACTTATGAGTATCCCTTGAAAATGATGCAAGGGCTATGAAGTCCCTTTGGATATGTTCATAAGGATGACCAGTTTGCAGTAATGTATATGCAGTATTGCAGCATGTTTTGTTGATATGATTATGCCTATTCAGTTGTCTCTTGGGACCTATTTACAGAGGATGCTACAAAGAAGGCAGTCAAATTAAGTGATATATTAGTTTCTCACAAACCTGAGGTTAAATTCTAAGAGCTCCCGGCATTCAATTCAATAACTAATAACAAGGGCTTCTCTTTCATTGTTGCAGCTACAGAAAGAGCAAAGCAGATTGGAGAAGAACAGATGCAGAAAAAATATCTATTGAACTGTAAAAAACTTAGTTTATCATCTGACACTTTACTAGTGGATATTGTCTGTACTTTTAGTTAAATTTCTAAAATAACCTTTTTTTCCATAGGTTTTAATTCCTTTATGTCCTTACAGATATGAAATATAGCAAGTTTTGATATAGTTGGTATGTTTTCTTAGTTGTTCAAACATATTGCCCATTCTGCAAGTGGTGAGGAAGAAGGCAAGACATTCATGTAGAAGTTTTTTTTAAAATGAAAGTGTGATTCACTAGCAAAAGCTTAATATCTCTTTAATGTCAAGAAATAAAATAACGGGAATCTCACAAGCACATCTTACAGACCAAATGCACAAATACTTCAAAGTTTTTTCCATAATTGTGTCCAGTAGATGGATGACACAATTATGGACATCTTCAGTTATTTCTTTTGTTTCGTTATCTGCATTCTGAAGTAACCAAAGTTATGGGTGTCAAAAAGGGATTTTACTAATAAAGCAGAAAGATTAATATTTATTAATATTAATATTAACCTAACCCTTCCTCCCCCTACCTGCCAACAGACAAAAAGCTAAATAACATTATTGGGGAAAACAAACAAATAAAGCAAACAAAGTTCGTCCACCCATCTTCCCCCCAAAACCTTACACCCCCAAAAAAATACTGCCTGAAAAAACCCAACCCAAACTTTTTAGAAAAATTTGGTATTTTCATGCAGGATAAGTTCCTGGAGGCTTTCCAGTTTCTAGATGCTGCTAAATGAAAGTGTTTCAATTCTAGACCATCTTCCTTTCTATAGCTCTTCCTTATGAGAAATAAGAGACAGTTATTTTGGAAAACAAGCAATCTCTTTTTAAATGGAAGGATGCAATGTAGAAAAAAATCCCCTACAGATATATACTTGCATAAAGTATCAGCCTAATATTTCAGAGACTACAGCAGGCCAGATTTTTAAAACTTCTTTTGCTTCAGAACTTTCAAGGAAGGTTTCAGAATATTAAAAAGAGTTGATTGTCAGACAGTCAGAATCCTTCTTGCATTCGTCAGGGAGGAGAGACTGCATAACACAGAGCTCCCAATACTGAAGTCGATTTTATTAGCCTGGGGTGGAACAGCCTCGTGAAAGGAGTGAGTAAAGAAAGGAAGAAAGAAAGGCACATGGCAGGACCATGCATAGCCTTGATTAGAAAACTAGAATACTTGTAATGTACAGTACTGCAAAAAAATTCAAATCAGCAGGAAATAGCAGCACTGACTTCATTTTTCATTAAGTTCTCTCAAAAGGTTTAATTTAAATATTTTTTAAAATGTAAAACGTAAGGTGACTGTAGATATTGTTAATTCGATTAATTTATCATCTATATTTTTAATTTTTTTCTTTTTTATCACCAAACCACCAAACAGAGGCACTATTTCAAGTCTCAGTTTCAGGGGATGTGGATACCCACATTTTTTTTTCTGACAAGCATAAATCATTTAAGATTTTTACCTATTTTGAGCCTTTTTCCTAATGACAAGAATTTTGCTTTCAACTTCCTTGACTATCTGACACCAGCCAGGAGGACAGTTTTTTTTCAGATCTACTTTTTTCAATTTGCTTTGTAGATTTGATTGGCTGGCCCCTCATTGTTTCCTTATCAATTTAACTGTAATTTTAGGTTCTGATTTTGCCCTTTTTAAGTGCAGACTGCTAACAATTGATGTAAAATTAAGTAAACGTTGACGTGAATTACTGATATTACTTGAAGCCTTAGAGTACCCTTAATGGATTTGGAATGAGAAGTGCATAATTTAGTGCTATGTGTCTCACAAACACAGGCTATGAGTGGGTGTCTGCCTTTCAGAAACACCTGCAGTACAATTGATGATATATGCACAGATGCTCATCACTAACCCTTTTTTCCATAACAGTATTTTTCCTTTCCCTTCTTTTCATCTGTCAGTTACAAGACTAGACAGGCTTCTGTAGATTCCTACACTGTATCCTGGTTTAAATGCCTACATACAATATTTCAGTTTAAAAACATGCTTACAGAATTAATTACCACAAAAAAATTAATTTAAAGGTAAGACAGGCCCAGTTCAAAGAATGTATTTTAAACACATTGAAAGTGATTTGAAATTATGTTTAAAAACACACCAAGTTGTTTTTAAGAGATTAAATTCCCAGTTTATGGTAGCATTCACACAGAGCTGATTAAAAAAACAAAACACAGCAAAAAAAAGCAAACAAACAAATCAACAAAAATCCTAAACAAACTAGCAAAAACCCAAACCCAAACCCCAACAATTGCTCCTCCCCCCAAAACACCAACCAAGCACAAACCAATAAGGTATGTAATTTGCTTTGCTTTAGCACATAATATCCTGGAAGGGAAACATTTACTTCATGACAGAAAAGAATTTTCCTTTACTCTTATTTTTCTTTGCTAATGGTTCTTTCCTTATGCTTTTCTATACTGACTAGTATTTGACTGGACTTTGCATCAGTGCTAAACATTCTTCTGGTTTTGCTCTCCCACTCAGTGCTCTCTTTGGCTTCTTATTTTATTTTTATTATTACTTCTTATTTTTGAGCCTTGGCTGCCCTCCCTTTTAATGTTTTCTGCAGACTCAGTGTTGTCAGAATCTGATAAATTGGTGTTTCTCTTTGGAATATATTCCATATCTTCTCAATCTCTAATCCATCTACTTATAACAGTGATTTTTGACCGCTCTGTTGCATTGGTGTTTTTTGTCAATATTATTTAGCTATAACTATTGGCTGGACTGTTTCTCTGGTTCCCAGCTTTTGTTATTTTTTGACTGTTTTAAGAACTAAAAATTGTCATCCCCAAAGTGTACAACTTAAGGTGAAATGTGTAATATGTTTCCTATAACAAAAACAAATGCATTTACACTAATTGATACTGATGCTGTTTTCATTTCAGTATTGATGTCCCATAATATGTGGGACATCATATTTATTATGTTAATCAACATTAAACCAGAACTCAAATTTCTAAAAGAAAAAAACCAGAATAAATTCACTGTCATTTCAGTGAGCTTTTAGCTATGTAAACTCCTGGAATTTATTTTCTCTAATGCAGAGTGTAATTGTTTCAATCTTCAAGAAAGATTTTAATTTGAATTCAGTCCCATATTTTACTGTTGTATTAATAATCATATAGGATCTATGGAACTGCATAAGTGAAAATAACTGCATAAGAAAAAACACAGGATTCCCATCTACAGACTGGCAAAAAACTGGATAACATTGCAAAAATTTTAAAGAACAGATGTGTTTCAGTTAGGGTTCCCTTGACAAAATGTTTCAAGAGGCAGGAGGACATGATGACCATTCTGCTCTGACCTGTTTTCAGATACTTAAGGAATCACAGCAATGCAGTGAAATTACTGGTAAGTATTACTTGCTTAATTATTTCTAAATCCCTCTACTTTGTAACATATTTTTTAAGTTCTAGAGGATTTTTTAAATGCTGAAAATAAAAATATATTATCTTTTAGAAATTAGTACATTTCCTTTGGAGCTAAATGTAATTCTTTCACTTATTCTTGAAAAAAAAATCACATTTTCTTCTGCATTTTTATATTTTTCTAAATTGCATAATTGTGATTTTTCTTCTTTAGTAAAATGCGATTATAATCTGTTTTTCATATTAATAAATCCTATTTCCACCAACAGAACCACAGACTTTAATCTTGTCTTCCTACTTTTGATTGTCCTCCAAAGGTTTTAGCCTCAATGTAGCACCTAGGAAAATAAATTCTCCAATTTTATTCCCTCACTGAGTAGTTTGTCCATATTTATTACAGAGACTGATCTGAAGGATTTCTCTGGTCTTGGGACCAGAGATGTCTGGATCACTGCCAATTTCACATTTGATGAATTCAGTTATATATTTATTTTGCTTTAAAAATCAAATCTTTAGTTGATGTATGAAAATATTTCCTCTGTCTAACCTTTCATTACAAGTGAAAAAGTGGCAAGTTTCTTTTCTTCTTGGTCTCTTAAGAAAACTTTGAGGTGCCTTTTGGATTGTGGTAGAATTCTGTATTGCTTTGTTTTCTTACAGCTACCACATACTTTTCATTGAGGCTAATTTATTGTCTAGAGAAAGAAGTTATAAAATACTCATATTTTTTTGTTCTTGCATTAGTGAGAAAACAAAATCATTCACAGAGAAGATGGAAGACTGGTAGGGCCTGTTGAGAACACAGGTGAAAGTTTTTAAAATGTTGAGAAACAACTGGAAATCTGTATTTTAGAGATTTATATTTCCATAGTAATAATCACTCTATATTAGAAATAGTCCAGATGGGATAGAACATAAATGTACCAGGAAATGAAGGTATAGTAGCAGACTTCTTAAATGCAACATTTTAATCATCCTGAAATAGCCCAACTTGTATTCAAACAAAGAAAAACAAGTGTTTAAAGAAATTTAACGCTGAATTTAGACTTTATATGAGGTATCAAAGAAACTCCTCATAATTTCATTTTTATATTTATTTGATTAATCTACTGCAATATTCCTTTAAAGCTGTACTGACTATATTATATATGAAATATCAGTACTAGCATATTATATTGCTCAAGCAACCAGAGGCTCAGCATTATTTTGGCTGCAAATGCTGTGGTAATAAATGAGTTTGATGCAAAAATATGGGGAAAAAATATTCAACAACTTTTCACTTCCAGACATTAAAATCTGCTGAAAAGGAAGTTCAGACTGATGAAGTGTGTTCCAGGGTTCCAGAGAACTATTTGAATGCTTCTGTCTGTACTTACTTTAATGACAAGTACCATGCTCACCAGGAATGAACTTTTGGAGTGAAACAGGGACTGAAGACCAATATCTGAATCCTCTTTCCATATGTATTGTCTGTGTATATGTGATATGCGTGCATATGTGTGTATATAAATACATAAATATATTTTTATATAAAATATATATAAATATATTTATATAAATAGATAAATATGTACATATAAATATATAAAAATATATATATATATATATGGGTGGAGCAATTCCTCTGGAGTAGCTTTAGCTCCAATTAAAACTGAAGGTTGACACCATTTGGAGCACTTTACTTGCTCTTTAGTTTAGCTGCATGTGAAACAAATTTAGTTCTTCTAATCTGAGCTAGGACTCTGGAATAGATGTATCCTGTATAACAATATCCTTCTTCTAACAGGCCATACAGTGCCAGTGTTTTTCCCTAGTAGAATTCTCATTTAAAGAACAGTTGCTTTCATTTTCAATTTGATAGCTACAAACACATATTCACTGTTTTTCACATTTTTTGAAAACAAAAGGAAATTGTGAGAAACTATTCAATAATTAATTTGTACAAAAAAAGCATAACCTTACAAGGGATATATAATTTTTTTAAAATATGGCCAGTCGGGATGGACAAGATGTATTTGACATATCCATTGAAAATCACAGCATTTTCCTCAGCAGATTTTGCTTGCAGCTTGCAACTTCCTGCTATGGACAAGAATGGAATTGCTAACAGAGAAACATTCCTATAAGGCTTGTCATCTCTGTGTTTGAGGTTGCAATATTTCGTGTTCTTTAGCCCATTTAACTAATCAGTTTCAAGTTTTTCTTCAGATTACAAAAACGGGGCATAGAAATATGCCCTTCAAGCAGTTATCTTATATTGTAAATTTTGACAAATTTCTCCTCAAGAAGTATAATTTTACTTTCTGTGAAAGACAAAAATGTCTTTAAAAGATATAAGGCCTTTGAGAGGACCAACATCAGCCATTTTAAGAATTTACCTCTTCTCCCATCCCATTATCTTTAAACAGGAAATGCCAGAGTCTGATAATTGTATTTTATTATTAACTGGTATTTTTTCGATATTGTTTCCCACACAGTGTAACATCATGTGAAAATCTTATGTGGCAACATATTCCTTACTTCCATTGCCTTTGCAGAATCAAGTTCATGGAGATAATTTTAATCACTTTAAATTTCAGCCTTAAAAGCCTTGATTATATCATCAGCCTGTTATTTAATGGCATGTTGCTAATGCCATGTTTTATGACACAGAATTTTCTCACATCATAGAGATCTACAGGACTTTCACATTACGGTGCTCTCATCTTTTATTTTAATTTCAGATCTCAAATGTACTCTAAATGGACTACAATTTCTTTGGGTTTTTTCCCCTCTTAGTCTTTGTTGCTTAAAATATTAATACATTTGTTTCATTAAATATTAATTTTGAAAGTTTTTTTATTCCCCATATAACTAACTGTTGTATTCCTTTTTCTGTTGCTCTTTTTCTGACTAAACTTCCACAAATTATTTAGATATTTTCAGTCCTTGTGAGTTTAACTTCTGTTTTCTTTAGATTTTCATTGGTAATGATAATTTAGAACAAAATTTTGGGCAGTTCTATATTAGTACATGACTTTCATATGGGATTAATCTGTTTCACATATTGAACTTGATTGATTTAATCCTTAAATTACAGAGAAATAAAAAGTTTTGTATCTACACTATCAATTACTTTTTTGTCCTTGTCTACTCTTTTCCTCAATTCTTTAGTCATTTACTTCTAGTGCTTTCAGAAGCAATTAATTCATTGTGCTTATGGAACAAAGCAGTTTACCTTTTATCACCTGTTACTATTCCAGAAGAAGTGATTTACTCCAGTTGCTGAGCATGCAAAGAAACTAAAAGTCCTCAGAGTCAATGTGTTAAGGTTTATAACGGTGAACAAGCTTAACTTGGTAATGAATCCAAACAAAAGAAAAATTACTCTTTTTGAAGTTTTATTGTTTTTTAATGTATATCATAGTACATACTTTTCAGTGATCACACATAAAATAAACATACAATATCTGTTGTGTTGGTTTGAGTTTTTTTCATGCTACTATATAATACAGATTTGTAGCAGCTGCACCAGCATCATGATGGGACAACATTAATTTCTAGTGCAGAATTTCTAGTAGCTTTTAAATCCCAACCCCAAAGATATGTGCCACTGACTTCTCAGTAGCCAAGATTGCAAGAGAGAAAAAAATTGTAGAAGGGTTTTTCTCATCTCTCCCTGTTATTTTCCTCAAGTAAATTTGCCCTCCTCTAGCTGTAGAGGTGCATAAATATCCCTTTTTTATTTTCAGACAGATACAAACATTTGAAGGTCCAACCTGCTTGTGTTTTCAAATGGGGCATGTGAGTCAGTTGAAAAGGCAAATATATTCACAAGCATAAAATCCATGGGGTGAGGACCAGATCACAGATCAGAGAGGGAAGAATTTGGCAGACACAAGATATAACAAAACTTTGTGTAGAGAGAAGTCAAGCTGAGAAGTCAAGGGCTGTGAATTACAGTACCACATAGTGCAGCAGAGTCCACAGAGTTCATGAAATTAAGTCAAACACCTTTCATTTGGAGAAACAGCAGGACAGCTCTGAGATCCAAGTCTAGGTAGAGAGTTGCATGGTGGGGAGACATATGAGATTCTCAGTCTCAGTGGTAGTAGATGAAGCTATGGGATCACCTGGTAGATTATAAAACTAAAATCATTTAATTCAGCTTTGCTTTGAAGTTTAAAAATTGACTAGCCATTTAGCGACTCAGGATTCCCAGTTCTCATTACAAATAATCTGTCACACAAAAGTGGCATGAATTGCATCCCAACGAGCTGTTTCACAAACATTACAGGAAAATTACAGGAAACATTAAGAGCCTTCATGGTATAGTCATCATCTCAAAACTATGTGTATTAAAACCATGTTGCTGCATTATATTTTTCTTCACAAAAGCATTTCGTCATGTAGAGAGTGATAATTATTTATAAGAATAACTATAGCATAATGTGCAATTATGGCATAATTTACAGCAATATCCAAGACTGAAAAGCACAAGCATAAAAAAAAGTAAAAAAGTGTAACTAATTTTTTTTGAAACCACGATTCCTATAGTCTCTTATACAGATATCATTTGTACAATACTTTACTACTTACCTCAGTTTCTAATATTATAACTTTTGACATTTGCATATGGGTAGGTTTGAGGATGGGGAGCAGTTGGGTTTTCTTTTCATTTGGAAGCAACCTGTACAGAGTTTACCACATCTGTACAAAATTTTAGATCTTCCAGAAATTTTTCAAATGCAGCTTAGTCCTTAAATCTCTCTAATATTTACACAAACTTTTGTCTGTCTTAAATTTTCTTTTATAATTATCTGGTATGGAAAAAATGTTCATACATACAAATAGATTAAAAATTACTTTTCTTTTGACTTTTCTAACAGCATGTTTTGTACTGAAGTATAAGTAAAGGAAACCGGGAAGTAATATGACCATAGAAAATTAATAAAAAGAGTAATATTTACAGCAAAATATCAAATTTAACAAGAAAATATTCATCTAATGGCATCAGATTTCCTTTAATATTCTATTTTTTTTTTTTTTTAAGATAAAATGTTATTCTAAAGGTATTTAGAAAACTTTAAAAATCCAAAAGTAATTTGAAACTGCATTTAAAGAAATTATTTTGCCTATGCTGAAAAATATAGTAGTATTTGTCCTTCAAGTAGTTTGGAAGAAAAAATAATTTAGCTTAAAGCTAGGCAGAATAAAATAAATTGGCTTCTTGATTGCTCCAGATCAATACAGAAAAATTGTTATGGAAATAAAAAATAAATTATATAAATTATATAATATAATATTAATATAATAAATATATCAATATACTATTTTTATATATAAATTGTATAAATTATAAAAAATAAAATTATATATATTTGACTGTGTGCCTTTAAACTCAGCTTTAATTATCTACTACACTCTACTTGTGTGTACATATATATTTATATTTGAATGTTTGTACATGTTGATGAATCTGTGAGCTCTCACTTTCATAAAACAGCACCCAAATGATTGTCTGATAGTTGTACCTGACTTAATTTCTGACTTTGAACAACGTGACTGATCCCAATGAAACTGGAAGTTCAGTTTCCTATTACATTTTACAGTTTCGTTGTGCTATAGAAATGTTTGCTTTCCAAGCAATTATGAATTAGCAGATTTCCTCAGTCAGATTGCTTAATTGTTTAGAACTTGCTGTGTACAATCAAGATATTCAATTTGATAGATCATTGTTATTTTTGACAATCTAAATCTTCATTTGGGATTTTAGCTGTTGCATAACTTATCATTGAATAGACAGACCTTGGGAATAAAACATTTTCAAGTCAATTTAATTTGGAATAAAATATACTTCTATTGAAAACTGTGGTCATAAAGAATTTGACTGTGTCTGGACTGAAACTGTTATTTTTTAAGATGCACAGGTAACAAAGTCACTGACAGAGGGAAAGTATAGTCTGTTCCAAATATTTTACATTTGCATAAAACTTGCATGAGCAAGTAAAAATTATTGAATGCTTCAACATAATACAGATTCTATGTTGTTAGGCAATGCCCATCTCTGTGAACGTCGTGCTCAAGCACTTTGCAAAGGCAATAATTTGTTTAAATCAAATGATGTTTCTATGTATGAGACACCAAGGTTTCAGAGATAAAACTTTTGTGCTGTGTTCAGTATCTGAAGTTTAGCTTAATTTGTGTTATTTTTGTGATGAAATACGAGCTGAAAGCTTTCAGCTTGTCACTGGAAACCTTAAATAACATTCACTTGAGAAATCTTTGAGATACTAATCAGTTCAATTAAACCATTTCAACGCAATACATTAAATCACTCACAAAACAGATTTGATGTTCAGTTGAGATATTGCATTTCAAACTAAAAATAGATTAATGAGTGTCATGTTTCTTTGAGTTTTATTTGAGGATGTAGCTATGTTAACATATATAGATCATAATTTATTCCTTATTTCTGGTGTGAGCAGATACTGACAAATAAGATTAGTAGCTGAATTGAGACAGCAGCAATTAACATACCACACATCCAGAAAGAGGCATCTAGCCTGCAATATAATCTAGAGCAATTAAAGGAAACTTCCAGTAGTTTATGAAGAAAATTCCTTGGTTGTTTAGAGAGAAAAGACAGAAAAGCATAAAGATGTATATATGTGAGGCATTGTGAATACTGGCATGAACCTTCGGTGCAAATGAGCCTTGGTATATTGTACAGGCTACTGTTTCAGTAGAGTAGTTTTGATTCTTTTCTTATGCACTAGATTTTTTTTAATGGCATTCTAACAAAAGATCTAGTTCTTTTAAATACAGTAAAAAAGAAAGAGGAATTTGTAATGGTTGTATTTCTTTATATATTTCATTAAAATGCCATATTTAAAATAATCTGAAATTTTAAGAGAGACACAGATTTTGTTTGGAACACAAAAATTTATATCTTATTTAGTCTATTTATCTACTCTTAAGAACGAATATATTTTAAAAAGAATTTCAGTGTTGCTTACTCTAGACCATGTTCCATCCTTCCATTTCTGTCAAAGGCAAAAGCATAAGAGTGAGTGAAAAATATTTCTCTACATATATATACTTATGTACTGGGGTGTGCCTTTTGTTTTCAAGCTGGAGAGGAACATTTTTATAGCAGGGAAAAGATTATCAAAACTGTACAAAAAGAAACGTTTTATCTTCACTTCTTATAATTCCTCATAATTTTAGACTATAACAATTGAACATATTTTTATGCAATGACAGCAACAGGCATTTATTAAATAGAAGTGAATGCTACCAAAAATATGCCCTAGCAATTTGTTTGTTTATAATATATCTTTGAAAACATCGAGATAATGAGAATCAGAACAAAGAAAATCACAGAGGAGTCATTACCTCACATTAGATATCCTTCTTACAAGAACTTGCAGGATTTTTGAC
The DNA here is from genome assembly GCA_034336665.1 of Luscinia megarhynchos. NCBI lineage: Eukaryota > Metazoa > Chordata > Aves > Passeriformes > Muscicapidae > Luscinia > Luscinia megarhynchos. Next base: position 85,227,344 of record JAPFBE010000002.1, read on the forward strand.
AACAGTGTGACTCTGCATGCAGGAGGCTCTGTATCATCTTTAAATCATAGTCTGAGCTGTTTTGCTGCCTGTGCTCAAAGCCAGCCCTATTGCATTTCTTCTTTTGGGAGATGTGAGAAGGTTCATCTGAGGCTTCCTCCCTCCTCAGGCCCTGACCACTGCTTGAACTTCACTTCAGGGTGCCTGTGCCTGGCCATACACCTCCCTGATCCTATATTCAAACCTTGCTGGGCAAACTTGACATCCTGCCTTGACCTCAGGTCTTTGTCAACTTTAAACTTATTTGGCTACCTTGACTCTCATCTGAGTCAGTTTAATTCCACTGTAATGTCTTTTTTCATGTCAAATTTTGGGAATGAAGCTCTCTCTCAGGAGCAGTGGGAGTTACTGGTGCACCCGAGGGTTTGACACTGAATTGTATTGTAGACTTTAGGGGTAGTTTGAGCTAATATATTCAGGAAGCCAGGGAATCTTAAGGATTATCAGTTTAGAGAAGAAAGTTGTATCTCAGATGAAGATTAGGAATTTCTTAATTATTTTTCTTTCTTCACTGTGCTTATGAAATCTGATTTCTATGTATGATAGGTTAACTCATCTAGTTGATCTAGGGATTGATGTAATCTTTTTGGAATTCAATAAAGCTTTTGATACTGTCTCTCACAGTATCTTTCTGGACCAAAGGTCACATGTTATGTGATAGGTGAACAACTGGATCACAATTATAGTAAATGGGATCACATCAGGCTGGCTGGTCACTTGTGGGGTTACACAGGGCTCCATCTGCAGACCAGTTCTCTTCAACATCTTCATTAATGACCTGGATGCTGGACTTGAAAGAGTACCAAGTTTGTTGATGACACCAAAAACAGAGGAGCTGTTGAGTCACTTTAGGGCTGAGGCCCTGCAAAGAGATCTTGACAAATCAGAGGCCTGGGCAATCACCAACCACATGAAGTTTAACAAGGGCAAGTGCCAGATTCTGCACCTGGAGTAGGGTAATCCTGATTGTGTCGATAAACTGGGGAATGAGATGCTGGAAAGTAGCGCTGTGGGAAGTCATCTGGGGGTTCCAATGGCAAGTTGAACATGAGCCAGCAGTGCCCTGGCAGCCAGGAGGGCCAGCCCTGTCCTGGGGGCATCAGGCACAGCATCACCAGCCAGGCAAGGTACAATATAAGAGCAACAGTACTCCAGCATCACAGCTGAAGTGACTCTATGACTTTTAACAAAGCACAGTGTTGCTCCAAATAAGCTCTCTGATACTTGATGATTTACAAGTATACCACTCCTTTTTTTTTATATATAATTTTCTGCTGTGGAATATTAAAAAAAGAAACCCACTATACTAGAAATCACTGATACTGGATGTAAGACTATAAACCAGATGATTAACTGAGAGTTCTTTAACAATTATATAATCATCTTTGATTAGATTGTGTCATAGAAAATATATGCATTTTTTCCATTTGTCCCTATATTCTAAAAATATAATTGTTATATTCCTGGATGTTATGAATGATTATTAAATGATACTTATGCTCTTCAATATTGACATATCTCCCTGTCTATAAAGATTAATCATTCTTAAACTGTTCATCAATCTAGTTAAGAGACGTATTTTTCTAAGTGAAAAGAGCACTAGCTTGGAACACATGATCTAAGATTTTTTTTTTAATTCTGTGTTTTAGTCTCATTCAAGTATCTGGGAAGTAAAATACTTTTTTTTTTGTTCTATCCATTGTCTGTGATTGTTATAAATTGCAACTGAAACACTGAATATTCACAATAAACTTATAAAATGATCAGAAGTGACAGATAAATGAACTGTCAGGTTTCATTTGCAAGGTTATTTGCAATATACATCTTGTCTCATTCACCTGAATTCAGCCACTTCTCAAGAACTCTTTGAAAGATTCTCTTCTGATATGAGGTCCTTTTATGGATGCTTTAAATGGGTGGGGTTATTTTTTTTTCTTGGATAGATTTAAACATCTTTTTATTGATGTTTCAACTTAGAGTTTGACTTAGGGCTTGTCTGTTGCCTTAAGAGTACACTTGCTCCCATTCATTTCTATCCTTTAAGCTACAGCCTTCTGCTTCTTGGGTAGATGATATAGGAGCTTCTTTATCTTGGCCTTTTGTTCTGGTGTTTATTCCTGTTTCTTTCTCCTGAAGCAGAAAATAGTTTCACCACTCAATCTTTTTCTTATACTCCCTGTTGCTCCTTAACATTTCTACTTGTCCTGTGGTTCTGTCAGCAGGTGGATCAGATCATCCACTTGCTCACAACTCACAGAGCAGTTCTCACTCCTGCCATCCATTGCTAGTTAAAGGCTACATCCCACAGAGCCCCGGATGGCTGTGTGTTTTGGTGTGAGCTTTGGGTTGCCATCTATTCTGCTGAGTTGATATCATAGCTAAGCTCTCATGAGCATGATGACCACCAGGTCTCATGGCCAGGCATGGCAGGAGATGGAAGCTGGCCCTGCTGTAGCACCTCTGAGACAGGACTTGGGGGGTCCCATGGTGCTGAAATTGGGTCCTGGGCAGAGTAGGAAGGATATCTCAGAAAGGCAGCACCAATAAGTTTCATTAGTTCAGGGACCCCAGAACACCATAACTCCTCTTTATTTCTTACTATGGATCTCTTTTGAATAACTTTGCTGTCTGAACATTGTGTTTGCTAAAAGTTATTCCACTTAATGATTATCCACTTCTCCGGTAGGTACAGAAGACTGTATGAGCTGACAACTAGGACATTCACTGTAATGGACCATCCCACTTGACAGGTTTGGGGAAAGGTAGCTGGATAAAAATCTGAGAAGTGCATGAGAGAAACAAAGCAAGTTCAATAATAAACAACTCCTGCTTTCAAACTTTAGAATATCCAGATATAATAACATACTTTGCATGGTTTTGACTAGACTTACTAGTCAGGATTACAATATATTTCAAGAAGAAGAATGCAGAAGCAGAGAAGGAAAAAGAAAAAAAGTAGATAACCACTATCCTAGGAACCAGCGTGGTCTCAGCAGCTTTCAGTTCCAGGATGGTGGAGCACATCATGCTGCACACATCTCTGCTGAGCTTTTGTCAGTTCCAGGCCTCCAGGCTGACCTATGCTAACTGCAGTGCCAAAGTCTCCTGCCTGCAGTTCACACAATGCCAGAATGCTCCTGTCACCATTTGGGGCTTACAGTGGTCCTACACAGTTTATCCCCACAGCATGTGAGCCTGCATCAGGTTTCACTACACAACTAGAGCGTGAGAAGGTGCACCATCCCCCCTGCTCCTTCACCCATTTTCCACCTGTCTTGAGCCAGTCAACCATTCCTCACATCTCCTACATGCAGACAGCAGGGGTAGTGACTATAAATCAACACCAGAATCTTAAACCACATGTTTTCTTCATGTTCCTTTGGACGTCACTGTTAAAAAAGAAGAGAGCTACAACATCCTGAGCAACCTGTTTATATTGGCTGACTTTCAATAGCAAAATATTTCAGTCAAGTAAAAGGTTGTTTTGAGAGTTTTTTTTTCATTATGAAATAAAAAATAGAGTAACTCTTTGTTTTACCGAACTCTTATTAGTTCACAATATTTAATGATTTTGATATAAAATGCATGTACATACTTTTCCAAATATTTTTCAGAAGAAAACCACAGTATACTGTGCCTACTAAAATATCTGCTCTTCAGTGTGATACCATTTTCTGCATACTGAACAAAGGGCTAGCAGTACTACAGCCAGTCTGTGTCCTGAGTTTATGCAGCATAAAATGCTCATTTGACAATCCAATTCATCACTCAACTAAAATTTTAAATTATACTTGCTACATGTAAAATATTTTAATAGTAATTAACTTTTTAAAGTAATGTGGAGCTTCCACTTTACAAGAATAAATAAATATTATTTCACACTCAGAGATTGCCCACCAGGACATGTACTCTTTTTCCTTGTTGTTCAGTGGCACAAAGACATGTTTGGCAAGCTTTTCGTGGGATTTTTTAATGTTATTTTCATGTTGTATTACAGTTACTGGTGGCAGTCTTAGTGTTTTGATCTTTCATTTTCCCTTCACCTTCTTATGCTAATATTGTTGTGATATGTTTCTGTCCTTTCAAAACATTGTTTCTAAAACTTTTTAAGTCTACTATGGTTGAAGTTTGGCAAGTTGATTGATTTACTGATATAGATAAAAACCTTACTGATGTATTTACAATCTTAAAATAAACAAAATAATTATTCAGGCCAGCAGAAACTTTCCATGGCCACAAAAATTCAATGTTTTTAATAAGAACTTTTATTTTCAATTGAAAGTGCTAAGCAAATTTCATAATCCAAAGTAAAAACTATAAAGGTATCATCAGAAAGGAACTTGAGTAGAAGTAAAATTTACATATCTTATGTTTTCTTTTCTGTTTTTTCTTTATTTCCCTGATGGTAGTTGGCGATTCTGACAAGCTGTAATTTTGTATGTTTAACAGAACTCCAAGCTTTCAAGATGTTATGCAATAGTGGCTTTTTGATGAGAGAAAAAGCTCACATTTTAATGATTCTATATTGATATTTTGACATCTTGCATATCTGTAGAAAATGACAGAAAATTTTGAGCCATCTTGTTTAAAAGTAGTAAATGTCATATAGTTAATTGACAGTAGAAAGAAAATAAGATTTCAGTGAATTACTGACTGGATAAATGCCTTTTATTTTTACACTATATATAACAATAAAAAAATCTGTCTACCAAAGTAAGTATTTTACTGACTAGTGGTATAACAGATGTAGATGAGAGTGAAAAGGAAGTACCTATGAATTATTCAGTTAATTGGTTTTCATATCAGTAATACAGTCATTTCAATCTGACCTTAAAAAAGTAATTTTAAGCAATTTTACCTCACAATTATTAATTTTACTTTATTATATATTCATTACTATTCTTCCTAGGCTATTCTGAAATGTTTCAGGTGATGGAATTTCTATCATGTCACCAGGTAAAATAGATCTTATTACTGATATTTTTTTTGTTGACATCTTTTTTTCTTAAATCCTTAAAATTACTGCCAGAATATGCCTTCTACATTTTTGAATAATTTCTTAAATAATGTATACCTCCTTTAATTTTGTGCATTAGTTGGATACTTTGTACTTGGTTCTACTTACATAAGAAATCTGTGGTCATATGTCTAATCTCTCTGGAACTGTTAATTTATCTTTCTTGTAAGTGTTCCACCTTTTATTATACCATCACCTATGAATCACATTCATGCCATGTCCTGTAAATCTTCCAGAACATAAATGAGCATATTAAGTTATTAAGTAAGGCTGTGCCTAAGCTAAGCTCTTTTTCTTCATCACCACATCCTTGCAAAACAAAAGCAATAGCTCACTGTTTTTCATAACAATTCCTTTTGTTGAAAATTCCTTATCAAGAAATTAAAATGTGATATTAATTTCTTCCAAATTAAACTGCGTTGTATGACCAAAATCTCTGTATACTGCATGTAAATTCATGCTTTATTAATAGGCAAGTTAAAAAATTCGAAATCTCTTCAGTTACAAGTTTGTGGTTTTTTTGTTTTTTGGTTTTTTTTTACTCTTTATAGTGTAGATTTAAGGAACTTGCCATAAGACACCACAGCAGCAGTAACTTAAGCATAAAGAACTTTATACCAGGCAGGAGCTTATTTCAGACCTGGTGGATGTAAGATGTGATTAGTACATCCTGTTCAGCATATCTGGACAAAAATTCCTACAACAGAAAAGGAAACAACTGCTAATACACATATCATCAGTCAAACAAAGATAACTCAAAAACTCCATCTGCAACCACCCCATGGATATCTGGAATGTGGACTGTATAAAGGTGGTACCCCCAGAAGATCAACTCTGACCCCCACCACTGAGCAGGTCAGAGTGAAGGAGGACCAAGGGGATGCCTCTGGAGCTCCATGTGGGAACTATTTTCTGCTTAATCTCTCCCCTTCCTCTTTCCTATTTATTTCTCTCTTTACCTCACATTACCTGTTAAATAAAATCCACGTTATTGTCTCTGACATATGGCCTCATTTGCACCTTGATTCAAGCAGAGGGAATCTCTAAGTAATCTGATCATAACATAACAGGAGTCAGCTGAGAAAAGACTTTTTCTGCTAGATTATTATTCAGTATCATCTCTCTAATTTTGAATTTGTTATCTTTTATTTTTAAGGAACAAGTCAGAATAGGTTTGACATTTTGAATTTCATTATATACTGATATTTACATAGTAAACAGATAACAGATGTGCTTTTTTTCTTATTTTATAATTTAGTTCTGATTTAGTTTGCAGTTCATGCTTGATTACTGATTTGAACTGGTCAAAGTAACTTTATTAGTCACTTTTATTAAAAATCCTGCTAAATTTCATTATAAATTCTAGGCATAAGATTTCTCTTTAGAACAACCAGTCAATTTAAGCAAAGTACTTCAAATTATCATCATTACAATAAACTGCTTTTCAACTTGAGCTTCCTCAAGAAATCCTCAATTCTTCTAAGTCTTCTTTTCCTGACTCTGTTTTCATTTTGACTATCATTACAAGCATTTATTTAATAAATTATCATATTTTTACCCATGAAATAATTTATTATAAACACTAACATAATTTAACCTGCTATTGTAGTGTTTGCATTGATGTGAATTATTGTATTTGCTGATCACCATTTTAAAAAAAAAGACTTTTGTATTATCTACTATTTTTGTAATGGGCCTTTATTGCCACCTGTTGCATTGCATTGTTATGACTCTGTATTGTTATTGTTTTATATTGCACTGAGAAAAGCAGTTTGTTCTGTCCATTCTTTCCATACATCCAGGGTTGCCCCATCCCAGGTGCAGAATCTGGCACTTGCCCTTGTTAAACTTCATGTCGTTGGTGATTGCCCAGGCCTCTGATTTGTCAAGATCTCTTTGCAGGGCCTCTCAGCCCTGAATTGACTCAACAGCTCCTCTGTTTTTGGTGTAACAACAAACTTGGTACTCTTTCAAGTCCAGCATCCAGGTCATTAATGAAGATGTAGAAGAGAACTGGTCTGAGGATGGAGCCCCGTGGAACATCACAAGTGACAGGATAGTCTGAGGTTTTTGCATTCACTATAACTTTGTGCCTCACTCATGAGCCAGTTGCTCACCCATGGCATGATATATTTATTCAGCTGTGTCCTGGATATTTTGCCCAGAAGGAAACTGTGAGAAACAGCATCAAAAGCTTTACTGATATTGAAGAAGATTGCATCAACTGGCTTTCCCTTGATCAACTTAGTTGTTACGTTGTCTTAGAAGGAAATCAGGTTTGATAAGCAGGACTTGTCTTGAAGCCCTGCTAGCTGTGACCATGGACTGCATTGTCTTTCAGGCGTGTTTCAATACCTCACAGAATTATCTTCTTCATAAATTTGGAAGGTACTGCAATAAGACTAACAGGCTTGCTGTTTCTGTGGTCCTCTTCCTTGTCCTTGAAAACTGGGACATCATTTGTCAACTTCCAGTCAACTGGGACCTGGGAAAAGCTTCCTTTTTCTCTTTTCTTAGAGTGACTTCCTCCATAAAGATATGCATGACTTCCTAAAACTCAGAAGTTCCCCAAATTCATGCTTAAACCTGAATAAGATTGAACATAATAATTAACAGTCTTTGATAATCTAATTTAACAAGATTATCTAAAATTGTCTTCTGGTTCTCTTTGTCACTTAAGTGAAATATCTATTTGAATCTTTCTCCAAATGCTTTTGATACTGGCATGAAATTAATATTTACAGATTACATCTATTTATTTATCTAGCAATCCTGTCATTGAGTGTCAGAGTGAATTAAGTTTGTAAAATGAAAATATACATACAGATATAAGAAGTGATTAAATGACAACTGGAAAAAAATCATGTTTCAGGAGCCATTTAACACATTCTTCTTTCACAAGGAGTATGTGGTGCAACAAGAATAGAAACCATACTGTAACAGTCTTGCAGACAAATGTTTTTTTTAATGAAGAAGCCTTTATTAAAAAAAAAAGATACAGCAGGAAATGTAGGCTAGCAAGCTCTGGTGCAAATAATATGCTAGTGCTTTGTAGTTGGCATTTTTGTGAAATAGGGACAGTAACCTCACTATCCTTCTGTTGAAAGTAATTCAGAGAATGGTGCTTCGTTTAATTCTAGAGGAGCTCCATATGTACCACAGCAAAGTGGATCTGAATTACAGATTACAGGGTAGAATCTAATCTGAAGAATGTCTGAAAATTTCAGTAATCCTGCATTGGTTTCTGGTGTGTATTTTAAAATAAAAAGTTAATTTAAAAATCAATTTAAATTAAAATTTAATTAAAGTTAAAAACTTAAACCTTCATTTCTAAAAAACAATTATTTAGCTCTTTGTAAAATGACGTTTCTATACTTTTACTGCCACCCTTTGTTTAAAATGAAAGCATTTTCTATACATAACCTAATTATTAAATGGGTAGGCAATTCATTTTTACATGAATTTTATGGTACTTGATTTGATGGTTTACCTTGTTATTAAAACTCTGTATAGTTCACATGTTAATTTCAAAACTATAAATTATCTAAATTTGATATGAATTATCAATACCTTGTTCCTAGACAACATTAGATTTTACTGTGTTCCTTATTAGTTCCTCCAGTAGCAAAATAGAGGATATAATAGGCTGTAGTTGAGGGAAATGTTGCTGCGTAAGGAACTGGACAAATCAAAATGATGATTCTAAACACTTTAGAAGGCCAAGAATGTATAAATGCCTTAAAAAAAAAAAAAAAAAAAAAAAAAGTCTCATGGTCTGGGCACATTGTTACTCTAACCTCCACATGCATTACTCGACTTCAGAAGCTAGTTCCATGAAATTGGGAATGTACCTCTTCTAGCATTTTGAGGCAGAACAAAATAATAATGGGGAGAGATAAGAAGGAAACTATTTTGCAAGGCTTTGCAAGAGTTCCTAACATGCAACAATATGTTTTTCCATGAAATTATATTCATAAGGAAAAATGTGTTTTGTTGCCTAATAATTTAAGTTGCTCATTCATAATGGGAACTACCATGATAACTACCTTTATATGGCATATCCTTATCTTTGAATGCAGCAAATTTGAAATAATGAACATAACATTGTTTTCTTTGTGTGCAATATAGATAGTTGTTTGTATCTTATCCCACTGAGAACCTGAAGGAAAGTAAGTCTCTGCAAGATATGACCACTTCAAATTTTCAAACCTTAATGCAGCCAGCTAAAAAGTTGTGGGTCAATCCTGGAAGGCATCTAAGCTTTGCAGAGCTATTTACTTGCTCCCATATCAGTAAGTTGGAGGAGACAACTGGAAGGGCAGAAATGAGAAAACTTATGGTTTGGGGTAAAAAGTTCAGTAAATTACAAAAAAGTTCTGTGTACAAGGAAAGTGAAATAGAATTCCTTCACAACTTCCTATCACTAAGCACATATTAAGCCAGCTCCACAAATTCAGGGCTCTGTGATGCATAACAGTTATTTATGAAGACAAATGTCGTAACTATGACCTTCCTCTCCCCACCCTTCTGTACCTTTTACTAACACATAGCAAAAGTTATTCTTCCAAGCTTTTCAACTTCTCCAGTTGTTTTGGAGAGGACCTCTATTATTACATGTTGCAGCTATATCGAGACAGACACAGCTGGTATCACTATCAGTCCTTTAGCAGCAAACTCTACACGCCTCCTTCTCTTAACAAACTTCCTTCCCTACAATTCTGGCTCCTTTTATAGCAGCTTCACACAACACTGATTCCTTGTCTTCCAGGCAGCTCCACATAGATCTAACTCTTCCTTTCCACTCTGCATGACCAGCCAAACTCAACTGCCCGTTTCCCAGCTGCCTAGTCCTGACTGTCTCTCACACAGCATCTCACCACATCTGCCCCTTGCACAACCACATGTGCCTTACCTTGTTTCAGCACAGCCAGCAGCCTCCATCTCTTACTCCAGCAGACTCAGTCTCAAGCTCTAACCTGAACTGCAGGTGCTTGTAACTTGAAGCTAACTACCCACTCCATTATATCCCCCAAACTGATTGGGCAGACTCAGGTGTTTCCACTCCTTGGTAATCAGCACAGCTGCAAGTGATTGGGAAAGATTCCCTCCTGCACTATCCTTTCAGCCTAACTACCCACAATTATGCTTGATAACAGTGTCATAGGCAGAGTGGGATTTTCCTGTCCGTAATGAAAGCAAGAAATAAAAATAATCATTTTGACATACTTTTCTATAGGTATGTGTGAAGTAGTAAACTTCTGTTACCGAATGCCAAGCTACTTTAAAGATATTAATATTGAGCCTTTCAAGTTTTTGCTCCTTGTTTCTCATCTGCCCTACATCTGGAAGTTGTAGTGTTATTTGCAGAATTTTCTTTGGGCATTTGCAACTTTTGTAACTTTAGAGAACATCTCACAGTGGTACACTAAGGCAGTGTGTATAGATTCTACAGCTTATAAAGTATTAGTGACATATTCACTGTCCTGTACAGCGGGTTTATTTCATTTTCAGATATGATTCTTATTTTAGTTAGTATCTATCTTCCTGGTTTGAACTCCTTATGCTGAGGTGAACAAGACAGCAGTAGTCCATACCTGGTATCTGAATGATACCAGACTACTTGACACTTGGATTTGCCTGGCAGGGGTTTGGTAGTAGGGGTAAGAAGATGACAGAAGCTTTCTGTAAGAAGATGACAGAAGCTGCTCCCATGTTGGAAAAAGCTTGTTTCAGTTGACTCCAAGATAAACCCATTTGCTGTCCAAAGCTGAAAAAAATCAATGGTGTTGGTATTACCTCCATGATAGCATTCAAGAAAGGGTAAAAACTGCACCATCTTTGAGAGAGGAGTAAGAATATATGACACAGCACACAGCCCTGCAGACACAAACATCAGGGAAGTTGGGGGGTGGGGAGCAGGAAGGTGCTCCAGATGCCAGAGCAGAGATTGCCATGCAGAGCATGGAGAGCTGAGGAGGAGCAGATACCCACCCTGGAGACCATGGAGGACCCTACACAACTACAGGCATATGTTCCCTGTGACTCCATGGAGAGCCCATCCTGGAGAAGGCTCCTGGTGGGAACTGTTGCCCATGGAAAGTAGGCCACAAACAGCAGATTTCTGTCATGGAACCTCTCCTGTGGGGGACCCGTACTGGAGCAGTCTGTTCCTGAAGAATTGTACCTTATGAAAAGGACCCACACTGGAGCAGTTCCTGAAGATCTGTATGCCGTGGGAAGAGCCCATTTTGGAGGTTTGTGGGGACCCAGAAAGGCATTCCCAATTAGGGAACATGAGAGGCCTCTCTCATTGCCTCCTCTTGATAACAAATCACGTTTAATCCTGCCAAAGCAACTCCTATTCTGTTCCCTGGGTCAGCCCCTCTCCTGTCCCTCAGTCTCTGGTCACTCCCACCCTGTTTCCCTGATGCCCTTTGCCTTAACCCCACCCTTGTGATACCCCCATGTCCCCTGGTATTTGGTTTTTGAGGCTTCTTCCCTGCCTGCTCATCCCATGTACTTAACCTGGACCCTCACAAAAAGTCCTTTGTTCTCTGAACCATGGATGGTGCAGAGGTGTGGCTGAAATAAACGTCTCTGTGAAACCCTAGCAAAGGCCCTTCCTGCTTTCTTTTTCACCCCAAACAAAAACCAAGTGCAAAGAGGTTTGTGAGAATCTACATTCAATGGGAAATACCCTATACTGGGATGGAGGAAGAATGTGAAAAGAAAGGAGTAGCAGAGATATTTCTTTCTTCACTTCTTGATGTGCACTTTTAAAACAGGTATATGGCTATGATGTTTTATAGGGAAGAAGTTTCAGAGAAGACATTTGGACCAGTTCAGCTTGATCCCTGTTCTGGCACCAAAATAGAAGTAGCAAATGATAGTAGCAGAATCGTTCTACAGGGATCGGCATTTGTCTCCCAAACAGATTTTCTGTATTATGAAGTTTATGGCTTGTCAGAAGCTCAGTCTGGGACCATGAAGAGAAATTGCTGAAGTTCATCTGAATTCTGTTTTATGTCTTATTGCTCATCTACTCTGACATCAGTGGTACTCTCAAGGGAATTTATAGGCTGTAAAGCATTCAACACGGCAGCTCAAGGAACATCTCAATTTCATCACAGGGAAGGGCTTACTTATGAGCTGATGGATCCAGTGAGTCAGTGCCTGGTTGGTTACATGATATTTCAAACCATGCTTTGGCTTTCTGACTCTGTCTCTGAAGAATTAAGATTACCGGGGAGAGATAGGATACACCTGATGGGTGGAGAAATATTGCAATTGATAACAGGCTTCTTAAATTACTGAGAACTTTGAAATAGTGTCACTAGAGGCTTGTGATGGATACACTTGATCCATAGCCATACTTTGAATTGGATTGAATAATGAGCAAAAGGATTCCTGCCCTGCAATAAATCTGTGAGCTGGAGAGATCCTGGCACACATACAAGGAAGTGAAGATTTTGAAGAATGAAGAAAGATATTTTGAAAGTTGATTTAAAAAAAAAAAAAACTAAAATAAAGACGTCTGTCTGTCTACACTGTTACCTAACAGCCAACTCCTTCAATTCTGTAAACATTACCATCAGGATGAAGCCCTCCTGATGGTAATATTTATTCATTTGAGCCCTTCCTGAATTGCATCTGCGCTGCACACCAGGTATATTTGTCCTTGAGCAGGGATCTCTCTCAGGGTTAGAGATCCCTTACTTGAGGATATGTGATTCTTCCTAGGGTTAGGCAGAGTGATCCCTTGGTTGTCACAGATCCTTGGTGAGTGACTGATACAATGCTGAATTAATGAAATATTGCTAATCCATGTAGCTGCTCAATATTATTATCAGCTTTGTATACATAATTCCATTCATCATAAACTGTCACCCGAGTTTGAGACAAAGACTGGACCTTGCTGCATCTATGCTCTGTAAGTTTACAAGTCACAGGGATCCACTCCCAACCTCTTGACAAAAGACCTCTGAAAATATTTCTAACTCAAACCTAACTTGATTTTCCTTTGTATCATTCTTTGATGCAGTAATCAATAAGGTGAACCTTACGACCAAAGTTCTGGAATCTTGGTAACTGCTGTTAAGCTATCCTAAATTTTATCAAATTTATAGAACTATATTATTTTCCCTCAATAAAACATGTTATTACTTCTCTCTTTTGAACGAGATGCATTCCTCATGACTGCTGGACACAACCAAAGACTGATGGGAAGAGCCAGCATAGATTTACCAAGGGCAAATTATACCTGAAGGACCTGACTGCTTTCTGTAGTAACTAATCAGGCATTTCACATATATTCTTGTAGCCAAATTGAAAAGGTGTATTACAACATGGAAAATTGTCAGGAGGGCTGGCCTGGCTGGACAGTGATCAGCTGTGTAATACTGTGTGGATACTATTAACAGTGATGCTCCTCAGAGATGAAGACCAGGGGCAGGACAATTCAATATCTTCATTGATGGCCTTTATGGTGTATAAGAATGCACCTTTAGAAAGTGTCATTGTGATTTACCAAAATAAGAGTATCGGTCTAATACTGTGATGGACAAAAGACTCTAACAATTTAAAGTTAGAAAGTGTATGTTTATTTAGTGCTGGGCAGCAGCATGAGGTAATCCTCTAATACTGCAAAATCACAGGTGATCACAAAGTCTGTTTATTGACAAAGGAGTCAAACAGATACATATTCATAATAACAGCCCCTCCCATCCCCCGCTTCTTATGATAATTGGCTTGAATAGCTATTAAGCATGCGTGACTGATTTCTTCAATTAAATCTGGGGTCGTTTTCGTGGGGAGGGGTCTTAAAAAGAGGAAGTAAGGTGAGTCTTCCTCACCCTAAACTCTTGACCTTTTTTATTAATGACAATACAAATGATTTCTCGGGATAGTCCAATTTTTCAAAGAATGGGTTTCTGGTTGCATTGTCTATGTTCCTTTGGTTCTGCTCACTAGTTTCATCTTTTCCCATTGTAAGCGTAGCTGAGCAAACATAAAATGACAGACAATCAATTATTTAAGTTTTAGATAACTACTCCCTTCTAACTTCTAACTTTTATTTTCAGCAAGGTAATAAAATCCTAATTTTCTAAGATCAGCGTTTCAGTTGTTGAGAACCAAGCCTGTGAGGACACGACCAATACAAAGTATCACCTGGGCAGGTGTCACAAATGGACTGAAAGAAGCTGCATGAAGTCCAACAAAGGTAAATATATGAACAATCTTGTGCAGCTGGGGACTGAATGGCAGGGAGCTGAATCTGCAGAAAAGGAGCTGGGCTTCTTATGGACAACAGAGTGAATATGAGTTGTCAAGGAGAGCTTTCCCATTGGAAGTCCATTGCATAATAGACTGTTTTCACAATAGTAAAGATAGCAGGTAACCTGCCTTTGACAATTCTGAGAGTAAATTCAGATTTCCTGCATCGAGGTTTTATTTCCCAATAGAAAACACACGGGAAAGAAAAAACAACAAAGCAAGCTTAGTAGAGGGCTGCAAAAATGATTAGTGGCTTGAAATATGTGATATACAGAAAAAAAAGAAAAAATTATTTCCTCAGTTTTTGGAAGGACAAACTGAGGAAAGATTTTACTGTGGTTTTCAGCAACAGGAGGAGAGTAGAAGAAAAGAAATTAAATGTAAGTGGGACAAGCTGCAACAAGAGAGATTTCAACTAGATATTAGGGAAATGTACTTAGAATGAGTGTGTTTAAGCACTGGAACAGGGGTTCTAGTATTTAAAGGTGTCACGGTGTGACTTGGGTTTGCCAACCTTAATATATTTAGTTTCTTTTAGAGACAAGACCCAGGAGTAGAGAGAAGGCAGGCTCAAAACTTAAAAAACGTACAAGAAGAAATTTATTAATAACACAAAAAAATTCAGAGTAAGATTCCTAGATTTTTCCCTCCTCCCCTTCATTCCACATTTTTTACTGACAATATACAGAGAACACTTCAGTCAGTTATACACTCAAATAATCAGTTCAGTTTACTTAAGAGAGAAAAGTCCCTTTTTTGGTTATGGCTTAGGGGGTGTCTTCACCTTCACAATCCACATCCACCTGGGAAAATATTGCAGATTATGACTATCCTCTCATTTATTCACAGTCCTTCTAGAGCTGTGCTATGGGTTATGTTGCACACTTGGGGTATCACTTTTAAAGGCAGGCTGTCGAAAAAAACCCAAAATTCTCTTCATCCCCTTCACTGTCAAATGTCTCTGTTCATATTCTAGTCCCAGAACAGAGCAAGCTCCATTTCCCCGAGGCAAAAAGTCTTCTACTCAAGCATCTAAACCTCCCCAAGTATATTTCAGAGTTTAAAGGAATTTTAGTAAAGTCACAATCCCCACAGCCCACAAAAAAGGTTTTCAGCTACTTGCATCTTTTCAATCTCTTCCCACCAGGAACTTTATCTTCATTCCGCTGACCTCTGTAGTCTCCATGCTTCATTTCTTCTCATTCAGGGAAGCTCAGGAGATCGAGGATCTTATCCAGGCATAAAGAAGTTAAGATTGTATCCAGATCGTGAAGAAACAACATGGGCAGCTGGAGGCCTCTTCTGCCAGGTAGAAGCCGGTGCCGGTGCCATGCAGTTGGGGGGGCCAGGGGACCGGGACCATGCGACCGGGCCAGGCCCCCCGCAAAGCCGGGGCCTGGGGTCCCAAAACGGGCCCCCCGCAGAGCCGGGCCCGAGGCCGAGCCTGGACCCCGGCCAGAGACCCCCGCACCTTTCTGAGGCCGGAAACCGGAATGACCCCGGAGTTAACTTGATCCACTGTGATTTGTGAACGCAAAATAATTTTTCATTGATTTCCCGAGCCAAAATGAGCTCTCTGATTGGTGCCAGCAGCTCACAGGGGAAGCTCCCAGAGATGGGAGAGTCCCTCCCACTCCCCAGCCTCATGGAGCTGTCCCTGAGGCGAATCTGCCCCTCCCCTCGAGCACGTGAAACCAACACAAAAGGTCACCTAGAGAGCCTGTAAAATCCCTATTCTTGCAGATATTCAAAACGCGAGTGAATTTACCCCAAGCAGCTTTAACTTGGAAATAGAATCCACCGTTAAAATGATCCTCCTTTTGAGGGCTTGAATTAATGCCTTCCAACTCACGAGTTTGGGTTTATTGTGGTTATGCTTTGTTTGTTTGTGGGTTTTTTTGTTTTGATTTGGTTTTTGGGGTTTTTTGTTGGTTTTTTTTGGCGGGAGGGCTTTTCTGGGGGGTTGTTTGTTGGGTTTTTTTTAAATCCTGTGATTTAAATGGCTCCTATATCTCAACAACTTTGCTTCTTCAACATTTCACTACATTTGAGAAAATTGGTATATTTCATGGCAATGAAATTTTATTTGATGAATTCTGTAAGTAGAACTCTTGCTGAAAATACCTTAAGGATATTTGTAATGCAGAGTAAATCACTTTCCCTCAAATGTTAATTTGGTAAAAAAAAATATATTGGGGTTTATGTGATATCATAACCACTGATAGTGGACAAGCCTTTGTTCTGGTGCATAAATACCATAATGTGTACCATATTTTAAAACACAAGTTTGTTTATATGAAAAGCATTATGTTTCTTGAAATTGTACTGTGTAGATAGTAATAATGGATAGGAATTAATCAGTATACTAACAGACAGACATATACAGACCATATACAGATAATTTTCAAACTTAATATTAGAGTATGACTTCAGAAAGACTCTTTCATATTTTCTTTTCCCATGCTGCCCATGCTGCTAAGAATAAGAGAATACATCAAGATAATTTCAGCAAAGGCAGAAAAAGCAATTGTGTTTTGATCTCAAAACCTCTATAACAAAATCACAAGGAGAATGTTTTACCAGTATAAATTTCACAACTTGTTCAAAGCTAAAACATGATCGAAACATCTACACAAATATTTTCAAATGCCAGTACTTAATTATAATCTTAAATCAAATCTTAATTCAATCTGTATGTCATTATAGCTATTCCTAGCATGTCCATCAAATGTTGGTTATTAAGTTAAAGAGTGAATATTTAAGAAACTTTATAAGAGACTAAAGAATTGTTTTTCTTTGCTTCATGATATTTCCAACCGGCAAATCTCTGTCTAAAGATGGCAAGGGTTTTTTTCATCCTTGGAAGTCAAATACTCATAATTAAATGCATGGTTCATGGGGTACCAGACTTACCATGTAACTCTAATGATCTGAATAAAATACATTTTTTTGGCCTTGAGCTGCAGATGAACAATAGAAACAAATAGAGGTTTTCCTAATTTTACATTCTGGGGGAGTATTTCTTTTATTGTTCCATGGACTTGTTAAAGATCCTTCCAAAATTCACATTCTATTTACTCACAAATTTTCACTATTAACATTGAACAAAACGTCTTGCACATATACACATATATACTGTATAAAAGACTAGAAAATTCTAGGTAAAATAAAATTACCACAGTACATTCCCATGTATGCATCACTTTTTTCTATTTTCAATTTTTGTTCAACATTTAAAATTTGTCTGCAAAATACTTACAAGCATTTTAAACAATTTGGAAACCATCTGAAAATACTGATTATTCAGTGTATTTGTCATTCTTCAGAGTTTGGGTTTTTTTAATATTAAAAATCACAAAGACAATTTAATAATTTTGCAGAAATGGTTCGTAATTGTATATTCCAGTCTGAATATGGTCAAGTAGTTGTTTTGTCTTGTGTCAAGCACCTCTTGAAAGAATCAGATGCACTAAGTTATGTGAAAGAAGCTCACCATGTAATAAGAACTCCATTTACAATGTCTAAGGCCTGTGAGACAAATGTATGCCAGATGAACACTGACTCTGCTTACTGAACTGATAGCACACAAGTGAGTGTTAGTACATAGTAAGCATTTCAGAGAAAAAGAAAATGTCTTGATTAATTTTGCGATGGTGGGAATAGTTTTTAGATTCCAAATGAAACAGATCTCATGTGTGTCCAAGTTATTCTTTGGTTTAAGCACACCAAGAATTTCCTTATGCAAAAAATCTTCTGCTAAATGGGTAATTTTTAAGTCTAACCTAAAATTGTCATCTTTATAATGTCGCCTACAGGTAAAAATCTGTGTCCCTTCTCTGTCCTGCAGGATTAGATCTGGTTCTGTTGGTGCCACTGAACCCTTAAATATATTCTGCAGCTGACATATATCACTTAAAAATATGATGTGCTCTGACATATTCCCCTCCAAAATCCTTTTAACATGCCGGTCATACAGCAGCAATGATACATTTCTTTGTGCTCAGACATTACATTGCTTCAGGATGAATAAATGGATTTTTTTTCTCCAAGAATATCTGTTTTTTGAAGAATAGGCATATTTCCAAAGCCTTTGGAAGAATGAGATTAAGTACTGCTGGACATCTCTTTAAAGTAATTGTGATTTAGAAGTTTTCTCATTCTGAGAAAGCACTAAGTTTGTTATTAGATGATTGCTTCAGGTTGCAGGCTTAGTTTAAGTAAAATGTCTTTCCTGTAGAGCCTTATCTATTAGCTCTTGTCTATAAGTGGAAGAGATTTTTCAATACTACACACATAAGTGCCCCTTCCATTTCTTTGGGGCATTTCTCATAAAGATATTGATTACTTTGCACACAGAACTGTGAGGAAATGTCTAAAATAAAATATTTGGAAAAGATTACCTAAATCAGTTGAGAGATACAATTTATTTATATTGATACAATAGTGATGCACATCTGAGTGTACTGAGACTCAATCTGATGTCTGGACAGGGCTGGACTACAACCCTATAGATAACAAAGTACACATTGGCTATGAGGTCAGTCCTTTGGGACCCTAAGAACTCACAGCACAAGTTATATTAAATGGAGCTGCTGTGACAGAAAATCTCTTAAAATTTACAGTGGACTGAAAAAGAGAGTTTCTTACTGATGAATGTATAATCGTGTCTCCTATTGGTTTCTGCAGAAGGCTTGTGCAGGACAGAGACCATGAAATATATTAGGGTTACCTAATGTTTCATGCAATATTTAATGTGAATTTCTTAAAGCACACAAAGGCACACTGCTGCCTGAATAGGAAAGAAAATAATTAGCCTTTAAGTTCTCAAGATATCAGATTCCAGACAGGCTGGAATATATATCTTGGAACCTGAAAAAAAGCTACTTTGGGAAGTGTATCATGGCTTCCAAGTCTACAGATGCAGTCTTCACTCATCTCTCTCCTCAGCTGGACAGAGCAATAAAAATACATCAAAAGTCTTGTGGATTGAGATAAGAACAGGAAGAGATCACAATTAGTATCATGGCCAAAACAGACTTGATTTGGGAAAATTAAATAAATTCATTTATTACCAAGCAAATCCGAGTAGGATGACAAGTAAAAGAAAATCTTAAAACCGAATTCCCCCCACCCCTCCTTTATATCTCAACCTTAATGGTACTCACAATTCTCCCCCCTCATCAGCAGTTCAGGAGGATGGGGAATGGGAGTTATTGTCACTTAGTTACACATTGTCCCATCACAGACAGGACTCCTCACACTCCTCTGCTCCAACATGGGGTCCCTTGAATGGGAGAAAGTTTTTTATGAATTTTTGCAACTTCCTTCCCACAGGCTGCAATTCTTCACAAACTGCTCCAGCATGGATCCCTTTCCATGGATCTCCTACAGTATCACAGGTCCTGCCAGCAAACCTGCTCCAGTGTGGGCTCTTCTCCCCATGAGCTCACAAGAGCCATGAGCCTGTTCCAGTGCAGGCTGCCCATGAGATCACAACCTCCTCTGTGCATCCACCTGTGTGGGGGGTCCTTCAGGGGCTGCAGGTGGATATCTTCTCCACCATGGACCTCCATGGGCTGCAAAGGCACAGCTGCCTCACCATGGTCTTCAATGCAGATGAATCTCTCCTCTCCTCTCCTCTCCTCTCCTCTCCTCTCCTCTCCTCTCCTCTCCTCTCCTCTCCTCTCCTCTCCTCTCCTCTCCTCTCCTCTCCTCTCCTCTCCTCTCCTCTCCTCTCCTCTCCTCTCCTCTCCTCTCCTCTCCTCTCCTCTCCTCTCCTCTCCTCTCCTCTCCTCTCCTCTCCTCTCCTCTCCTCTCCTCTCCTCTCCTCTCCTCTCCTCTCCTCTCCTCATGTTTCTATGTGCATGGAGGCCAGCTGGCATTGCCTCACCCAGACACAGAAGAAGCTTTCAGCACTTTCTCAGAGAAAACACCTCTATTGAACCCTCACTACCAAAACCTTGCCATGGTAACCCAATGCGGCCAGATAGATTTAAGTGCAGGGCACAAATCTGAGTTCTTCTGCAATATTAGTGTCTTAGGTTACAATGCAAGATGTAACCAGATGTATTCTATCACTATCTGTTGAAACCAGGTGGAGCAGTGTTCCTTATCTCTTCCATGACCCATTCCTCCTAACTCCTGGAGAGAAAACTTCTGTTAATGGGCCAGCTCTTAAAACCAGGTGGGGCAGTTTTCTTTATCTCTTCCAGGACCCATCCTTTGTCCAGGAAAATATCTTCTAATGCTAATGGGGCATTGAGTCTCACTGCAGGACCATCATTCCATTGTGAGATGCCCCACCTAGGGGGAGGAGCCAAGCACTTCCTACCTAGATAAAGTCTGAGATTTACAACATCAGAGCAGCCTTTTTCTACCAAATTTCCAGAGGAAGACCAGGCCCACCTCCATCACCACTGAACCTTCAAAGAAAAACTACAGCCCTCTCCAAAGTAATTTCTTTAACAATCCCACATCTGTCAGTCCAAGAAGACTGTAGCCATCGTTTAATCAGACTGCTACCAACACCGTGGACAACAAGGTGTCAGGTTGTATTCTAACTCTGTCATTGTTCTGGTTCTTATATTGCTGTATTTTTATTTTAAATTTCCTAGTAAAGAACTGTTGTTCCTATTCCCATATCTTTGCCTGAAAGCTCCTTAATTTCAAAGTTATAATAATTTCGATGGAAGGAGTTTACATTCTCTGTTTCAAGAGGGGCTTCTGCCTTCCTTAGCAGATACTTGTCTTTCAAGCTATGACCTTTAGATAAACTCTCAAACTCTAAAGTAGTCAGAAAGTTATCTACTTCATAAATATGGGCTCTGACTCTGTTTTGTTTAGATTCAGTTCTGTATTCACATAGTAATTGATGTAGGAAGAGATTTTAGGAATGGTGACTCTTGGCTTTACCTATCATCTTAAAAGTTTTAAACTTCTATTTCAAACATGGAACAAATATCCAGTTCCAGCCATTAACCTAACACTGCCATGTTCTCCGTTAAATCATGTCTCCAGGTGCCCATCTACACATCTGTAAAATACTTCAGGGATGGTGGCACAACCACTTCCTTGGGTATCCTGTTACAATGTTTGACATCCCTTTCTGTGAAGCATTTCTTCCTAATATCTAATTTAAACCTCACCTGGCAAAACTTGAGGCCATTTCCTTTGGTCCTGTTTTTTGTTAACTGGGAGAAAGGATGCCACCCACGTGGCTACAACCTCCTTTTATGAAATTATAGTGAGTGATATCATAGGAATGCCTAGGTTGGATGGACCTTAAACATCATCTAGTTCCAATCCCCCTGCCATGGACAGGGATGCCTTTCACTAAGTATGGCTGCTCAGAATTCCATCCAGCCTCATCTTGAACACTTCCAGGGTTGGGATATTCTGTGGGGTCTTCCCTGGGCCTCCTTTTCTCCAGGCTAAACACTCCAGTTCCTTCAGACACTTCTCAGAAGACTTGTGCTCCAGACCTGTCTGCACCCTTTTTCCCCTTGTTTGTCCACACTCCTCAATGCCCTTCTTGTAGAGAGAGATTCAAAGCTGAACATGGTATTTAAGGTCCAGCCTCTCCAGTACCCAGTACAGAGGGACAATAGCTTCTCTAGTCCTGCTGGCCAGATTATTATTGATACAGGCCAAGATGCCATTGGGTCTCTTGCCACTGGGCACACAGATGGCTCATGTTTGGCTGCTGTTGACCAACATCCCAGGATCCTTTACCACCAGGCAGCTTTCCAGACTCTCATTCCCTAGCCTGTAGTACTGCATGGAATTGCTGTGACCCAAGTCCAGGACCCCACACTTTGCCTTGTTGAGCCTCATACAGTTGGTCCTTGGTCCATAGATTCTTCCTACTGTTGGACAGATGAACGCTTCTGCCCAACTTGGTGTTATTCAAACGTAAAAACTCTGAGTGGATAGCTAAAAATTCCATAAGTTGATGAATATTTATGTGTATTCATAAGGCTTGACATCTGCTATCCTGTGAATATTTATGATCTGGTTCTGTGCTAGAGATTTTGAGGGAGGTCAGGCAAAATAAGCCCTTATTACTTTTCAGTGCAGCTTTTAATGTTCCTGAATTTGGAATGCATTTGCTTGGCAGGTTAAATGAATTGCCACTGCAGGCCTACTATGAACAATCTAAATTTCATGAAAAATAATGGAAGTGCATAAAATACAAAAGAACAGCAATTTCAAAATTTTCCTATGAATTTTCATAAAATCACAGAATCCTTGAAGCTGGCAGGCACCTCTGGAAATCCAGTTTGTCTGCTCAAACAGGATGAATTCAGGTCTTTGTCCAGTCAGATTTTCAATAACAATAAAAGGATGGACAGTCCACAACTTCTCTGGGCACCCTTTTTCTGCATTTGACCATCCACATAGTACAAATTTGGGCCTTACCACTAAATAAAATTTCTTCTGTTTCAAACAGTTTCAATTGCCTCTTGTCCTGTCACTGGGCACTGCTGAGAAAGCTCTGGTTCATTCTTCATTCCCTCTCATCAGTTATTTATACATACTGATAAAACCCCCCTGAGTCTTTTCCAGGCTAAGCAGCTCCAGCTCAACTTTTCCTTGACTGTAAGTTACTCCTGGTCCCTTTGTCATCTTTCTGTCCCTTCACTGGACTTGCTTGAGCATGTCTTGCTTATACTGGAGAGCTCAGCACAGGACACAGCCCTCCAGATATGTCTCACTCGTGCTGAGTAGAGGAGGAATCATCTGCCTTGACCTGCCAGTAGCACTTCTGCTGTGGCCCTGGAGGCTGCTGACCTTTGTGTCAAAGGCTCCTTGCTGGTCTGGCTCACGTTCAGACCTAATCCTGACAAGCTCTTTTCCTGCTTGTTGACACTTACTCTGTACTCTGCAGGTGCAGGATTTTTTTACTCACACTCCTAGATTTTTATCATCAGCAGATTTTTTGAGAGTCATTAAGAAAGAAATTAAATAGTAGTGATCCAAGAATCAGCCCAGGGGGTACACCACCAGTGACTGATCTACAGGTTGGCTTCATGCTGCTAGTTAGATTCCTGTAAGCAGGCATTTCAGGCAGTTTATAATCTATTTTCACCTATTTTTAATTATATGTTTATTTATCATATTATTATTCATAATTTTAATTGGTAGAATGCTGTGCAACTCAATGTCAAAAGCCTTAGAAAATTCAAAATAAGCTATATACTTCACTTCTCTCATTCTCTGAACCATTCCTTTTAAGAAGTTTGTGAGGTTGATCAGGTGTGGTTTCTCCTTTGTAAATCCATGCTTAATGCTTCCAGTAACCTTTTTGTCCTTGGTAAGCTTGGACATGATTTCTAGAATTATTACCTTCAATACTTAATGGATTAAGAGATTAAGATGTAACTAACCAAACCTTCTTTCTTGTACTTCTTGAAGACAAAAATGACATGTGCTTTCTTCCAGCCCTTTGGAACCTCTCATAATCTGTGTGATATTTAAAGAATAACTGAAACAGACCTCAGAATATCAGCCAGCTTCCACAAGACTTGTGAGTGCATCCCACCAGGACCCATGGACCTGTGTATGCTCAGGACCAGGTTGGTGTCCTGTTCTGTGGCAGGCAGTTGGGTGCTATCCTCCTGCAGCCACCATGAAAATTAAACTCAGCTTAAAACGACAAAATGACACTTCCCAGCATGTTCAGATGTACCATAGTAACTACTGCATTATTTCAGGCTTTAATCACCAGAGTATTTATTAATGCTGAATTTTTAGACAGTGACATGCTGATAAAATGCCACTGAGGTGGTGTAAGGAGATGGGGACAATCAAATTTCTAAGATTTAGAAGAAATCTGTTCCTACATTAGTCTTCTCTAATTTAAAGGATTTCTGTTTCTAATCTACTAGATATTTATGAACTTTAAAAATTTTGGATGCAAGTAACTACATATAATAAAAATGCAGGATATATATTATTCAAAAATACAGAATATATATGTATAATTAAATACATGTATAATGAATGGATGGAAGACTAGTACATGAGAAATAATGTTTAGAGAATCATAAATCATTAAGGTTGTAAATGACCTCCTAGATCATTGAGTCCAACCACTAGCCCAGTACTGCTGTGTTACCACTAAGATATATCCCCCACATGCCTGTCATACACTTCCAGAGATGATGATTCCACCACTTCCCTGGGCAGGCTATTGCAATGCCTGAGACATCTTAGCTCTCCACCAAAGTATTTTATCTATAATTTAGAAAGAAGCATTGAAAAAAATTACATATACATTATTGTGAGGGTGCATTGTGGGCTAACTTCAGTCAGCAGTTTAGCCTGGCACAGCTTCTTGCTTACAAACACTGTAGTACGACAAGCATCATAATTCTGAGAATCCTTCCCTTCTTTCTTCTCTCCCCCAGCTTTTATTGCCAAGTACAGTACATATGGTATAGAATAATCCTTTGGCCAGCTGGGATCAGCTGTACCAGCTGTGTTCTCTCCCAACTTCTTTTTCACTCTTAGTCTCCTTCTCATGGGGCAGCAAGAGAAACAGAGCAGGCCTTGATGCTGTGTAAGAACTATCCAGCAACAGCTGAAACACTGGTGTGTGTCTGTGGCTGTTTTGGTCACCAATCCAAACATAACACCATATGTGCTGCAATGAAGAAAATTCCATCTTGATCAACTAGTACAAGGGGGGTGAGTAGGTGGCAGCAGTGCTGGTATTCATTAAATCCTGCAATACGACAACACAACAGGCACTTGATATGCTAATTTGGGGTCAGTTGAAGAATGAAAGGTAGAAATTCTTTGTAAGCAAATGGAAACTTCGATAATTTGTTAGTGCAGAAGGTTGTGGACAAAGATGGTATCAGAAGGTTTTGAAACATTTGTGTCATGATAAGCAAGAATAATCAGTTATGTTGGTTTTGTCCCTTTTTTAATATATATGTTTTCTTTTGCATACAGCCAATATACTTCCTGGCATTATTTTATTTTATTATTTTTAATTACTGATCTAAGATAGCTAATAAGAAACAAAAATATAGTGACTCAGCCATTCAAATGTTTGGTTCTGAAATTCTATATAATTGCAAACTTTATCCATAGTTGATTTGAGAGCAAACATTCTAGCGAGCACATTTTTTTATTTAATATGGAAAGCTTCGACAAACAGGAGATTATTGTTTGAAATGATCCTATGAAACAGACAAAAATTATATTTTAGATGCCTTAAGTAATCATATCTTCAACAAAGACCTTTGTATCTTAAGCAAATTCACACATAAACACCCTCAATCAACTAAAAAGAAAATTCCCAAACAAAACAAGTATGGTTTCATAAACTAGACAGTGGTATGTTTTCAGATAGCATAGCTATATTTCTATTCCCTCATTCATTTTAGGAAATGAATATGTTTACCTTGATCTTCATATTATCTTTTAACAATTAATGCAACTAATCACATAAGAATTGGCAGGATTGTCTTTGTCTGGAAAATAAATTACTTCCTCCAGCTTTTCACACATTAAAGGAATGTATTTCTATCTGAACTATGAATAAAGGGTGGAAATCACCTGTTTGCCATTGTTCCCTTATATAGAAATACAATGGTTTAAAAATTATTGCCTGTGAGGGAAATGAATTGGTTGATATTTGCAATTAAACCACTTCCTTTGTTCTTTCTGCTCAGAGCTTGTTAAGTAAACCCTGAGGTCCTGGATTCCCTGAAGAGATCGCTAGACAAATTTTTGGCTGTCCCAGCTTGTCTTATTTTCTCCTTTTCCTTGGAAATTAAGTAAGCTTATTTCTCATTTTTTTCTGCCAAATACTTGAATCACTGTAAAACAAATGTCTTTTTTAAGGAGATAGTGAAAATAGTTCTCTCTTAATGGATTCTATAAATAACCTGTAGGTTAGACCAGAAACAAAATAAAACAATTCTTCATTTTGGTTTCATTCTTAAAGTTTTTACAAAAATTAAAAGCTTTGGCTCTCACTTTTTTTTTTTTTTAAACTACAAAATATGTGAGAAATTTAGGTACATATGTTATATTGCAGTCTTCTCAGGAGATTAATACTTATGAAATAAATTGTTTTCTCTCCTTATCCAGGCTATGAGATCTTGGTTTAAGAGAGGTTATTTTCCTCCTTGGTAGAGATGCACATATTTCCAGTTACACAGTGACAAAATACATTGAAGATTATTGAAACAGCAAGGAAATGTTAAGGGGAAATAATTTTGAGTATGAATCTCCATTCAGTTTGTGGGATTCGAGGGGAGTATCACAGAGGGCTTTAGAACAACCACTTGACCCTTTCTGTTTTGCACCAGTACATATATATATAGATAGATAGATAGATAGATAGATAGATAGATAGATAGATAGATATAGTACATATAGTGTACATACTCTTGTCTCACAAGCCATAGGCAAGGATTGCCTCTCGCTCATTTCCTGCACAATTTGGTTCAAAAGTGTGACTGTCCATTGCCAAGGTTTGCTTAAAGATTTCAGTTCAGAAAAATGCATTTCATAAACTCTTTTATGTAAAATAATACTGTTGGCCGTAACATGTTTTAGAATGAAACTTTGAAAATTACCTGATCTGCTATTTTGAATGGAAAACTCTTTTCATTTACTACATAGAAGTGCTGGAAATTAAGCATAAAATCTGTTCCCTCCAGTATTTACTCTAGAATAACCATTAACAGTTTACATAATGTAGCTGGATGTATACGTTGTCCTTGCCTAATTGAGAGTCAGAACTTACTCAAGGGCATAGTAGCTTATCAATACCTGGCATTATTTGTAGAAGAAAATGTTTCTAAATTAAGGGAGAAGTTAGATTTGATGATCAGTACACCACAGAAAAAAGAAGCTATGGAAATTTTTTTTTGTTCCCATTTATCCAGACTATAAAACCAACTGAAAGATGTTTGTCATAAACTGCATTATATTTTAACAATATTATAAAAAATTAGATGTTGTAAATGAAGTTTTACAGATGTTGAACTGCAAGTTCAAGAACTTTAGTAAACAAAATTTCTAAATAGAAATACTATATATTTCACAAAGACAATAAAATATAAACATATCTCCTATTGGTTTTTTCAAACATCAGAAATATAAACCTTTCAAAATGTCATAAATAAAATTTTCCTTCTCATATGGTTATATATGTATATATAGCTATATTGATTGGCATTATATATCATATAACTTTTACCTCATGCACCTTCATATTTTAAACACAGAAGTATGTTTTTAGAATTTCAACCAGAAAAAAACAACAAAACATACAAAAAACCCCACCATCAGAAAACCCCCTTCAGATTTTTCCCCAGGTTTTTTTTTTTACTCAGATGTTGTGAAGTGGAAATCTTTTGAACTTTATCTTTCTTCTTTCTTACTTATAGATTTCTCTTTCTCCTCACTTGTTTCAAAGAGAAAATGAAATAGACAAAGAAGAATATAGAGACTTTGGGAGTTGTCTTAAAATTCAGACACTTCAGTTCAAAGACTCAGAAAGGAATCTTACTTTTATAGATGGTTGTTTCTTTATAATTCTGTCAATGTTTATTTCCATTTTTCCAAATTAAGGGAAAATCCAGTTGCTGCAGTTACTTCCCTTTCTTTCTTTTTTTTTTTTTTTTTTTTTTTTTTTTTTCATTTGGTAAGTGAAGAAAGTGGTTAATGAATGTGGAAGAGAACAAGCAGTTTCCCCCCTTCTTTTCTACTATGAAGTTTCTGAGATTTCTGCAATTCCTGAGAGTAGCAAGTATTGCATCTGATTTTGAAAGACATCTGAAGAGAAGGTTTATGCTATGGCAGTGCAACTTCTGAGTCATGCTTAAGAATCTGTTTCTATATAAAAAATGTTTGGATGTTGATTAAAGGGGGAACTTTAGCTAATATTATGGAAATGTGGGAAAAAAAATCGGTCATATATGTATCCTTCAAACACACAAATATGTTTCATGGCCCATAATGGAGACATGAACAAATGCAAGAGAGTCCAACAAGGATAATTAGGGAATTGGAGCATCTCTAAAATAAAGAGGGCTGAGCTAGCTGGGACTGTTCAGCTTCAAGTACAGAAAGCTCTTAGCAATATTTATAAATATCTGAAGAAAGTGTGCAAAGGAGACATACCCAGACTCTTAACAGTGGTGACTGAAAACAAGACAATGGGCACAAACTGAAACATAGCAGATTCCCTCTGAACATCAGGAAACACATTTTTACTCTGAGACTAAGAAACACATTGGCACAGATTGCTTGGACACGTTGTGATGTCTCCTCCTTGGAGGAGGAGAACCCAAAAGGAGTCTGAGATGGTCCTGTGTGACTGGCCCTTGGTGTCCCCACTTTAGCAAGGGCTTGGACAGAATCACTTCCACTGGTCACTTTCAATGCCAGCTGAGTCTGTGACTTCAATACAGATAATATAATGGTTTAATCCCAGCCATCAGCTCAGATCCACTCTTTACTCCCATTGGTGGGATGGGGAAGAGAATTGAGATAAAAAGTGAGAAAATTTACGGATTGAGGTAGTTTAATAAGTAAAGCAAAATCTGTGCACACAAGCAAAAATAAGACAATGAATTCATAAGCATGACACCATATGTTATGAAATATCACTGTATGGGCTGTCCTGGCTGTGCATCCCCAACATCCTCCCTGGGGCAGGATGAGAGGTCTTGACACTTTGTAAGCACTGCTCAGAAATAACAAAAACATTTTGATGTTATAAAATCTGCTTCCATCACAAATCCAAAACAAAGTCCAATGCAAGAAAAACTCTATCCAAGCCAAAATCAGCATAGACAATTAGGCTTCTCTTCTCTTAGAAAACTGCTAATTGTTAATATCAAAGATGCTACCCATGACATAAATTTCAGTTGTTCTTAGCACACGGTGTATTTGTTTTGTGCTACTATAGGGTTAGGTATGTTTTTTACTGGCTAAATTTTTGGCTAAATGTGAAAAGGGCAATAATAAAAGTAATGATGAAAATATTAAAAGTTCTCTATGAATGTAATTTGTTTTCCTCACACTGAACAGTAGTTTATATCAGAAGTTCTATTGAAATCAAAAGTCAGAAAGCAACAGTGAAGCAATTAGGTATAAAAGCAGTCATTAAGTAGTACAAGATTCACCCATTATAATTTCATAGGCAGAACTTAATGCAAACCCTATAAATTTTGAAGGCTAATGATTTTTAATTTAATTTTCTATTTACCTGGTCTGGAATAAAAGAAACCGCTGTCTAGGCACAGGAGTACTTAGGGGAAAAAAAAAGAACAAGTAAGAGATACCTGTTGTAAAACACATGCAAAAACTGCAGCAAAACATCTTTTTTTTTTTTCTCAGTAGATTTGCTTGAATTTAAAAGCTTGTCAAGGTCTTAAAAATGACGCAGGAGAATTCTTCTTACTAGAAATAACAAGAAAAATATATGATTCCTCTGACTTGGAGAAAGCATCTGATGAATTTATCAGATTGTGTCTTTGTTTCATAACGCCACACAGTTTCATCAAATAACAAATAGCTTAAAATGTCTTTTTCTTTGAAGTGAACAAAGTTGGGACAAAACAGCAAGAGGTAGAAGAGACAATTGTTTCTATGAGAATGAGTTAAAGTTCCAAGTGGAGAAAGGCCTCATTTTAAGCTCCTCAAGTGCTTATCCAAATAAACAGAAGAGGCAAAATGAGGGAAGAGAAATATGCTGATTACTTGTGTTATCTGGAAATGAAGAATATAGTTTCAGATTTTTTTTTCAGATTTTGATACTGCCAAGTATTCGCAAGGCAAGAGATCAGTATAGGAGGAAGAAAGATCTGTATTTTGCTCAAATATATGAGAAACTGTTATGATTAAAAATTGGTCTGGTTTTGCCTCCAGTTTTTCCTCTGACCAAAAATCTCTTGTCTTGGACTTGGAAAAAAGTCCATGATAAAAATTCAATTAACTGGTGATAAAACAAATCTTTCAACAATGAAGTATGTTGTTGAAAAGTTCTCTATAGATTCTTGGTTTCTCATCAAAAGAAATACCAATTTTGTCTTGGGAATATAAATTATAACCTGAAATATTGTTGAGCTGACCTTAAATAACCTACCTAAAATAATGTAAGAAATATACCATGTAGTCAAAGATTAAGCCAATGTCTCCTGGCTTAGAGTTTGTTTTATAGTTTGTGCAGAACAGGATAAACTGTGCTTCATAGTGTCACTGAAAAAATGACAGAAGCAGTTAAACCATTTCCTACAATAGTCCCAGAGATTGCAACTGTGCAGATTTAATCTCAATTGTTTTATTTAAGTGCAGACACATCCTTTGTCACTTGCAACATCAAGTGTCAGTGACTTAGTTGTGACTACAGTGAACTGAATTTTGTTTGTTTTAAGGAATCTTTATTGAATATTCTAAAAATTTTCCATGCTGACATGCTCAAATGAGTAAATTAGGAAAATATTTCTTGTTAACTGTGCAATAACAATGTTATGGAATTCTGATTGTTTACTGAAAACATATTTCTGCAAAATATGGTGTCAACAAAAGAAAGGGGAGAGGAGGCAGAGAACAATAAACAACAGAATTTCCACCTAAAAGTTTGGTTCAGTCTGAATAATCTACACCCTGTACATAAACTAAAAAAAATATCAGCCTGGAAATAAAAAGAGGATTATCTGGGTAATGAGCAGAATTAGAATTCCTAGAAAATATATCAATTTGGTTTTCATTTTTCAGCAGGTGTTGCCATGAATTTACCCCATGCAGTGACTAAAAGGAAACAATGACATAAGGTTACTAATTGCTGAACTAATAAATACTCATCGAGAAAAATAAATTGTCTCCAGTTAAATATTTTGATGAATATTAGTGGTATTTCAAAGAATAATTGAAGGAAGAAAACATCCAGCTGACTGTCTGAAGCATTTAGATTTTGATAAATTATTTTAAAAAAAAGGAAATAAATCTCATATTCAAGTCAGTTGTTTCAATATTTGCAATTAATTTTTGACTACAGTGGGAAAACATTAGACGTCCTAGGGTTTGAAAGCTAAAAGGCATTCCACATCTTTATCAATCATATCTCTGATATTAGTAAGGATTTTCTATCTTAAATTGAGTCAGAAAAATTTACTCCTATCATTTCTTATTTATGATACACAATATTTTGGAATTGAATCATCTAGCACTTAACTAAATACTACTTGCATAAACCCCCTACTTTAATAGCTATCCTATTAACAGGAATTTCGTCCTGTTGTCAATTGATTGCATTCAGTGACCTCAGCTCTGGCTCATTATCTAATCCTCAGGGATGCTTGTGGTAGCAGTGCCCAGGTTACACAGGCAGCTGCCTAGAAAACTTCCCTGCCTGTGTGTCAGAGAGCTTCCTTCTGGAAGAAACCTGGTCTTAGCATCTCTTGTCCCCTGCACTGGAGATAAGGATACCACTGGATAATACCAGAAGAAAACTTGCACAGATTCATCTTGTCTTCCCTCAAAGCTCATATGGTGCCTGCAGTTTAGCATGGGCTTGTGGCCAAACTCTGCAGAAAACACACAGGAAACCACAATAGAAAAGTATTGCTTGAATTTTCTTATCAACCTTTATATTAAACACATTTACCTATTATATTTTTAAAATCCTGCTTCCTTTACCTGTGAGTTATTCCTTTTTGTTATTTCCTATTTTTCTCCTGTGCTAATTTTCTCGTTTCTGTGTATTGTTTCTTGCAAGTTTATACTTAGTCCTTACCCACAAAAATTGGCATGAAATAGCCCCTCCCTGCCATTCCATCCCCTATATCATGCTCAGATAATCAGTCTTCATTTCTCCTTTTAATTTCTTTGAGTTTAGTGGGGATTTTTTTTTGTGTATGGGCTTTTTTTCTGTATTTCATATATATAGATATAATGTATGTATATATGTATATGAATTAAATATGTACGTGTGTGTATGTATAAAAAATGACATCTTCTTTAGTTTCCTTATCACATTTTCCCCAGCCATTGGTCAATCTGTACTTTTTTATAGCCACTTCAAAAGGTATAAGTAAGGAAAATTGTTTGGAGCTAAAGTCCTTCATTTCAGAGAGTATTTAACTTGTCTGTATAAATAGCCCATAATTATAAAGCAAGGCTTCAGAATACAGGAGAGAGGAGAATGTGAACACAGTAGATGCTTTTTCCATTTTTTTGCAAGGTTTTGGAATTTAGTGGATATCTGAGAATTTTTGTTGCTAAGGAAACTGCATCTTTTAGCTCTATG
Organism: Luscinia megarhynchos; assembly: GCA_034336665.1. Taxonomy (NCBI): domain Eukaryota; kingdom Metazoa; phylum Chordata; class Aves; order Passeriformes; family Muscicapidae; genus Luscinia; species Luscinia megarhynchos. Next base: position 85,259,953 of record JAPFBE010000002.1, read on the forward strand.
TTCAGACCTGTTTCTGTTTCTTCTGATTTTATTGTTATTCTGTATTTCTTGAGAAAAAAAAAAAAAGTCTTCTAAATACAATACAGTTAACATTCCTACTCGGGTAAAAATATTGGGAAAATATATTTGGAGAAACATCTGTGAATACTACAGAAGTTGACAGATAATGAAGAAAATGTATTCTAGCCTAAAAATATTCAAATTGCCATACTTTTTCAAACTGGTCCAGTCCCTCCATGTTGCCAATATTAAATGCTTTGAGACGGATGAATATTCAGAAGGCACACTGAAAGGCCTCACTACAGGATTTTTAGTTCATTTGTTTTTTCCTAATCCTGGGAAGCCAGTGGCCATTCTGATAATAGATTATTTGGTTTGTCTCTTCACATTGTTAACATCCTGTTGCAGTACATTCTGTTACTTATTATGGCATACCATGAATAGCTATTCTGAGAAATTAAAACATGTATCCATTTTCTGTTAATTCTGTGTATTCCTCTCTGCACATCTATGGAAGAAAAACTAGGAACTCTCATTTTGCATTTCAAATCTATTTAGGTAGAATATGAAATAATTAAATCCTCATAAGATTCACTGCTTGGATAGAAAGCATTTCCATTTCTATTGCATCTTCTCTGGGACAAGGTGAAAAGGACTTAACTCTGCATTCTAAGAAGTCTAATTTTACCTGCTTGGCTTTACTTACCTTTACAACTCTTAGTAGTTCTGAAGACCCATTTATTACCATAAGTATGGAATTGTTTTCACTGCCAATTAGCTTTATACTCATTAGGGAAAACAGTGATTTATTCAGAAATTTTATGTCTATTTGCAATAACTAGAACAACTAATAGTCCTTTTTTTGTAATTTTACTGAAAGAATTAATATGTAACTTGTTTTTTGGGGGGTAACTTCTTCAGGCATATCTCTTGACTTGAAAAAAGACTGTGCATATAGAACTCTTTGTACCAAATTCAGAGTAGCTTATTTTGAGTTATAATTTTTCAAGGGAAACCTCCTGGCCTGGAAAGCAATGCTTTGTACAATACTTGACTTTGGATATGTGTACTCAGATACATTTTCTGCAAATATTCCAAATGTGCTTCAGATTTGACCTTGTGGGACTACTAAGGGGATGCATTTTCCATTTTCCCAGCTCTGCACCAAGATTGTCAATAACAATTTGATTTACTGTCTGCTCCAGTTTTTTAATTTAATGCTACCTTCTTGAAAATTTTCAGCTGATAAGGAAAGTGTTAAATATCAGAACAGTTATTTTTCATCATTATGAAGATAAGGAGAATTATTATGAATAGCCATATTGCTCCTATATTGAAAATAACACTACAAACTTCAGGGGATTTGAAGGAATATTAAACTGCCTGAGTCTCATGTTTGTTACAAAAGCTGAAGAGGTTACAGCAGTCCTTCAGCCTGTTGTATTATTTGAATTAAGGCATCAGCTACTTGTAAAGCAAATGTAGAAATGAGATTTCCTTTTCACTACTGATGCCAACTCTTAAATTCTGAAAATTCGCTTCCTAATTTTTGCCATTCTTGACCTATTTCCTTTTCCTATCATATGTTCTTGGACAATATTTTTTAAATTAATCTTTTACCCTTTGCTTAATACTTTGGATCCAATATCCTACACACTTATAAAATCATTGGCTTAAAAATGTAACTTCAAATTTAGGGTTCAAAATTAACATCTGGCAAGGTTCCAAGGATTATTATCTTCTGGAAATTTCTAAATTCTTAGGTACTACAATCTGTGGAAGAACAAACGGTATTTACACATAACCAAAGAAAGCTATTTAGTGTGACACTGGTAGTCTTTGCCAATGCTGGAGAGTAATCAAGTCAATGTATCTAGTGCTTATTTAACTCTTACAGAATTTTTGAGATGTTATATGTAAGAAAATCTGGAGGTCAATAGGAAGTGAGAAGAACGAGATACACAGCTGAATAAAACTCACATGATAAAATTTTCAGAGTACTATTTTCTTCACAGATGACATAAGAGCCCCCAAACTGACAACTGTACAGATGGTCAGATACCATGTTGTTAGGATAATGTTCATCAGAACTATTATGGTGTTCCTGAGAGATGAGACTGCTCTGCTAGTCTCTACCCAGTTAGTCTTTTTCAGTAGCAAACAAGGGTAAAAGAATGGAGTTGGACTGAGTTGTGAGAAACAGGAGAGGTGGGAGGGAAAGGAATCAGCTTCCACTGAGTCACCCTGCAGAAGATACTGCTACAGACAGGAGGTGGGAAGGAGCTGGCCTCTCTGGTGACAATCTTTTCCTAAAGAAAGATTCTTCTGACAGAATAAAGGAAGATAACTTTAGAGTATTTCTCTTGAATTTTGGATCTAACCGGTAACTTCACCTGTGAATTGCTGTTTCAGCACATCTATGAAGAGCAGAAAATCTACAATGACTTCTAGAAAAAGCTTATTTTTCTGTATGTCTGTGAAGATGAGTCCATTAACATAAGAAGTTTAGCTGAGCACATTGGCTCAGTCGGATGAATCAGATTTTCTTTATGAAGATCTACATAAACATAATACTTGCAGCTTGAAACCCATGAGATTATGAACCTGGACTATTTTGCATTTTAGGTTTTAGTTGTTGCATTTCAGAATAATGAAATTATATGTTTTAAAATACATTTTAGGATCCTTAAATTCAATTTGACAGAGCTAACATTTTTGCATAGAAATCTTAAAAACTGTATATATATTGATGCAAAGTAAATGTCAGTAAATATCAGAAAATTCATCAGTTTAAGCCTTTCTAAAATTTATTTCCTTCTGGAATTTTTTGTTTTGTAGGTGCAAAGGACTAATTTTTCATTACTAGACAATTATATTTGCTAATTACTTTGTGTCCAAAAATATACTCTCTAAGCAGAGATTTTTTTTTCTAGTTTATAGATGTTAAAATGCATTTTAATGCAATGTATGCATGAAGTCTAATATATCAGTTATTGAAAGAGCTCTGTGTTTAGCCATAATGCTAATGTATATGATGTTCAGATTCTTGAGAAATTACTTGGTCTTGGACTGATGTGCTGTTGCTATGTGATTAACAGTAGTAACAGCAGGTAAAGAGGTATATACACTGATATACATATACAAGTCATTCTCTTCCTTTGTGTTGTAGCTTGAAAAATATTCAACTGCTTTACATTCTGAGAGTTAGTTTGCTGGGAACAGCTTAGGAGTCAGACCACCCCAAGATTCATTCCTGTTAGGCTGCATGCAGCAGCTCCTGGTGCAGCCCATGCTGTGAGGTAAGCATCAATTCAGCTATTTGATGACTGGGGACATTCCTCAATAAATATAACAAATGCCAGCATGACCTTAAGAATCAGGAAATACACATTTTTTTATTCCTTATAACACTCTAATGACCATCTTAAAGTCTTCATATATGCAGGCTAATAATATCTGGCTCCTTTATACAAGAGATATATAAATATTTAAAATACTGCAGTGTCACCTCTAAATACTTTCTTTATATATAGACACAAGATGCTGACTTTGTAATGCTTATGTATAACACTGAAAAAAAGTAGAGAATAGTAGAAAAATCCTGCAATTTCCCTAATTTATTAAATATTTTATCCTCATTGAGAGCTCAGGTTAACTCTCAAATCTGTTAATGGACTGCATACTATAATTTACTAGTACGAAGAGAACAATGGGTAGGAAGGGAAAGTTTCAGACTTTGAAATTTTGCTTTAGGGAAACTCACCTACACTCTGTTTTGTCTAGTGCCAAGTACCAGCATCCCTGCTGAGGCTTTCCTTTGAAAATCAGACTCAAGACAGCCTGTATGATGAATTGCTGCAGCAGTTTGTTACTGAGGTTGCTGATCCAGGCTAAGGAGTCAGCCTCCAACATTACTAAGGTGTTCTTTCTTTAGTAAGAGGTGCCTGTGCTGGATTCAGCTGCTCAGTCATAATTGAATTGTTATGCCCATTAGGGTAACACAGGTGGCACAGCTATGTCCCTGAACTGTGACTGGATTCATGAATTAAACAGAGCCATGCTTAATTACTGGGCATAGCAATTATTTTTTCTTTACTAATGAATGATCAAAATAGTTCTTGACATTTAGAACTTTGGGACTGTGTAAACTAGTACTTCCCCAAATGCTTCTCAGTCACGGTTCAGGACAGTAACTTTCCTATCTGGTTTTGAAGGCTGAGAGATTAAATGAAATTATATGTTCACTTCTCTGGATGCATTGGCATTTGTGTCTGGGAAAATGCCTCCTCATGCTTCATTTAGCAGCACAAGTGTAGTCATAGGGACCATCAGAAGGGAGATGTGTATCTGCCTCATGTTAAAAAAGATCTCAACTTTGCCAGTTTGAGTAGAAGATTGAACAGTCTATGTGAGATTCATGTTGTGTCTGAATAATCTGGTCTAATGAAAGGTTTCCATACCTGATGGACAATCTTTACAGTCCCTTCCAACCCAGATTATTATTCTATGACCTTCTGTAACTACGTTTTTTTCTTTTGAATGAATACTTTTGTGCTTAAGTATAAAAAAATCAAGTAAAAAAGGCACCATGAAAGATATTTCCACATATAGATGTATATATTATTTGTTTATGCCTTATGAATAAATGTAGGAAATGTAGAAATAGGAAATAGGAAAATAATTTTAGTATATTTCTTTACTGTATATAATCAGTTTTTATTTCCAAATTTCCAAATTATATTTGATGTGAACAGAACTAGATTTAAGTCTTGCTTTGGGCAAAAAGAGAAAACAGAGCCTGCCTAACCAGAAACTTCAGAATCGAATAGGCAACGTATTTTAGAGAGTTGTCTTTGCTGAAACAGTATGAAGCCTCAGCCAGTAGACATTAACTTTTAACACTGAGTTTCCCTGGAGTGCATTTCAAAAGAAGCATGTAGACTATGTTTAAGAAGAAAAGCAGGAGAAAAGGGAGGCAGACACCAGAAGCCATGGAGACTTTTAAAGTCTCCATGAATTTTAAAATATTATTTAGGTTGGGTTTGGCTCTGAAAACTTTCATTCTGTAATTCCCCAGACAATTAATGATTATTTGGTTTAAGGGAAAAGACCTATTTCTTAGAAATCATCACTTATGATCAGCTGAACTTCCCAGTTTATTCAGAGTGAATTTAAATTCCTCTAGAGCACAGCCAATAAAAAGAGGTATTCTTACTCACAGTCACACAATTAGAGTCAAAGAAGCCATAAGCTCTAATAATTGGCTTTGAGACTAATTGAAGAAAATACCTAAAAAATAAGAATTCTGAGATAAATTCAGTTGCATAGCCCATAAAAATGTAGAAATACCTTATTGACATATGAGATTACACCTTGGAAAACAGAGTAAGGAAAGCTGGAAACCCTGCTGTCATACACAGAGTGACCATGAGAAAGGGATGCCTTTCTCTAGACCTCTATGATATTTTCCACCACCTTGGGAAATATGGAAGTAGATATGATAATAAAATAAACTTCCTACTTTTCTGTTCCATGCAGATGACACTTGCAAGCTGTAGAAGCAACTATGAAAAGACAATTTCGACTTCCTTGCAACTGCTTTTACATATAAGGAAGTCTCCCAAACTCCTTCAAAAAATCTCAGTATGAGTAGGGAGAATCCAAATTTTCTGTATTACAAACCATAGCTTTGGCTTGGAATAGCTGCAATTACCAAATTATTAAAAGTTTTAGTCAGGATGTGAATCTGAGGCATCAGTTATATACCTCCTCACCTACTCCCTTAATATTAAAAGTGCCTTCAGCAATCCTCATTCCTCTAGCTGGAATTAAAATGTATTAAGTGTTGTTAAAAAAAAAAAAAAGAAAAAAAAAAAAGGAAAAAAAAAGTATTTAAGAACAATTTTAGAAAATACCAAGGAAGTTGTAATTTAGAAATTAATTTTCTGTTCTGGAGTATTCTGGAAGGACTGGTAAAATCTTCAGATATACAAATGAGCTTTTGTATATGGTTAACACCAAAGCATTATAAAAGGTCTTTGCTTAATCAGAGTGTCCTACTAAGAGTGAAAGAGAATTTTTGGGAAACATGATCAAAAATCATTATAGGATACTCAATTTCTTTTTTTTCCAGTAAAAGTTAGTCAAACAGATTCAACTTCTAGTTGTAACATTAAATTTTCTATTTTCAAGTGACCTAATGCTTCTTTATTTTAGTGGGGGAAAATAAAAATCAAAGTAAACCAGAAAGGCAGAAAACAAGACCCTTTTTGACCTGTTTGGCTACTGCTAAATACAATCCAACTAAGATCTCATATCAATACATCTCATTTATATCTTAACAAATTGTAAAACAATTAAGATCTTAAAATCAAGATGAAGTGGTCATAAATGCTTTTAAGTGTTGGATTAAGAGCCATTAAATATCTTAGAGCAACCATATTGTACTGTTGTATAATATTACACTTTAAAAATATATTCATATGATACACTTCCCTCTAAGAGATAGAACAGTTTATCATAAGACAACGTGAAAAATCATCAAAAAGATTAATGATTGTCTATTATATCCATAACCAACTATATATAACTTTCACAATCTCCTTTAATATTTTTGTCTTTTTATGCTATTAATGAAGTTTTAAAAAATTTTAATCATTGTTTTCATGCAGAATATATTAGCACAATTATTAGCAAAATCATTAAAAAGAGGCAAATAGCTTTCCTTCATAGAAACAACATTTTGTAAACCTTGATGACAGGCTTTTAATGAAAGGCATAAATCTAATCTTAATATTTCCAAAAAAAATCTGTTTCAAAAACTTCTTTGACACTAAATACTTCAGTTTCCTGTTGCAAATTAAAATTTCATAACCCCAAAATCTGAGAAGATAGCTATCATAATGCTGCTTTTGAAGAGACAGAGAAATGCTCTGGAAATGCAGCTCCAATCTTATCTTTTAGAGGGTTTAATATAGAAAGTGAAATACAAGAGTTTCAAGAGAATCTATGCGATGAAAATAATAATTTCTCAGCACTAAGAGTAGACTCATGTTCAAGAAAATTATTGCACATGATAATAGGGTTGCTATGCTATTTGGCTTCATCTATTTCACTAAAAGCATTAATCCCAGGGAATAGTCTCTTCCTAAGCCTAGTAATTTGAGCAGTCCAGAGTGGATAACCCCTTCTGAGACATCTAGCCACACCACTCAGCATACCAACAGGAGTCTACTTGGGCTTCTTTTAGTCTTAAATCACACACAGAGGCACGGATACACACACCCACACCCATACACACATACAGATGTGCACACCCCCCTTTTTAAATCCTAGTTCACCATATCTGGATTGGAGAAAAGGCTATGCTGAATAATCAGTATGGTAGAGGATGGAAAAGCCTACTGGGTTGCTGTTGAAGGATATCTCTTTGACACACAAAAAGGCAGACCTGGTACATTTAAACCCATATTTCTAGGGTTTCCTTGTGTGAATAACTCCCCAAACCCAAAAGTTTTAAGTTGGAGGTAACTACTCAGGAAATACATATTCTTTTAGTCTTTGAATATGAAAGCATACCTGATTTTTCTCCCCTTATCTTCAAAAACTGATAATGTTAGCAAAGAAAATCAGGACTTTTAGTTTTAACTGAGTCTTCTGCAAATTCAGATTTTGCAGATAACTAATCTTTTCTAGTGAAAAGTGTCCCTGCCCATGGCAGGGGCATTTGAAACAAGATGATTTTTATGGTCCCTTTCAACCCAAATCTTTCTATGATTCTAGGAAATCTGAAAACATTTTCAAACATATACTGTTATTTAAAACCCTAGGTTCATCTTGGATTTGAAATTTTTTTGAAATTTGAATTTCTATTAGTAATCCTCCATATCCCTTCCAGCAAAACATTGATATTCTATATTTTATGTTAGATTTTTTATTTTATGTGTTGCTTACTGCACACTTTCCTTACTTAATCTCAAAAGACTTTCTGAACTGTACTTCTATTATTTAAACATCTATTTGTATTTTATTGCAAAACAATATAGAAAAAGAATTATATACAAAAGCTGGAATTAATCATCTGAATTGGGTACCATGAAAAGGAACACAGTACATAGTTGGAGAAATGAAACAGGTGAATAAAAATGAAATTAAGGATTATCCTTATTTAATATTTTCTCTTTCATTCCTATGCTATAAAATTTATAGCTATGCTGATGATTGAATTCAGAAGATTTAATGCACCAAATAATAACAGATCTTTTCTTTGGAGAGCAAATAATTTTTTCCTCTCAAGCAGAATTATTTTCTTTGTTAAACCCCTGATTTTTTTTCTGAGAAAAACCAACAAAATTAAGGTTTTTTACTAATATATCCAAATATCATTACTTTTGCTTCTGAATTGAACCTCAAGTGGAGATTAGAGTAACTTCTTGCTTGTAGTCTATTGCTCCAATGAAAATGACAATGGACTGTGGAGGATTCCTACATATTCAGGGTGTTCCAGAGCCAGGATGTGTAACTTATTTCTTTTTAGTGCAGCAATCATTATAAACCCTGATGAAAACAGCAATACACTTTCTGCATGATCTTAATCTTCTCACCACATGGTGAGAGGGAAAGAAATAAACAGCACAGCCAAATATGCAACTAATAAGTCTGAAATATCCAGTAATAATTCCACAACAACAACAACAAAAAAGCAAGAGTTCACTGTGATGTTGACATGAAGTAAACACCAATGCTGTGTTTCAGTAAAGTAATAATGATATATTACATAGTTTTAATGCTTACAGTTGGTGTTCACATATGGAGGTCTCTGATTTATGGTTTGAAATATATATCAACCATAGTGGGAAATAAAATTAAAGATTTGAAATAGAGATATAAATGTGAATATGAAGAGAGTGGATGGTCAGAACATGATGCATTTCAGCAAGGTTCAATCAATATTCAGATATGATCAATGCTTGAAATGTAAGATCCTAAACCATAGCAGTGTAAATCAAAGAATGAAGTTATTCTCAGTCTTAGAATATAACAGAAGAAAAAGCAATGGCAAAATCCAAAAAAAATAAGTAGTCCAAACTGTACAAAAAGAAAAAAAAAAAAAAAGAAACAGAAAGAAAAAAGGAGAAAGACATTAACAGGGAAAGTAGTCAAGATGACTCTCAGATTACAAAGGAATTTGGGACAATCAGGATTACTCAGAACTATATTGCATTAAATAGTAATGAGTTGTCTAGAAAATGCTGAGGATTGGAATGTGCAATGAGAGAAGTCCTTCCTGGTTCTGTCACTTATGATTCATTAGAATTTTTGTTTTCTTGTTGATTTCCTTTATAATTTGGCTCAGAAACATCCCTCTAGGCATTAACTGGATTAGATTACTCTATTAAAGTATCATTAGTTTAAAAAACAATTTCACTCTATCAAGTTTACTGTACTTTCAATGCTTTGGATGATTTTAATTTAGATTAATCTCCAGTGATTTAATTACATCCAGGTGTCATGGATGTCCTTATTTACTGTTGCCAGTCTTTTAGCTTCCTCCCTGAAACTGTCTGCAGGGATTGTGCTGCCCTGTTTTATTTTGTCTGGTAGATGGTAGTTTGAGACAAGGCATGCTGCACCCCCACAGAGCAGTCATATCTGTATGCTCTCTATTTTGTATTGATTCTTGAATTTTTTTTCTTTCTTTTTGGTCTGGAACTGTGATCCAAAGATTACAGTACAATGCAATATTCATGTAATTCTGAAGATCAAAAATCTATGACTGCAATGTTCCCAATGAATGCTTATTTTAGATTGGGGAAGAGGATAAAATGGGGGTAAAAAAGCTAGTTCAGAAGTTTCATTGCATCATGCAAAGGTTAAGGACCCTTAAAAAAAGAGTGAAAAGACTTCAAACTTTGCATTTTAAGAAGACTAAGCATAGGCAGGAAAAACAGGAAAAAAGGCTTTATCTCTTTCATTCAGAACTATGGCTCAGCTCTGTTTTCACTCCCATTCCCTAGTGCCTTCTTCCTTCCCTTCCCTTATCTCAAATGCTCTTGCTTCGTCATTTCTTTAATCTATGGCAACAACATCTAGAGCTCATCTTCCACTTGAAGGATGCCTCTATCAAATAAATCATTGATAAAGTACTTGATTCAAAAATTCCTTTTACTTGTTATTGCTCATGAGGTGCCACAGATTTCCATTAGTAAATTAGCATTTAAATTATGCATTTTTCTCAGTAAATATATTAATAGCAAAAATTCTTGCTGTCTTTCCAAGAAGAGAGAGAAGGAAATATTCTACTTTAAATATTTCAAATAGTATAGCCAAATAGTATATAGTCAAATGCATATAACTTATGTTAACCTTTAGAAACATCTTCTGTGACCTTAAAATATGGATGTGTGTTATTTATGTGTTCACTTTCATTTCTGATGTCTATAAACACATCATATGAATGACTGAGTGTGAGAACCCATGGCAATAAAACCCTGATTGTTCTCTTCTATTTTTTTTCGCTTCTTAAGCATGTTGCTAATAAAACCTGATTTGTATATTATGGTGTTTGCACCTTTTGTCTTTTTGTACTAAATAGTTTTGATATTTTTCAGCTGCCATGCTTTTCATATGAAATAAATTAATAAAACTGAAGTAAATAAAATAAATTTAAGCAACTGAAAACTTTTCCTTATCAGTAAGTGATACAACTTTCAATGACATATACACATATTTTTGTCTGCATTTGCATCAAAAGTGTTCGTATTTTCTGACCATTTGGAAGTTATCTTGGTGGGTTTTAATGATCAGTGTCCCCATAGAGCTGCCTGAGATCTAGATCCAACAGGTAATTTAGATCCCATTCTTCAAAAGTACTATTCTTCCAACCAAAAGGCACATAATTTTTGATGAAATTTGGTGATTTAAAGTGATTATAAAATTACAAAATTATATTCAGCTGTCACTTACCCAGACATGTCTGAAAGCCCTTCAATCTTGACTGAGACAACCTACTGATATTTATGCTGGATCTCAATGTGATAATTATTAGAATTATGTGATTTCTATTTTTTTCTTTTTTTTAATTTGGTCTTCTCTGTTGGAATCTTGTCCTGAGACCATCAGCTGCAGCAATATTTATGCTCACATCTATGTTTTAACTGCTGTTTCCAATTAGAGTCATGCAGCCTTGTCTAGACATCAACCATCCAGGCAGGGTCTACTGCAGATTTGAATTCTGCTGGCTACAACCTGAGCATGCCACAACATCCTCTGCAGTCTCTGATGGTCACAGACAAATTTGCCCATAATGACCTTAGCCCTGGCTGTAAGACTCTGTTCTGTTGTACTCTTCAGAGCTCTCAGGAGATCTTATTCATCCGTAATGAAATCATCAAGGTGATTCTGATTCATCACCCCAGTCTCCTAATTCTTGTGATAGAAAAGTAGCCAAGGAAGTAGATCTCGTAGTATAAAGCAGATGTAAGACAGTAAATCCTTGGTTCATGTGTTTGGCTCTTTCAGTTCTCCTCAGCTTCTACTCAGAAAAAAATGAACTTTAATTTACTAATACTATATACATACCTCCTTCAGACAGCCTACACTTCAAGTGCATCCTTCAGCATTATGACATAAAACTATGTTTTGTTAATGGGGATGTAGTTCATATTCCATTCGTTTTTGGTTTTTTTAGAATAAATGGATGAATTGGCAGGGTAAAATACACTGAAATGCTTCTTTTTTTAGTACATTGTAAACAATAGATTAAAGACAATATAACTGTAACAGCAAATCAATTGCTTTAAAACTGTCAAAATTGTAGTTATGTCCAGAAGCTTTGTATCAACATCTATATACAGAAGTAACAATTTAGATTAACTCTATATTCTGACCGCTGTGCTGGGAGATTCAGAGGAAAAATATATTAGTATGTAGTGAAAGTCCTCAGCCTGAGGGCTGGTCATTGTAACATACAAAATAATCTGCATGATCTAAGCACATTGATTTTTCATAAGGTATACTCAAATGCTAAAGATGGGTGGAAAACGTAGACATTTCCTAAAAATACTGAAAAATTTACTTTAAAGAAGAAAGCAAAAAAGATGAGTCAGTGTGGGGAAAGACTCCTGAAAGTGTGTGAACTGAAGGAAGACGGTAAGGGAGAGGGTTTTAAAAAAAGCATGAACATAGATTTTCTTTTTGTTTCCATGGAAACAATGAAATTAACAAAATCCATTTTCCTAACTCAGGAGAAGCAGTAAGGTGGTGTGATCAGTGACCTACAGCCCAAATTTAGGACTCTGGTCGATGTCCCTTTTGGCCCAACCAGTCAGCCAGGGCTCCCAGTTCAACCCTGTGAGCTCATTTAAACACTCTGAACTATGACAATTCAGCCTATTTGGTCCAAAGCAGATGATCTCTGTCACAACCACCTTAGGGAACTTTGCATCCCACCTGGTAGAAGGAAAAGGTGCTGGTGACAATGTTGGCCACCCTTCTCTTTGATAATCAGCTTCTCATTTGTGCCAGCACGCATTGTTATACAGTAAATCATAACAAGGAATTGATCCAGCTGTAAAACCCCCCAAATATAAGTCCACAAATCACAAACCTACATGACTGTGTTTCTTAACATTTTGTTCAGAAAATCTTATGACACATTTCTGTTGGGAAATTTCAAGGCAAAAAATTGGCCAATATCCAAGTAAGAGTTCTTTCTATTTTCTTAATTTTCAGATTCGTCCACTTTATAAAGTTTCTGTTAATTTCTTCTTGCAAAATGAGGAATTAAACCAAAATAAAAATGCCATGAATAATGACTTTAACATCTTGGAATAACAAGACAGAAAAAAGGTCTAAATAGACCTAACACAATTTATAATATTGCAGGTACACATCAGGCAATTTTTTTGACATTTCTAGCTTTCTTTCAAATATTATTCTTAAGAATGGGGAAAATTTAAATGTCATTATAAGTTCAAAATAGTCATGTTACCCTTTTTCCTTTCCACAGGTTTCCTTATTATAAGTAAATGACCCTGATTACAGGTGTAAAATTCTGTGTATAAAAAAAGGATAAAATACCTAGTATTCTATAACTCTGAGCTTCTTTCTTTCAGGTAAATGCACAATTTGTTGCTGATTAGAAATAAGAGGTGTCCTCCCCTGGGCAATGGTTTTTTTTTTTTTTTCTGCACAGGACTTTCTTGAAGGAAAAGCTGTCTCTAAGGTTTTTGTCCTTAGAGAAATGTATCAATTACAGAATGCAGTATTTTGCATGGATTTTAATTATATTAAGTTCACAGCAGATATTTATTACTTCTGCTTCTATATAGCAGCTATGTCATGCAGAGATTTTTGTGGAAATAGTTGTTCTCAGGCCAGAAAACAGACTAATGATCTCAGATGCAGACCACACAAGGGAAACTGCATCCAGTTTTCACTTGCAGTACAAAGATTTAGATAAACTCTAATAGACTCAGCAGAAGGATACAAGTTTGGATGGAACTACAGAACAGCTCAGAGCAACAGCTAGGGGAGCTGGGCTTTTTCAGACTGAAGAGATGTGCTTGGGTACCTAGTATAGCCCTGCCAGTGCCTATGAAGAAGTTAGAGAGAAGACAGGGCCAGGTTATTTACTGAGAACCAGGAATAGGAGAATGAATGTCAGAGGTCATAAGTTGAAATAGAAGCAGTCTGACCTACAAGGAAAAAATTCTGCTCCACAAACACCATGAAGCATTGAAAGAGGCTGCCCAATGAAGGTGTGTATCTTTTGTTAAATGTTGTTAAATGTTTGGTTAAATGTTAAAACATTTGTTAAGTGTTTTCAAGGCTTGGTCTTACGGCTGAGCCTGTTTGAGCAGGAGGTTTTACTAGAGACCTCTTGAAATCCCTTTCTGCCTGAATGATTCAGAAATTCTATAATAGTGCAGTGAGTTTTAAAAGGCAGTGAGGTGTTAGATATTTTTCTATTATTTGGTCTGATACAAAAAGAATATGGTTTAGAATATTTGTGGTTAAAAGCCAAAGAAAAAACCCCATTAACATTTCTTAAAAGCAAACACTCTCCTACAACAAAAATCAACTATTAAGCGCAGGAATAAACACCTGCAATTTGTGTCTTCTTATGTAAAAGACAGAGAAATCACTGGCAACCTTTTTTTTTTTTTACTTTGAAAATTATAATAAGCACATTATTTCCCCTGAAAATTCATAACTGAATATTCTATGTTTCTTTCAAACAGTATTCTTCTTTCATTATTTTTTATTATTTATTTACCAATTAAAAGACATGTGTCATATGAATGTATTGGTCTACCTCATTTTTACATGGAACAATAGTAAACAATGACAATTTCTTTGCTTCCTCTTTATTACTATTATCTACCTCTTCTTTATCACTTGCCATATGTCGTCTGGCCTGGACACTATATATTATCAGACCTAAAGTTTTTCTTATTTCTTCTGTATTTTAAAAAAAGTTAAACATTCTAGCTATGTTTTTTTGCAAATTTTATCTCCCATTTTTACATTATTTTACTTCAGTGGCTTCTGTATATTTTTTCTTCTGTTTTGATTTGTTTAAACTCTGCTTACTTGTCTTTATTCCTAATTCTTGTCGATAATTCTTCTTAAATATTGTCTTCATTTTCTCTCTTAGTTAGGGATTGGTTTTAAAACTTACGTTCCTATTTCTGAGGCCACATCTTTCTCATCACTTGATCTTAAAAATGTACTCACATATGATAAGAAATGGTTTTCTCAAGATGATCACAGAAGAAATAATAGGAAGTGACCCAGAAGACTGCTATTTCTGCTTCCATTTCCTTTTATTTAGTCATTAAACCATGCACAGAGAAGAGCTAAGGCAAAATGCACTATACCTAAATGATTAGCCTGGTTTCTTTTCATCCTGAAATTTCAAATACTCACATACTAAAGTTAATGAAGCATATAAGAATGACTGCAGTAGTTACTTAGAAAGACATTGCTGATGGGCCATGCTTAATCAGGCTGCTGTCAGAAATCAGGTACAGTATCTGCATATCACAGTAAAATGAATAGAGAACTTAATTAGAAAATCAAAAGGACAAATTTGGGTTTTATCTGATGGAAGGCATTGCTCTTAGACTTCCTACATGCAGATTCATAAGTAAAATGTTGGGGAAAAAAGATGAATCTTGGCAGCATCTCTTGATGGGCATTTTGCACTAAAGCATCAAGTCATATTTCCCCGAGGACCAGCCCTAAATCTCTGAAAAGAGATTATTATAAACAATTGAACAGAGATGTCAGAAACCATGTATGACAAATCCTTGTGTCATATGCACATCAATGTGTATGACATATGCCATCAATGTATGCACACACAAACACACAAATGTATCCTCTGTGAAAAAAAGAAATATATAATTCAAGGGAAGCAATACCTAAATAACAGCAAAGTTTTGGTTCTTATAGAGGGAAGAATATAAAATAAAAATGTTGAGTAATGGAAGAGATAACTGTACTAGATAAATGGACAACTATTTCTAATGCAGTACACATGTCTACATAATTATATGTAGATGGTAACAGATATTTGCATCTATGGAAATTATCTCTATACCAAGATTCCTGTAAGCTTTGTGAATTTTAAATTGTTCTAACTTCTTTTTTTTTATTGAGTGTCAATTATTGATACACTATTGTTAACATAAAGATCATTAATCTATTAGGCTTTATCATTAGCTTTCCTGAATATCACCTTTGGATATCACTGACTCTATTTGTAATTTTCTAAGGTTGTTTTTTGTTATACAAAAGAGGTTAGTTTTAACCACATTGAGTTCAGGTATGGCTGAAGATCAAATTTTAATTTTGTTTGTTATTTATTCAATAACACGAAATAAACCTTCACAAAAAAATCTTGGACAAACCTAAGACAAAAATTTTTAATTCAATAAAGGAAAGTATATGCTATATATTGCTATTGTTTGTTAATAACAACACTTCTCTCATGGCTTTCAGTTATTCTGGACACCTCAGAGGACAGGATTTTACCCAATCTACAATGGCTGCTACTTGTCTTCCTTCAAGTTCTACATATTGAAACTTGATTTCACAAGTTATTAAGTGCAGTTCTTCGAATATGGGCAGTACATATTTTCTTCCTTGGACAGAACATATGGCTGGTAACAAAAGTAAGTGTGGCATCAAGTTGTTTTCAGAGAACTGTAAGCAAACGTTTTGTTTTTTTTTAATGTGAACTTATCAATTCTTCCTCTGAGATGATAACAAAGTTCTATTACAAAGTCAGTATAAAGGAAAATCAACAATCAAATCTAGGATTGTGAATCTACATTGCTCAATGATTTTCTTGTCATATACTTTCCACCACAATTCATTTATGAATTATGGATACAGCTCTGATCCTGCAAATCTGTCTATACTGGAAAATCAATTAAAGCACATATATGGGCCCAAAGATCTGGATATGGCAATCAATCTATCACACTGCTAACTCATACCATAAAATCTGAAGTTTGGGATCCTGGTTTTTATTGCAATGTCCCTGAGTATTTAAGGAGTATTTTCTCAGTAAATATACATGGAAATAACCATGAAGAATAAAGGGATATAATTAATGCCTTTGGCATATTTAAGGATATCCCAAATCCCTATTACCATTAATGACCACTTTAAATGTCTTATATTTACAATAATTACATTAATTCATTGAGGACAAAGTTTAGTGTTGTCATGGAGCACATAAAAATGGTTGAAATTTGGACATTAAAAAGAAAATGCAGCCATTTAACAAAATCTTTTTATACTATGTTGTGACCCTTTAATTTTGAAGTGAGTTTTAGACAGAAAATTAACAGCCCTATCTTTTTATATTTTGAATGTAATTCTTTATATATAATTTACCTTGAGAAGGTTAGTTTATGAATATTTCAAATCATTTTGGTAAGAAAAAATAAGATTAGGAGCAATGTGAACAAATTAAATTCCACAGAGATACTTTAGCAACATTTATAACTAACTTGCTTAAGCTTAGTCATGAATTTGCTTCCATTCTTCTCAGAAAGAAGAGACTTCTTTCAGCTAACCCTGTTTTAGTACACACACATCCAGCAGAATACATAATTATAAATTCTACTTATCTTTTGTGAATTATTTTCTTTGGATTCCATTCATAGTAAAAAAAATTATGTAATCTTATGTTATAGGTATATATTGGTGATTTGAGGGAAAGAATTTAAAACTTTTTTTCAGCTGAATAGAGCTAACAACAAAGCTGAAAACTTAAGGAAAATAGGAAATTTTTTAGAGCGGCAAAAAGAAAAGATCTTAGGGGAGATCAAGAAAGCTGAATATATAGAGGACACTATGAAGAGTCTTGGCACAGGTAAAATTCACCATTTAATGTTCTATGTAGGAAATCACTTCTACTATATAACAAGAAAATGAATGAATACGCAAACACATAAATAAATATTTTGTTGGATTTTTTTATTTGAAATCTCAATGCAATCTTCCACATTATATAAGAAATTATTACCTCCTATATATTATCAATTATTCTGATTATAGTTTCTACTTTCAAGGCCATATTCAGGATTTCAATAACTTTATGCTCTTCCTTCTGTAAAGTATTTTCCAGCTCTCCAAGGCACAGCATTATTCAAGAGACCTCTAGGAAATACTAGCAGCTGCTTCAGGGGATATTTCAAAACTAGAAGCAGCAACAGACATCTACTGCTCAACACTAAAATAGCAAAAAAAACTGTAACCTTGCATAAATTGTTGGAAACTCTTTTGGGCATATGAAATGAATTTATTGATGGAATATACAGATCTTGGATCTCTAAGGCTTCAGACATAGGCAGCTTCTGATGATCCAGAAAAGGAGCATTTTATCAATATTATTTACCTAGCTTGGTAATCATAATATTATTAATACTGAAATAATTCTAAGTTGTTGCAATTTGTGTTCATTTTATACACAGTGAGTTTGGAAGAATCCAGACCATTTTTCATAGAGTTCATGAAAAAGAATTTGAATTTATGAGGCTCCTAGAGAATTCAATAGCCTTTTCTGAACTCTGTTAAATGGAAGAGTGAATTTTTAATCTGTCATTGCCTTTCAAGTTATAAATTGGACTGCTAATCAAATGTATGGAAAACTAGAAGAAAACACAATTGTCATGCAAGCAAACATAACTGAAAGCTTTTCAGAATTTTAAAGATTTATAAATTTCACATACATTTTTGTTAATAATTATAGCAATGTGTGCTTAAAAAACAGGATGCTTAAAAACAGCTGTCTGAAATACTTCTATAGCTTGTCAAAAGTATGGGTAAAATAAAATTATCTGATTAGATATTCTTTCATTTTCTATACGGCTTATTAATTTTAAATGTTTTGAATTTGTTGTTTTGTTGTGGGGCCTTTTGTTGATGTTTTTTTTTTCTTAAGTATTTTATACTAACAGCTCATTTATCAAGCTTCAGCCTGATGCAATTTGAAATGGCTGAGTCATTTTAAGACCTGTACTCAGGACTTTGATTGTGGAAAAGTCAAATCAGTCTTACCTATATTGACTTTTCTGCCAAAGTGAAAATAGCAAAATAGAACATTCAAGAGGGAAAAAGTTAAACTACCTTAGTCATGCTGTGGGGAAATGAAAATCAGAAAAATTAAAAGGAAGAAAAATTTTGGAAGAATAAATTTATGTAGGCAGAAGTGAAATAAAAAGATGGTAGCTGTCTTTCCATCATTTTATGTATTCTGTGCAGTCATGCACACATGCACCAGACATTCAGGGTAATATCTGGCATGCTGTAAGAATTCTGTAGAACCAGAACACTCTGAATGTTACCTAATGCAAGATACTGGCTTTATTATTTTTGCTGTGGTTATAAATTAAAGCTGGAGAAATGACATGGGAAAAAGTAGTAATAAAGAATAAAAAAGGACAAAGTACCACAGGAGTAATACTACATTTTATTGCAAAAGCACACACAAAGCAGGTATACTGCACTACCACACTCTGTTTCTAAGCTGAATCTGCTCAGTAATAAATTATCCACCTTTTTTGTCAGGCTGTGAAGTTTCAAGCCCTGTAATAAAACACGCATATATTTCACTCCACTTTATGGCAAGAAGCCTGTCACTGAAAGTTTCAGAGACCTTTCTCTAGCTTTTTTGTGAAATTGCAAAGCTATGGAATTTCATAAAATTTGATTTTCTAAGAAGATTTAAACTATGTTTCAGTTAAAATTATTTTGACATTTTTAATGAAGTCAGTGAACTAGTCTGTCAACTTAAAGATAGTACAAATAAAGAAATTTTCTTTAAAACAATTCACAGCTAGTAAAAAATTTGGACAAATAGTTTTAATAAGTAAATTATGTACTCATGGGACACACACTTTATTCAATATCTTGATAACATCCATCAGTTATTTGACTAGGTAGAATGGACTGCATAAGGAAATCAGATTCCATGATATGTCCCCCACAAAACAGACTCCTGAAAACCTTTTAGGAAAGAAATATGTAAGTAAAAATGTAAAAATGCTTTTGGGTAAATTATCAGATTTTGTGATTCATCCACTCCTTACCTCCACAATTGTTTGAGGAAAAAAACCAAAACCATAAAGGATAAATGAAGAAAGAACCAGACAGCTTGGCACTAAAGACATGCCATTGTGCAATGGAGAAACATGGAAGAGTGAACTGAAAAATTGCTCTCATCAAATGGTGCTGAGATGAAAAATACTGATTTTCAAAACAACAAATGAATGGAAATTTTTATTTATAAAACATAACGTGTAACTCAGCAATTAAGAGCTCATGCCCTTGAGAAAATTTTAAAACAGGAAAGTGAAAATATACACCAGGAAAATGTCGGGGAAAAAATATGGAAAAGGAAAAACAAAGACAGTAAGAAAAAAAAAAAGAAAAAAGAAAGAAAAAAATGAAAGAAAGAAAACAAGAAAGAAGAGAGAAATAGAGCATTTTCTCCCTTCACTGAAACATTTAGTATTTTCATTTGGATATTGCTTTTTCAATTACCCAAGAATTAATACACACAGTAAAAGTGATAGAGGATGCAAGCTTAGGGAATAAAATGTAGGAAAGAGCTGTAACTGGCCTATCTATATTTCAGTAAAGCAAAAATAGCCCCAAAGTAGCAAGAAGCTTGATACAGATATGTGCACATGAATATTTTTCATTTTAACCACTATGCAAGCTACTGACACAAGTCAATAGCAAGTTCACTTGCATGAGAGAGGTTAATCCTTATTAAGTCAGGTTCACTTAGAAACTAAGGTGGATTTCCTCTCTTTGAACTTGGTTTTATTTTCATTTTTTAAAATTTTCCTGTATAGCTCAAGACTCTGTCAAGCGACAAAGCAGTAAGTCATTCATATGCAGATATATCTAACTGCATCTATTACTAAAATTTTAGTTTTTATTGAGTCTGAATTGTCTTTTGAGTATAATGAATAAGTGAGCACTGCATCCATGTCATCTAGCATCTAATTTGCACTATGACTGATCATTTAAAGTTTCAGTTAAGGACACTTATAGCCAAGAGCATTCTATCAAGGTTTAATTATTGATGCTCTGTTATGAAGCACAGACTAATTTGGAGACTGAAATTCTGCTTTCAATTTATATTACTCCATATAATTGAGAAGAAAACAGAAGACAATGTACCATACTATGAGAAAAAAATATTAATAAAAGCATGTGTGAAAAAAAAAGTAAAGTAGAAGACTTTCCAGTGAATTACAAGAGCATGTGGCTGGGACAGGTGAGAGTAAAGTTATAGTCATTACTTAAAGAAAGGAGAAAAATCCTTCCCTGAAGCACAAAACGACCAAAAATAGCAATGTACCTCAGAATTTTTCGTCTTGCCATTGTAAATCTTTGTTCTCTAAAGGAATATTCTTAAGTGATTTGAGGAAAAATTTCACCCATGAGGATGAGTAGCATCGTCCTATTTAAAAGGATTTTTTAGATTTACCTGTTACAACAATAAATTAATATAAACATTTATATAGTCTTATCTTGCCCACATAAATACAAATTCAGAAACACAGAATCACAGAAAGGTTGAGGTTGGAATAGATCACTGCAGTTCATTCTGTCTGACAATCCTGCCTGGTCAAGCAGGGCCACCTGGAGATGATTGCCCAGGACAAGGTTCAGATGGTTTTTGGATACCAAGCAGGGACCAGCATGGCACAGGGTCTCTGGGCAATCTGTTCCAGTGCCCCATCATGCTTACAGTGACAAATGCTTCATGTTGTTCAGAAGAAATATCACATGTTTCTGTTGGTACCCTCTGATTCTGGTCCTGTCACTGGATACCACTGAGAAGGGCCACACTCTACTTTGCACACTTCCTTCAGATCATGATAAATTTGGTCCTTTCCAGCTGTGTGGCCCCCAGTGTATATTGTCATGTGGGTTTGTTATCTCCCAGGTGTAGAATTTTTGCCCTTCACCTTTTGAACTTCGTGAAGCTCCTGTTGGCCCATTTTCCATCCTGGCAGAATCCCTCTGGGTGGCAGCATGACCCTCTGGTGCATCACACACTCCTCCCAATTTTGTGTTGTCAGTAAACTCTCTGAGGGTATACTCTGCCCCTCACTACTAAAGGTGTTAAACAGTAGATTAGTATTGACCTGTGGGGTACACACCACCAGTGACTTGTCTCTAACCAGTCTTTTAGACATTTGTCAGCAGCCTCTGTGCTGCTCTAAAAATTATCGAGCCAGTTTTCAGTCCTCCTTACTGTGTGCTCATTTATATCAGAAGTAACTCCCAGGAAGGGAAATAAAGCACTATTGATATTAGACACATGCTTTTGTCTGCAACAATATTAGCTCCCTTTATCTAGAAAAAAAATATTTGTATCCATTTATCTGGCAGTATTGTGAGCATTATTTTATCTCACTGAAACAAGTTTATTGGCCTCCAGGAATTCTCATTTAGAATGGTCTTGTCAATACACAGGTAAATGTGCTTATGAATTAGTCTTGAAAATGTGGCTTGCAATCCAGTTTACAATCATTCTGGTTTTAGGAGATTTTATAATCTACAAAAATTCAAACAGGTAACAAAAAAGAAAATTGTCAAGATTTATTCCTACATAAACAAAAAGTAGCTTCTTCTGATCCCTCTCAGATCTGATAATATCAAGTCAAAGGCTGTGAAATAAAATCTTCACTGATAACTTTTTTAATGCTCAACAAAAGCAATTTCTTTCCTTCTACAGCTTGCAATCTCTTTACACTTAAGAAAGCAAAAACCATGAAAATGCTAATGTAGAACACTATACTACTTCAGAAATTTTCATTGCTCCTTATGTTGAATTTAATTCTAACACTTTTTATTAAAGTATAGACATATGGTGAATTGTATGTAGTGCTGAAGGCACTGGAAATTCAGCTGAGCTTTATTCATTTTAAAGGACACAAAAGTGTCTTCATGGCCTTCCCAGCTCTAAGTGCAATCTATATCTTCATGCAGCTTTAAGTTGTAATGGAACTTGTATTTTCACCTTTTCCTGGCACTCCATTAAAGAGAAATGGAGACTGATAGCATAGAGGAGGTAAGTCCATCAATGTGGTCAATAATGATGAAGAGTCATTGAATAGGGGCATTGTCCAAATGCAACTTAAACACTGACAGTTTGGGGGCATTGAACATCTCTCTAGGAAGCCTGTTCCAGTGTTTGCCTGTCTGAACCTTCCCTGAATAGGCAATAAATAAATTAATTTAGATGAAATCAATACTGCAAGCAATTTCACTGTCTTTATCTCAATGGGTTCTCATGCTCTTGTTCTTTTTACTTTGAGCCATCTGCCTCACTAAGGAGTGTGAGTGACTGAGCAGCTGAGTGGGAATTACAGTAAAATAGATGAGAAGTTCTCAAAATGCAATATTGAAAATTACTGTAATTTCATTGCTATGGCAGTGACAGCTTCAACTGTCGAACAGATTCCAGACTGCTAGAGGTTTTATACCAAAAATATTCTTTGTGCTTCCTCAAGCGACAAAAATATTCACCATATTTTCTAGTATTCAGACTTTATAATGATTTTTAAAGGTTTAATAGACAATTACAAACCAAAATTAACTATAGATTAGCTGACACCACTTAATTTTTCTTTACTTCAGAAGCATGAGACAAAAAAGTTTAAAATGGGACCTCCTATTTTTGTTTTTCAACACATTTTTCTATTCAAAACAATTGTCATCCAGTTATTTGTCCCCAAATTACAGTGCTGTTTTCATTATTCTGCACTACCATTTGGCTCTGTATTTAGCAATGTAACTGTTCAGAAGTATCTTACTATTGGACTTGGATGCATTTTTCATAGACCTTCTCAGATACATTAACAGTAGCAGAATTATAAGCATTTTAAATCCGTTGTTTTAGCTGCATTGTAGAGCCTGTGGTGGAGCCTTGAGAGGAAATGGCCTCAATCCAGAAAACGTATTTTTCTACACAGGACCCAAGCTATTGTGGGTCCTTTTTCACTATGTAGCAAATATATGGAGCTCTGAATCACCAGTTTCTTTGTGTAGAGGCAGTATTTTTCTAACGTGTCCATACTGGAAGATTCTTATAAAAAGAAATTATCCCGTACCTGCAACATTGTTTTTCAACTATAAAATGAAATATAACAACTAATGATACTAGGCATTTACTAACAGCTTGGAGATGCCAGACCAGCTTTAACCCCATGGCACCAAAAACACTCACTACAAGACAGATTGTCCTAAGTTATCTGACCAGTTAAGAAAAAACAGACAAACTTTTGTAGGGAAGTGAGATGCTCTGCTAAAGACAGTTGCAGTAAGTTGTCTGAATGATTCAGATGATCTTTTCCTACCCTAAACAGAATCATGGAATCATACAATTGTTAAGTTCCAACACACGTGCTATGGGAAGTGGCACTTTCCACTAGAGCAGGTTGTTCAGCACCTTGACCAACCTGGCCTTGAACACCTCCAGGGATGGGACACCCAACTTCTCTGGGCAACATGGCCTGGTGTGTCATCACTATCCTCACAGTAAAGAATGTTTAGCTAATATCCAATCCAAACTTAGTCTCTTTCGTTTTGAAGCCATTCCACCTTGTCCTATCATTACGCATTGTTTGAAAAAAGTCTCTCTTCATCTTTCTTTTTGGTTGCCTTCAGGTACTGGAAGGCCAAAATTAGGTCACCTCAGAGCCTCCGCTTCTCCAGGCTGAACAATCCCAGTTGTCACAGCCTTTCTTCACAGGAGAGGCACTTCAGACCTCTAATCATTTTCATGGACCTTCTGGATTCCCACAAGTCGATGTCCTGTGCTGGGGTACCCAGAACTGGATGCAGTACTCCCATGTGAGGGTCCGAGTAGAGGGGCAGAATCCTCTCTCTCATCCTGCTGGCCACACTGCTCTTGTTGCAGCCCAGGCTATGTTTGGCTTTCTGGGCTGCAAGTGCAGGTGGCTGGGTCCTGTCCAGCCTCTCACCCACCAGCCCCTCCAGACCCTTCTCAGCAGGGCTGCTCTCTGTCTGTTCATCCCTCACCCTGGATTGACACCAGGCATTGCCCTGACTGACATAGATGCAGTACCAGCACCTGGTCTTTGTTGAACCTCGTGAAGTTTACAAGGGCTCACTTCTGGAGCTTGTCCAGGGCCCTCTGGATGGAATCCTGTTATTCAGGCACGTAAACTGCACCACTGAGCTTGATTTCAGATCTCTGAGGTTATCTAAAGGTCATCAGAGGCTTCTTTTTGATGATTTTCAAGTATGAATTCTTCTAAACTCTTAATACAAGTGCGTATAATTTAAACTTTTAATGCCAGTGTTTTCAGTTTTATTCTATTAACACATATTTCAGGACTCCCTCCTTTGGCTTATTAAATTATATTTCATGTTGTAAATAAATAATTATTTATTAAATGCAAATCATTCAAGAGTACAGTGGGAAGCAAACACTGGATTTTTTAAGAAAAAGTATGCAAGGAAAATTTTATTTTATCGACAGAGAATATTTCATAAGAGTATTTTTCATGTTTTTTGTTTACACAGGGTTACAGATTCACAGAATAAGCTGAGCTGGAAGGGACTCTCAAGGATCATCAAGTCCAGCTCCTGGCTCTGCACAGCACCATCCCCAAGTGTCACGTCGTGTGCCTGAGGAGATTGTTCAAACACTTCTGAACTCTGTCAGGCTTGATGTTGTTTAATAAAAAGGGTTTTTTTAATGAAATAATTTTGAAAAAAAGGTAATTCTAAATTTTAAAAATTTGGACACTTCTAATATTTTGGATTATAATTTTGAGTTCAACACTGAGCATCTCATTTTTGAAAATCTCTTCTCAGTAGTTTGTGCTCAAGATGGTCCAATGTCTGTGCCCTACAAAAAAAATAGAACAGCAAGTTCTTCTTAGGTAAAACACTTGAGAAGTTGGTTGTTTACTGTCTCATTCTACTTCTCTGCTTTCTCACTTTGACGACAGTAAATATGTGGCGTTTTTTTCCCCTGGAAATGCATAAATTCAAATTGTACTCTGAAATAATATAATAAACATGGCCTAGATGAAAAATAAAGCAAAGCAAATGAAAAGAAAATATTTTTAAGAAGGAATTGTAAAAAAAATATTTAGGAAGGGACAAAAACCAGTGGTGTTCTGACCTCTGTCAAAATATTCCTTGGACAGTAGAGAAAAATAGCCAGTGACAGAGAGAGTACAAGACTTGAAGGTAAACTTTTTGAAATTGTCACTGACAGTTGTGACATTGATATGGTGTTTTTATCCATATGAAAGGAATTCATGTTGGTTTTAACATATTTGACAATATAAAGGCTTAGCTTTTAAGGCAGGAAAACACTACAGGCTCAGCTTTGAACTAGATCACTATTTGTCTCAGGGCTTTGTTTATGTACCATCTTCTCAAAACCTCTAGTTGTCTGATTTTTCTTATACATTCAAGGCACCCATTTTTTTCCCCTTCACCTCTTTTCAAAAATCTTAATGACTTCAATGATGCTATTTGAGCTGTTTTTCTTGTGGTCCCAGAGTCAACCTCCCACTGTCACAAGACAATGTGCCCTAGGCACCCACAGTATTTGTGCCAATCCTCTGAAACCTGTTGTTGCTTGCATAAAATATGTGTAAGGCACAAGCTTTCAAAATATCCTCCTAATTCTCCTATTTCCAAAACACCAGCACCCACACAGATAAGATAACTGGCTTTGGATAAGAGAGAAGAAAGATGCAAAATAACCTTACAGCTAAACTTTGAAGTCCAAAACTTAAGTCTGTACTTCTGGGGCTTACACAGCTGAAGTCAAACAAAAGTGTCATCAAATACAGGGGAAATGAAAATATTTGAAAACTATTCAGATGAAAGAAAGGAAACCTTGTCTTTGGGGAAGGAATTTGGTTTCACAAAACTTCTTTCAGCTGCTTCAGTTCTTGAGTGACACTTGTGCCCAGCCAGTTTTGATTGACATTGGTCTCTGGATGAAAAAAAGAAAAAAATTATTAGACAAGTGTTTTTCCAGGAAAATTAATGATAAATTGACTTCAGAAATATAGTCAGATAAACCCCAAGGAATCCTGGATTCTTATCAAGTTTCTGTATCTTCTGCATTTTTAAATTATTCTTCCTCTGCCCCTTATCACTTCTTTTAAATTGTCTTATATCCAACTAATTTAAAATATTAACTTGGGGATTTTTATGTTTCGATAGGAAAACAATGTCAACTCCATCAATCGGGGTGTGGGTACTACCACTAGTTTGTTGAAATGATGGTCCAAAATGCAGTATCTTCCAGATACATGTCATATCTCAAAATATATGAAAGAGCAGTTTATCTTAATTACAAACATGTAAATTGAAATAAATTTCAGGAAAAGAAAAAAGGGAAATTTGTTCAAAATTAACGCTTATTAAAGTTTCAATTTGTCCAAGTTTAGAGTGATAATATTTTAACAGTTTGTATTTGCTTTTTAAATTATTTCAGATTCACTGAAAATGACACTTAATGAGATTGTTTCCCTGGGGAGACTGTACCAAATTCCCCAGTTCTGGAGGGCAAACCTGTGTGATCTTTCCATGTTCCTGAAAACAGTTTTTTGCTCTGTTTCAATCCAATAGAAAGGTGTGAGGTGGTTTGAGGGTCTCAGTAAGAAAGTAGGAAGGAAGTTGATTATCAGAGTTGCTGTAAAACACACAGTCTTAATATTCTTTATTACATATACAGAAACAACACGGAGGTATAAAAAGCCTTCATGTGTACCAACAGCAAAGCTTGCCAAGCTGAAATAAAAAATCATTTAATTGTGGATTTGGATGAATAAAGAATGCCTCCTTCTTAATGTGAAGTGGTGCTAAGGAGTTTTATTTTACTTTTTTTTTTTTTTTTTTTTTTTTTTTGGTTAAAATATGATTCTGCCTTGATTTCTGCATATGTTTTCTTAAGGGAAATTTTGTACATTTGATCTACTATATATAAAATATGAATATATATAAAACTGTAAATGGAATTGCTCAAACTAGAACAAGTTTCATCTTGTGATTTATGACAATCAGTACATTTGCATTTTTTAAATACATTTTTCCAATAGATTTTTATTTTTTCATATGCTGATCATACCTCTATTTACATACTATGATGTGATGCTGGTCATGTATATTTAGTGCTCATTCACATGACTGCTGTCCAGAAGACAGAAAAGTTACTTAAAGCCACTTCTGAGGAAATGCTTCTGCTTCTGACTTTCCAGTTAGACGAAATTAGCTCCATTAAAAAAAAGGAAGAATTTCTTAATTTCTCTGTTTTTCAACAAGCTGGCAGTTCTTAGAAGGTTATTTTTGTGTTGTTATCACTTGTATTCTAAGTGTTATTCTAACATAATTTAAACAAAAAAGGCTATTTTTTTAAAATGGTAAAAATAATTAAAACAAAAAAGGCTCGTTTTTTAAATGGCAAAAATAAAATTTTCTTCATGCATGGAAATTTTCCACTAAGATAATTATTTTTCTGAATGCTTCTTTTTTTCTATTGATGTGTTAATATAGCTCATCACATTGTGTACATAAGCCAAGGAAATAAAAGCTAAAATTAAGAAGTAGATGGTTATTCTCTTTATTTTTCTTTTAAATCTAAGAAAAATTAATACAGCATGTGGTAAAAGTAATGAAACACACAATCCAGTAGAGAGGAACTCAATGCAAATATTAATTACTATTTATCATACAGGTTCAGTGCCTTAGGAATATCTGATTTTTAATCACTGTGAAAGGTTTTCTTCTGTTGACCATGTTAACAATACTATCTCTGCTCAATACGGCAGCATAAGAATGTTTTGCATTCTGAAACAAGAACATTTCAGAAGGGAAATTTTTGTAATTTGAACTTAATAAAAAATTAGAGATAAAAACTGCTCCTAATTAAAGCTCAATTATTAGAGATTTCTTTCTTAGCTTCAAATACTCTCACACAATATTCTGTCCTCTGTATATGTTGAGCATGTGAATTACTTTTAGGTTCAAAGTCCTTCTGAATACTCAATTTTTTCCAGCCCTATTCTTTGAAGAGTTTTTTTTATTGTAAGGTAAGGTGAATGCTGTTTTGTCAACCCAAGTTCTTTAACTGGGAAAGGAAATTATTTTCTGACACATTTTGTTCAAAATAAAAATTGGGGAAGATAGAAAGTATCCAGCCGAGTTCAGTGATGAGGGGGTATCACCCAACTTCATGTGCAGGGAGAAGCAAAACAGCTATTATGAAAGTATTACTCATAAAACAAGGAGCAAATTGCAAAAGTCAGTGGATAAATCCTGTAAATTCCAGATTTCTTAACATTTGAAACAAAATTTTAATAGTATGCATTTTTATACAAAATATTTTGCATGACTCCTTTTACATCCCATGGCTTATAAAATAATATTTTCCGTGACAGTTTTGAAATGAACATATTTTCTTTTTTTCCTTTCTTTTACATAGCTCTGAAGCAAAAAATATCTTTCAAAGGAAAATCCTATTGCAAATCAAAGCAGGCAGATAAAGTATTGTAACTATATTTACAAGTTTATTGATAAATATAAGTTTCTATTTTAATAGTTTGATTTTTTAATTGGAAGTGGTCCAATATAAAAAAAAAAATCTATATGTGTAATAGCAATGAGTTTAGCTTTAGTTTTCTTGTAATATTTCTTTCATATATTACAAAAAACTATGGAAATTGAACATAAACAAATCTGAATTATAATGACTATACCAAGCTAATTCTATTAAGATAAAATAAATAGGTGTAGGCTTCATGATTAATAAAGATATCACCATCAACTGAGACATGGCTGCTGAGAACATGACTTATCTCTGTGATTTCTGAAATGTCAAAGTATGCGTGAATAATTCAAATAAAATAGTAATAAAACATCCTAAACAGAAGAATTGACCACAGAGTGGATCCATAATGGGGTTTAAACGTTTTTTCATGCTGAGGTTCTCAGAATCCACTGAGAAATAATTATGGAAATTTCTAGGGCCACATACCACCTGAGATTTGCTAAGAAGATCAATGTGAGTAGAAGCATTTTTAAAGTGAGAATAAAGAGAACAACACTTGCTGTGATGTACTCAGATGATTGAGAAAGCAGACAAACCTGTCCCTGACATTAACAATACCACTGTTTGGTTTGTCCATGGGAGTAGATGAAAAGACTGTGTGACAAGTGGCATAAGAACAATAAGGGAATCAGAGAAATTAAGATTAAGTTGGAAAGAGGTTTGAAGTGTTCTTTTTAGTCTCCTTTTTCCTCTACCTTTTGTTTCTGGATCTCCAATTTTGAGCGTATTCAAATTCATATTTCTTCTTTTGGGGAATGTGATGGGTGTTGTATGGATAACCTGTCAATAATTATGGGTTAGCCCTCACATGAGGATTTGTATAGAAGACATATAGCCAATGGACACCTAGTAGGGTACAGATAAAAAGATGTACCAACATTTAGAAGAGAGAGTATTTGTTATGTATTTTTGTAGCTTTTGCTTCAATTCCCATATTGAAACAAAACATTATATGATTAAATTTTATTATAATTGGAAAACAAAGCCCTGAGTTTGCATAAATCAATTCAATCCACCTAGAACCTTGTGATTAATAGGGCAGCATTTCTTATGCTATTGTCAATACTTTTGTAAAATTAGTACAATGCACAAGAGCTGCCTGCACAGATAAACCCAGCCTTCGTAGGTTTGTGGTTTGGAGGCACTCTGCTGCTATTTCTGTAAACAAAACAAATTTTTAAAGTCCTGTACCAGACAGATGTATAAATTGGGTAGGAATCAGAAGCTTATTTTATTTATGAGTAATTGAATTTCAGAAGCAATACAATCTGCCATGCAATTTTGCAAGAATTATTAAACTTCAAATTCCTCCAGGCATGGCTTCAAAACTCAGAGAATTCTTAAGAAAACAGTTTAAGAAAACTAAACTGTTACATAAAAAAAAGAAACATTTCTTCTAAAATAAAAATTCTGAAAATATTATTTATGGAATACTGTCATTGAGGAGTTTGTGCAGGGGCCAAACCACACCACACTGTAATGTATAACCTAAATTTATTTCCTAAGCTGGATGGGCAAAGTGAGTGAATAACAGTCTTATTTGAGACAAAAATATATTTTTAGTTCTTGTCATGGAATCACAAAATCTTTGGAGCTGGAAGGATTCTCAGGAGATCACAGAGTTCAGTCCCACAGCTTAGATCAGGCTCAGTTATGATATATTGCTCAGGTTTGTAATGAGTTAGGTACTGAATATCTCTGAGGATAAACCTTCCACAACTTTTCTAGACAGTGGAGGGTGGAAATCTCTCACAATTAAAAGAAAATAATTTAAAATATAAATTTATGTATTTTTATTTCTCCCAATTGCCCCTTCTTCTTTCATTGAGAGGAGTCTAGCTGCTGATTTTGGCTTCTCCTTATCAGATGTTTTCATACATTCATGAGATTCTTCCTGAACCTTCTCCTCTTTGGACTAAGCACTGTTGACTCTTGTGTTGTTCTTGTTATGAAAGATGTTCCAGTCCCTCAACCATCTTTATGATTTCGTGTTGGCCTTGTTCCTGTTTGTCCATGTCTTTTCTACTAGAGAGGCCAGAACTGGATGCAGAACTCTTACAGGCTCTCACCAGTAGTGAGAGGAGGAATCACCCTGCTGCACCTGCTGCCTACACTGCTGCTGAGAGACCACAGGGTGCTGTTGGCCTTCTTCATCACAGGTGTACCTCACTTACCCACATGCAACTTATTGCCCATCAAGAGCCCCAGGGTCTTTTCTGAACTTTCCAACTGGCTGGCTCCAGCATGTGCTTGTGTATTGGCTTGTTCCTTGGTAGGTGCAGAACTTTGTGCTTGTCTCTGTTAATCTCTGTGAGTCTCATCATGATATTTTACTCACACACTTCACATTCATGGCAAATAAGTGCCAAGCCTCTCCTGTTCATTTGTGATGAGTCCATGGACCAAGCAGAATTGCTTCAATTACTTGCTGTGTCCCTGTCATGGATGGTTTGGGCTTCTGTGTGTAGTGGTTTCATCTTGGGTTTAGACTTCAGTAAGGTGTCACATATCAGATGAATGTGTTTCCTCACACAGGGCTACAGTCTCAGTTTTAGAGGTTGGTATGTTTGGTTGGTTGTTCTTTGTTTTTTATTTTGTTTTGGTTTTTTGTTTTCTTTTGTTTTTGGTTTTGTTTTGTTTTGTTTTTTCTTGCTTTTAAATAGGTTGTGGACATTAGCTGCCAATTTATTTATAAGTTAGGTATTTTCAAGCTGATGTCTTACTTTCCCATTATACAAGATTGGCTTCTTCCTGCAACAAATACAGAAGACTAATCAAAATATTTCAACATAGAATTTTAAAGTTTTTGAGAAACAAAGTAGCAAGTATTTTA
Source organism: Luscinia megarhynchos (assembly GCA_034336665.1). Lineage (NCBI taxonomy): Eukaryota > Metazoa > Chordata > Aves > Passeriformes > Muscicapidae > Luscinia > Luscinia megarhynchos. The sequence goes on from JAPFBE010000002.1 coordinate 85,291,935, forward strand.
AGGATAAGCTTTGTACAAGTTTCAAATAACTGGTATATATAAATCTAGTGGTGATGGACAAGGCTTTCTGTGCTGGGTCAGCCTCATCTAAGCTCTAACATGGTTGACTGCAAAGAAATCCATTACAGACCTGAAGAAAAGAATCCACCCAGAGTTAGTCATCTGCTTTACAAAGGTAAGAGTCTGAGCAGCTTGTGGATAAAGCTGTGTAAGATAGGGTGATGTTGTAGCTGTGCATGTTCTCCTTGGGCACTTCCAGTGCATCATTGAGCATTGACAATTTGATTGTTACTGCACTCATCCTTTTCTAGAAAGTCCACAAAAATGTTGTATTGCCACCAAGTGCCATTCTTCTGGAACCTATTTAGCTTATTAAATATAATAGTTGGATGGGAAATTTCTGAAAAAGACACTAAAATTGTAAACAGGAAGAGGCAAGAAAGGGGACAAGTGGAATGAGTCATGCTAGATAAAAGAAAAGAGACATAGAACTTTAATATCAGTTTTGCAAATGAAGGTTTTGCTTCTTGATTTTTTTCTTTAGGATTGAGAAAAAGATTGGCTTTTACTATTGTTTCTTTCACAAATATTATCAATGTTATGCAATAGCCATGCATGTGTATGTACATTATCCATACATTGGTTTCATAACCTTCTGCACTGCAACATATTCAAACTAGCCAAGAAAATCAAGACTGCAAGCATAAACCTTAAAAATGTTTAAAATAATGATCTTTGGTAGAGAGCTACAGTAAAAAGACTACAGAAAATTGAAATAGAGTGTATGAAGAAGATTTCAAACCATGCTTCAAGCTAGCAAACTAAAATTAAAGAATGCAAAAAAACAACTCTAATGTGAAATTCAAGGAGTGCTGCTCTTTTACCATGTTACAACCCCATCACCTTCTCTATGGAACCCTAATTAGGCCTTTGTACTACTGTTATCAAGTGACTGATGGCTAAACTCAACAGCTAAATTATGCTTTGTCTTATATTCAGAGCAGTCATGTTGAAATCACAGCCAGTCAGTGAAGAATTTATTCTAAATATGTATTTAGTATCCCAAACATGTTCTCTCTACATTTTAGCTACTCCATCTGTATATTCATGCTGTATGACTTTTCCTTTTACTGTGCCACACTATATTTCAGCAATAATAAGTAGGAATCACTTACAAGGACACAGTTAATGGGTATTCTTAACCCTAGCTGAAAGCAAATATAGGTTCAGGTAAAACTTTGGCATTATGCTTAGCACCCTATGATAGAAGCTGAAGCTCAGAAAGGCTTATTCTCATACACAGAGCTAAATGGCAATATTCTGGTGACTGTATCTCAGGAATAATTACAGCTGCCATCATAAAAATAGGCATATAGCACCCAAAAATGTCAGTTCCCACAAATGTTTTGTCAAATTTTGTTCATATTTTTCAATTTTAAAAACAGGTCAAGGTACAGTGAGATTTAGATACTTGCTGAGATATCACCATCCACTATGGTATGAACCATATGCTGGTATGAACCATTTCCATTAGTGGAAAAAAATAGAAAAGATGAAATTTGACTGACTGAAGAGTTTACCTCACCAGAGCAGTTTGCATTTTTGAGAAATATTTTGTATATAAATTTAAAACAAATATTATAGCTTTAAATAAAACCAAGCAGCTAAAAATCATATATTTATTATTATAAAAGTTAATTCAGACTTATTGTAAAAACATGAAGTTGACTGACAGACTCTGATGGACTGAACTGCTTAAAAATCTTCTGCAAGAGTTAATCTATTTTTTGGCTTAAAACAGCTACTGTTTTAGTCAATGGAAAAACTCCAGTTGTTTGCAGTGGGAGCAGACAATGGACAAGCTCTAAACAGAAAGGAAGGATCAGAAGATTTTGCTGCCTAAAAAGGGATTAAACACCTGTAAAGACACAAAATGCCAAATGCAGTTCTGGCACAGTTAGATGAATAAAATTCATCTTCCTTAATGCAGGCTGAAAAAAAGGCAAAGCCAGAGGATATAACAAATTCATTTGCAGTCATTTGCAAAAAATTTGAATTCAACATTATGAAGTTTCATTTTAGTGTGCAGATCTGGCAGGCAGGCCCTGCTAGATTAGAAGCAGGCATACCAAACTGATTCCATACCAGAATCAGACCACGTCAGTGACGGCAGGAGCTGCAGGTGGGGGTGGGTTTACCTCTGGCTCGGAACAGCTGGCATGGATTCCTCTTGACAGCAGTTGACAAATAGAGGCAGATTAAGAGCTACCATTCTTGAAATACAAAGAACTTGAATTTGCATCTGTAAATCTGTAAAATAAATGTTCACAGAATGTCTGATGACCAACTTGCACAATGCAGCCCACATCCATTTTTTCAGACTGTCAAACATTCTAGCCACATCTAAATCCGGTTATCAGCCTCTGATAACTTCTGCCTATGTCCAAGTTCAGTTGGAAAGAACTGGAAGAGAAGGACCAAGACCATGAGAGGTGCTGTTTTACAAAATGAAAATGTTTTGGTTTTCCTTTTTCAGCTGTACTTTTAAAAATAAAAACAAAAATTATCACAACCCAAATAGTGTGAACATCAAGCCAGTGAAAAATCCCCTGCAAAGAAAACTGAAAAAAATTTACTTTTTTTTTCTTAGAGGCATGGAGGACAATATAGTTCTGTGTGTAAGCTTTACTATAGTGAACTTTCTTATAGAGAAGCACTTGTGAACAAGTTTGACCAGTCTTTCTTGATGTTTCAGACCCTAAATCTTAACAATTAATGTGCGCAGTGAGGAAGAAAAATAATTTTATATTTCCTCTGTATCCCTATATTTCTGCAGCATCATCACCAGAAAACAAATATGAATAACTATATATTTAAAGTGACTACTTCTTAAAAGGAATTTCTCTACTAGCATGTTTAAAGATTTTGAATTAAAGTACAATCACATTTCCAAAAAGGACCACTTAGGAAAAAGTAGAAAATACAATAATAAATTTTACAATGTCTTAACAAATTCTGGTTATTCTAATGGTTGCTATCACAATGTTTCAGGATGCTTGTTCTGTATTTTCATAATTGAATTAATTTCATAATGATGGTTTCAGTGAAAAACACAAAAAAAACCCTCCCTGCCGGTAACACAGCTTAAAGGAATACCAAATGTGCTAAAATAACTCTCCAAAATTATTAAATCAATATTCTACTCTTCTTAACATTTGACTTCTTGAAAAAAGAGTCAAGGTCATATCAACTTTTTCTTTATTCCAGTTGAACAGTTTTACCTTATTGTGTCTTCTTTCCTCCTACTTACAGTACAAAAATGTTAACTGAGCAATCCAATTTGCTTTCTGTAAGGTTGTTTTGAAGATTCTTTTTCCCTTTGTTGATTCACTTTCAGTTCAATGAGTTCTTGTGCTTTGAATTGTAATGATTCTTCTAACAAATACTGGGTGCGTTTTCCTTTTGTGTGCTTTTTTATTGTAAAAAATTTAGAAATGTTTACACAGAAGTGAGTGTTCATCATAAATCTTTAAGGAAAAAAATAGAATTTAACAGCCACGACTTGTAAAACTGAGCCTAAATCCAGATTCTAGAAGTTGTACTGCAATTCCCAAAGACATCATCGATCATGATCAGCATGTGTTTGTAGAGTCTCACTTGAAGGATGCCAACTTCCAGTTGATGACTTTTGAACTACATTTACAAATATAAATTCCTAAGCCAGGAGCTTGCAACTGACTTGATTTTTCAACAGCGCTGAAAACCCTGGCCATGGTCTACTTGAGGAGCAAAGTGTTGTGCCAAGTGAATAACATTCATAGATTTTGACATTTCAAAACACAATCTTTAATGGTGGACATTTTGTTAATGATTACTACATACTGATGTACACTAATCATTTTATATCAGTCTAGTGAAGATGGCTTTAAATTTGGAAGGTAAATGTAGACAATTTTGATTGCTTCTGGAGGAAAGTCAATACAAATACTTTTGCATTTTCATCAAATACATAAGCTAAAAGCATCAACCCTCTAGCCAAGTCACTCAATCTGACAGCAGAAACAATACTGAGGAGACTATTATCCTGAAGTTTACCAAGCTAGTCTGACATGTCCTGCAAAATACAATTGGAAAAAAACAAATCATGTGATGGATCTGATGTATAATTCTGTTCAAAATAGAAAACAATATTTTTAGTGTCCTTGCAACAAAACAGTTTGATTTATTCTTCAGTCATATAAAGATCTGTATTTTCTTTTGCTGTATTTGAAGATTATTATTGTAACAATCAATTATTGTGATAAGAATTACTTACCAGATTTTAAAATTATGCATTACATAACATACATTAGCATTAACTCTATACAGGCTTCAAAGAGATGTTTAATCAACCTTTCAATATGAAACACAATATTAATGGAAATTTAAGATGCAAATTATTTTGAAAATATTACCAAATTGTTTTTTCCTGAAATTTTGTTTATTTTTATCTATGAGAAGTGTTAGATTGACAGTTCTAGTGGTTTAATTCCTTTCTACTTGGCTACATTTTGATACTGCAATTTTCTTCCAGTTTGAAATTGTAGAGATTTACATGGGGAGAAACAGAATAAGTTTTGATTGCTGATAGATACACGTATTTCCTGTCTTTCCAGAGAAATAACTCCAACAATAAAAGAATTTCCAAAGGTCAAGAACAGCAGTCATAATGTTCTTTAGGCTAGTAAAAGTGCTGCAATATTACAGTAGCTGCCAATTATCTTATCTGCTCGTTGCTTTCTTTAGTGAAGTGCTACAGTGACATTTCTGGGCTAAGACTCCACCATTTCAGGACCATCACCAAAATTCTGCTTCAGACACCAGTTTTTAAATTTTCCTTCTTTCTTATTAAAATATTTAACATTATTCTAATACTTTAGGAAAACAGAACTGTATAGATTTAACCTACATTTACATGAAGTAGTGCTAGGCCTTGTGAGTTGCAATGCTTAAGTTGCCTTTAAAAAAGATCACTTCATACTACATATCTCTACTCCATGATTCTAAAATCTGCCACTTTCCTTACAAAACAGTTTAGTGACTTTGCTTTTCAGTCAACCGCCAAACAGTTTCATTATTTCTCTATTTTAAATTTAAGCCTGACAAAATTATTTTAACCATGGTACATTGTTTTGAGCATTCCTACTTTACCTTGGACCATTTTTAAACTAATATTGTGGAGTTCCCTTATGATTATATTAACCTAATAAATCAGAGTCAGCTAAATCACAGAGAATGCAAATCACAGAGAATGCAAATCACAGAGAACGCAAAAATGTGTGCATCTTTTTTCTCTATGTTCCACCTGCCCAGCAGACAACTGCTTAATGACTTGTTTCATGACTGAGGCTGCTCATTGAAACAAATCCTGGCAATGCTAAGGGACATACAAGACAAGGAGGTGATCCAAAACATCTAGCACAGCTTCACTAAGGGAAAATTGTGCCTGACCAGTCCAGTAGTCCTCTATGATGGAGTGATGGCAATGGTCAACAAGGGAAGACTGACAAATGTCACCTACCACGACTTCTTAGTTGTTGAATACTTTTGTACACAGACCAAATGTGTATCAAATTTCACCACATTTAGAAATAAAATGCACTAAGGCTCCATTAGACATTTCAATTTGTAACAAGGGAGTATTTCTGTAGGAGGTAGGCTGTCATCTACAGTGCTGAAATTCGGACAGATATGAAAGAGAAAGTAATTGCTAGACCCTTTCAAGATTAAGCTAAAAATTCAAACCCAAACCAAACGTAAAAGAAATATTTTTCTGTGACCATCAATTGTCAAAGCAACCAAATATATGGCAAAAACATAGATAATCACAGCAAGGCCACAATCTCACGAAAACATCTTTCAGGGGAAATAGTAAACAAATGCCCTTGGGTTTTACCATCCCCTGGTTTCCAAGGAGTAGCCAAAGACCTGAGGATCATTAGGAATGTTTAAGAATTACTGAGCAACGAAGGGCAGAAGATATGATTTCCCCAGTCTGTGATGTCTTTCAGCTATGTACAGGCAGAGTTTTCCTAGCTGATGACAATTATTTAGGTTTAGTGGAGCAGCCTAATGTACAATATAACACTGATTACTGTATCTCGCATCCACATTACAATTATGGACCTATCTGTTGCTCAGCTACCTTTAGGTTCTAGCTGACTGTTTTTAATCCAATTCTAGCCATGTAATATTGCTCCAAGACTGTGTGGGGAGAACTCGTCTAAGCAAGCACAACCACTGTATTGCACAGCCCATCTGTGGTAACTTAAGGCTTTGCTCTTCTTTCCATTGCTTGGAACTTTCTCAAAGGAAAGAATTTTATATAGAAGCCAGGTATATTTGAGCTTCAAAATTAAGGATTTTTTTTCATTTCAGCATCCAGAGAATTTCCCCTGACTGTCTTTACAACTCTCATTTCACTTTTGATAAAGCACAGCAGAAGTAAAGTGTCTGCACCAGCATGTCTGAGGGCAATAACGTGGCTCAAACTTTTCTCCCCCATCAAAGGTGTAAGTAGCTCTTCAAAGAATCACCAAAGTCACTATTCAGATGCAGTCTGAGGCTTTCACGTTTGATGACTTTTAGGCAGTATCTCATCTTCAGGGGGAGCACAGATTCTCTGCATGGGTGGATCTGAACAAAATCTTACCGGGCAAGCACTAGCAAAGAATGACAGCGGATGATTTATTCACCAAAACACAACGATTCAAGAAGACAATGCAATGTAGAAAAATTTGGGACTCAGCAAGGGGAAGAAACTATGGTTGCACCTCTCAAGAAATAATGTATTTGTGATTTATATTTTCCTGATTACTTCAAACATTTTTCAGAATAAGACATTTTTAGGTTCCTTACAATACTTCAGAGCTTACAAAAGATTGAATATATTAAGTAGGTTTATTTTTACTGAGAAATATTTTCAAGAATACTTTGTGCTCTCCGGACTTCAGCTATGCAGACTGAGAAAAGGCAGTTGACAAAAGCAGCACAAGAGCAAAATAAGCTCAGTGTTAATAAAAGCATTTAGAATTTGCATTACTGTGTTCTTGATTATAATAGTAACAGAACAGAAGCCCTTCTTATGTTAGCCCCTCTATGATCCTATATTGAATTTAAGAGTATAAGTATTGCATCAAGGTAATCTTGTGCATGATTTAGTTCTACTTCAAGCTTTTTCTAGAAACTAGGGAAGAGTACAGCATTCTTTTCATATGATACCCAAACAGACCAAATCATACTTTCATGAGTGAATACAGTTACACTTACAGAAGGTACCCTCAATTCAATGTCAACAATTGTTCTGTATTACTTGCATACAGAATTGATCTGAGTTTGTTTTCATGTTACCATACCATGGATCATTTAGTTGCTTGTATTGTTAAAAAATTTCTTTTATAAAGTTGCAACAGTTTAGTATCTTTATTACAGTTATTATTTTAAGGTAAAGAATTATTTCTCTTCTATCCATCCTTCTAAGATTTAGTTAGTTTTAATTCAGTACCCTTATTCTCATCTATGAAACATTATATTAGATTGTAACTTGTTTTTTAGATATTTATTCATCATAGAGAGAACTTTTTTGGTTGTTTTTTTGTTTGGTTTGGTTTGGTTTGTTGTTTATTTTCCTAAAAACAATAAGCGCATAAAAAAATCCAGGATTTTTAATCTTTTGTTTAACTGGCTTTCATAAGCAGGTTGTTTTCTGCAAGTATTTCAGATGGTTTATATCAGATAGTTTATCTTGTTTGTACCTTTTCTTTTTACTGAAGCTTCTGGATATGAATTTTTCTTTAAAAACTTGTACAAAGACACTACTTTTATTATCCTTCAAGAAAGCCATAGTCTTTCCCTTGTCACTAAATATTTTTCCTTTGTCACTTGAATAAATAATCAGTTAATTACCAAACCCATTTAACACAATACAAGACAGGCTTTTAGAAAATAAAATTTTTATCAATAAATTTCCCCAAGCCCACATTCTGATATTGTAATTCCTTTGCATTCTCACACTGAGAGAAAAAGAAGATGCAGCATGAAATTCCTTCTTGTACTCATCAAGGTGATCAGTAAATTCCTTTCATGTCTTCCCACTTCCTGCCTTCTTTTTTTTTTTTCTTGAAGATTAAACCAGACATTAGTGTGATGACTTAGGAGTATTTCTGGCTGGAGAAAGTTAGACTAGACTGACGTGCCTTCCTACAAGCTCTCTATTTACTTTGGAAATGTATGAGATGAAGTTAATGAATTCTGTGGAAGACCTAACAGGCAAAATATTCTAATTTTTCCAGTCTGTTACAGGTTATAACAGGTGGGTTTGGGAGAAGAAAGAGTTCATGACCTCTGAGGAAATGACACAGGAATGTCATTGCACATTGAACTACCTTAGCTTATTATTGTACTGGAAAAAAAGAACAATCAAGGAAGTTTTCATCATGTGAAGAGTTAATCAGTTCAACCCAGAGAGAAGAAAGGAACCATTCACACCTGAAACCATTCTCTGCATTGAGTCACTAATTCTGGCATAATAATCAATAAGTATAAATGTGTCTAAATTTAGAAGGAAGAAAAATTGTGCTTGGCTATCTGCAAAAGGCTTCACTGATCTGAGAGAAGTATTTTCAAACCTAAGAGATAATAAGAATTTCAAAGAATTAAACTGATAAAGAAATGGGAACAAATTTGCAGTCTTCAGTATTTTGCCCTGAAGTGAAAACACTTTTTTATTCCCTCTGATGATTTTCTTTGCATTTAATGTCCTCATCTTAACTACCATCATGTCTAATTGTCTCCAACCCTCTCAAAAGGCTTATGATATCAGCTTCATAATGCCATTTGTTCCTCATTCTCCCAACTAAATCCATGGTTTGTTTTTGTCCTCCTAGCTCTCTCTGGCACAACAAATGCCTTTGAGAGTTAAGTTAAAAATTTCCTTACCTCTTATTTGGACCTACCTTTCAGAAAAACTTCCACAGTGTTTTGAAATATTAATCAGTCAAATCAATAATATATATTTTGTGTATTGTGGTTTAAGAGGAAAAAAGATTCAGTTGCAAATGGATTTGGCAAACAATATTTCTAATGTGTCTCTGACAATTTCATTGCTGCTTTCTGCTTTTCAGTTTTCTTACCATAATATATCTGAAAATATTAGACTGAATAACCCTAATATAAAATCCTGATCTTTCTTTTTTGCATTCTTTTTAGAAACTTTTTGATTATGTAAAATTATACATTAAAATAGAATATCAAGATCATTTTTTCCATATAATAGGTAAGAGAAGAAAGATGAGTTTTGAATGAAGGAATCAACACTTTCTTTGCTTATGTGAGCATTTCCATTAGAGTAGAAATGTTAGAGAATTAGAATTTAAACCTTTAATTGTCATCTGAACATTATACTTATGTGGCTGAATGTGTCTTAAAGTATCTGAGCAAAGATTTGCATATAAAGATTAAGAACATCTTTTTCATATATTTAAATTTGAAAACAGTGTCTAGAAAAGTGCAGCACTGGCCACTGCTTCTTATAAGGACATGGTTTCATTAAAGAAATGTTTTCCACAGAATTTTTTCATGCTTGTCAACCCTAATGTATGTTTTCTAATTAATTAGGGACTAATTGAAGAAATTTACTGTAAAATGTAGTGGCTATTAGTATGGCCAAAAAGAATTTCTGATTCAGAACTCACTGAAATCTAAAAATAAAATAGAAATAATATTTTCTTATCTCATGCATGCATATTTAAAAAGTGCAAATTACTACTGGCTAGTTTTTGAGACATTAGGGGAAGGGGAATCTTGTTTAATTTATGTTTTTGCTCAGCAGTTTACTTTGTATAATACGAAAGAAGAAGGAAACATTATATATATGCTTTCATTCCACTTACTTTTTAGTTTCTTCAGAAGACCCTGGTGACCTTGCTTAAATGTAAAATGTCAAGTTTATTCCTGAAGTAAGTGTCTAAAGTTTCTATATTGACTTGTGTGCTTGTGCATGCGTGTAAGCATCTGCTTTCATAAGAGAAGATGTCAGACTGACATATACTGACAATATGAGTGTATGATGAAAGGAAAGAGCACTTACTGCCTACAAGAAAACCATAAGAATAACTCCTCTCAATGCAACTTCCAGAGTTCAGAAATTAACCATGAAGAGACTCCTATTTAAAGGCTCCCTCAATGCTCCTTAATTGTCTTAAGCAACTTTCTTATGCAAAGAATTAAGAGAAAGAGGTAGTAATGGTATCTAGGATAAGTTTGTGTTTGGCTTACTGAATTAGCCATTATATATCCATGAAAACACTCCTTTTAGCTAGGATGAGAATGAAAACTTTACATATTCCCAGAATATACAGTATGTAGGACATTGTAGAAATCCCTTTTTTTAGCCAGTATTTACTTAGAATTCTAAATCTTGCCTAATCAATTTGTAGGATACATGTACCATATAATTCTGTATGGATGTGCCTTAAAAGCCTCCTGTAGGTTTAGCCATACTAGCACTTGTACATCATAGAGAAAAGGTTTGAGATTAAATGTATTGGAACATGATCAGACATATAGTAAAAGTCACTGGGGAGAAACTTCAATTTCTGTCAGCTGAGCCACTGTAGTTCTGATACCCTGTGTGTATCACAGGAATAATATTGAAAGTAACACTAATCCACTAGTGACAAAAGTTATTGTATAGGTAGAGGAAGATTGTAGAGCTGATGATTAATTTAAAATTAATTTCTCATAAGCTGATAATGCACATAATAAAAAACTCTGTTATAATGCTGGAAATACCACTGCATCCCAGACATAAGCTTGTTTTTGGATGCACTATTATAATATTAAACGATGTCTCCTTGAAAAGAGTCAGTATTAATCCTTTCAAATAATTAACTAAGAAAGTCATTGAACCTATACAAATCCTCAAAAATGCATGTATCTCTAAGGAGATGTGAAAAAATGTATGTTTATGTAAAATTCATGCACAGGTATATAAGTTTGTAGTCTGCATTCTATTTGTCTAATAGAAAGTGTCTTAAAAATCTCTTTGCCTGGTGCTTTTAACCACAGAGTTCTTCCTTTTTCCTGTTATGTAAGTTTAATAGAACATAAATTTGTATACATTCAATTTAACATTGAGACATTCTTGTTGCAATCATCAAACATGAGTAGAAAGATCTGCTACTATAGGAGAAAAACAGATGATGCCAAACTTTAACCTCATTTTTCATCCACAGAAAATTTAACTAATACTTTCTGAATTGATGTAGGTTGAGATGGTTTAGATTCATTTCAATGATTATATCAACATTTTTTAAATAGATCAAGAAAACAATGAATGCTATTTCTTAATACCTTAATACAGATTGCTCATCTGTTTATGCAAGTATGTACTTAAAATAACAACCAAGGGCCACTGAGCAGATGTCTAGAAGTAGGAAAAAGGGCATATCCTGGATCCATTACCAGTCCCACCATATTATAAATACTTTCTTTTTAATTTAAACAACATTTTCTTCTAGATTTAAATTGGAGAATGCTATAATAGGCAACAGCATTCCCTCAAAACATGATTTTTTTTTTTTAATAACATGATATTATATTGCTCTTTCTATGATTTCCAATATTGCAGCAGCTTTGAGAAAGCTAGATAAGTGTTTTCTCCTTTTTTTTTTTTTCTTTAGGGAAGCATAAGATAGATAAGAGTTTTCTCTAGAACTTTTTTACTTTAGGGAAGCATTAATAAACAACTTTTCTGTTCTTTAAAGAAAAACTCATAAAAATGGAAGTTCTTACAAGTGGAAACTGTTTGAGATTTTTTTTTGTTTGTTTTAAACAGCTATCAGGACCAAATCAAAGCATTCAGGTATATTCTCTGCCTGGAGTTCTTTAACTGGAAAGAGTATGCTTACCTTTCTTGGGTATAAGTTGGCTACCACTCTTCTCCTCTTCAAAATATTTTGCAATCCATCTAGCTCACATGAAACACATACATCTCTGGGAGATGCCACTTCTGACTGATAGGATAAACATTCCTACTGGTCTAACAATTAGCTTAGCCACAAAAAAGTCTTACTAATCCTCTGAAGCAAAAGCCCATGAGTGGTAGTAGATGGGGAGATGTGACACTGGAAGCTTTGGCTGTGTGGAGAGGGGTAAAGGATGAAAAACAAAACTAACATTGAATATTCAGCATCTGCTTTTACAATGATGTCAAGTTTCACCTTGTGGAGAGAGCATGTACTTCAATGTGTTCTCATAAATATTTGCATATCAAGAATAGTACAAAACTCAGTAGTTACACCAGGATAAGAATACATGAGGTAGGCTCATGCCTCACACTCAATACTGGTCAAGAAGGAAACAGACATGGAAGTCATCAACACACATTGCCCTTGGCAATAGCTGTATCTGTACATACAAACAGAAGAATAACTCAGAGTAAGTTATCTATGCTTTGGATAAAATCAGCCCCTTTTTAAATTGTGCACGCATCACATCACAAGGGAAAAAACAAAAAAAATATCTCAAAATGTTTTCATCATGTAATGAACAAAAAAAGCAATCTTCCATGACTTCAGGAGGAGAGTGCTTGGAGAAGGTAGCGCCTGGTTCATCTCAGGGACTCACAGGGAAATTACTAGAGGCAATAAACAAAAAATGTTGGAATGAATGTAAAGATAATTTCATAATCAGAGTTGTTAAACCATGAAACAGGTTGCTCAAAGCATTTTCAGACTTTTCATACTTAGAGGTTCTCAGAATTCAGCTGGACAAGATCTTTAACAATTTAACCTAATTTTCACTTTAGCCCTATTTTGACTAGGACCTAGGACTACAAGACTTCCAGGGAATTAACTAGATGACTTATAATTTCCTTTTCTAGGATTATATAGTAGTACTTTCTTGGAGAAAGTGCAAAAAAGCTTAGATATGTACTGACAGGGTTTGCAATGGTAGCCCAGAATACAGTTTCTGTAAGATAATAATGACTCATTTGTTCAAAAAAGAGACTGAGGTACACACATAGAAGAAAAAATCTCCAGAAAAACCTGTACATTGTTCTTACTATGTCGTGCTGCATGCTCTGGAAAAATGGTGGTGGCATTTATGATCTAATTATTCCTGGTCTCTCTTGGGAATCATGCCTTTTTAGTGACTCTGTTTTTGTTCTGGTATAGAGAACATTGCTGTGATGAGTATTCATACAGATCATGTAGGTGCACAATTATCACTCACAATTTAGCTTATTGTACTAAAGTAGATTGGGTGTGCTGCAAACCCATTAACTCTTAGTGGTGACTTTCTACACTCTCTTGCCTGCCAATATGGGCCAAGTTTTCTGAAGAAACAGGAAATGAATTTTATTCCCTTGGTAACTTTGAATACTTATAAAATCTTGCTCTAAGACAGCAAAAGAGACGTCAGAGATGGAATTATTATAAAGTAACTGCAAGTGTGTCAACAAAGGCAAATTAAACAAACAAGAGCCATACCCAAATGAGATAAATATTTAAGCAGCATTCACATCAAAACTAGAGTGGAAAACCTGAATATTCTGTCTTTGCAAATTAGCTTAATTTAGACAGTGATTTCCATAATTTACTCCGTTTCCAGGCTATAACTGATTTTTTTAAGGATGCTGACAGCAACTGGTGAAACATACTATTATTATGCACAGATTAATCCATGTTTCTACACTAATAACAAAATTTGTAAAGTTAAATGAGTCCTTTTTTAGATGATGATAATGACGATCAGTGGTATTATGTCTTCACTAATGATTTTTCTCTAATTAATTTTCTCAGCATATTTCTGGCTGATATAAAAGCTCCTAGCAACAGTGAGTTTAGGTCACTGGACTGATATCACTGCATATCCCACTTGACTTGCTTTGCAGTTCAATTTAATAGCACTCCGTCTTTGATCATCTAATTACATGAGATATTTTCACATTTTCTATGCCTAGTAAATCAAGCATTTTTTGAAAATTGTTTTTCTCTCAACAATACCATAGTCTAAACAAAGGTGAATTCCCTCAGGCCATTAATTTAATATTAATCAAATGGCAATTACTTTTCATTTTAACTGTAATGTGCAATCATTTAATTAAATACAAAACAAATTTGTGGGCCTGATGATTATATAAGAAGGGAAGTACACTAAATGGCTTCTGTCTCTTGTTTGTCGTGAACAATTTTCTTAGAACAAAAGGTGTTCAAAACTCTGGTAAATGCCAGAGATTTTTATTGCTTATCACAATTTTTTAATTGAGTATATTTCTCACTAAATCTTTTTCTTGATATTTTAGTTTTAGAAATAATAAAAGCGCAGTTTAAAATTCTGAGTATTTTTAAACCCTATTCTTTGGATGAAATAATGGATGAAACAATTGTTTAGGTGCAGAATATATCAACTTGATTCTTGGCTTTGCAGTGTTCTCCTCTGCTGCCTTAAGCATCTTCATCAGTGTATCTACATTTCCTTTTAATGTCCTTAAAGTGCCAGCACAAATCTTAAACCCTCCCTTTGCTGGGGTGACCTTGGCTAAACTTTCTTGTGGGGTTTCTACATGGTCCTAGTAGGAGATTCCAAACTGATCATATTGGAAGACGACAAGAGTATTAATTTACATTTACATGGTGTTTGTGGTACTTGTTGGGAAAATAGACTATATAATACCTGGATGAGTATTGAAACAGCATTATTTACAGATAGGCACAGAATTTAAAAATAATTTTATGCACTTCATTCTAGGGTAAATTTTAACTATTCCTTAAAATCTATACTTCACTTTGCCAAGACAAGTACAAAGTGGGAATTTCTTTTGGCAAAATGGAGGATTGTACTTTGACTGCTCTGCACCTTGCTATATCTTCACTGGTTTTCAAATCTACATTGCATTTGAAAATAGCTACATAAGTATTTTTGACATGCATTTAATGCCTATTTTCAGTTTTCATTGCTATCCTTTATCTGATTTTATCCAGGATCTAAGGTAGTATCCCCATAATGTCCCTATAACGATCAGTAATCACTGGTCATGAAACATTGTTGCTCTTTTAGAACAGACATACCACTTAAACTTGTATGGGATTAATCTATTAGAAGTTTCTCAAAGATTAGGCAATCATGTTCTTACATAAGATGTTAACAGATATAAACATTCTAATGCTATTTTTTATTAAAATCTGTGATACTCGAGGCAGCAAGAAGAGCTGTAGTATGCATTACTACTTAAGATTGTCAATGAAGGATGCAAGCAAAACAGCATGGCTGGTGGCAGTGAATCCATTCCCCATGGTGCACATGCTTGACTCAGATGTGAACTATTGACCCACATTTAAATGCTAATTCATGAAAGAGACCTAAATATTAAGGTGTTAAATACCCTGGAGAAGATTTCTTTGAAATCCTTCAGGTTCAGCTTTCAGACTTGACCTCTGGTCACAAAGCTGGCACATATACAAAGCAGTTCTGCCTGGGAGTTTTCTGGGATATAACTATATGGGGTTAGACTACTGAATATAGTCCACATGGATTTATTGTTAGTAAATGGCAGCACTTGCTAAAACTTAACAGTGACTTTTTTCAGACTTTTTAGGCTGTCATTACACTATAAAGAATGAATAAATGGGAAGAGAAAAAAAAACCCACTACTGTCTTCGTATGATATCTTAAGGCAACTGTGTTGCTATCTTATCTGCCATTTTGTGATGTGCAAACTAGTCATCTATCATTGTAAGTTTCTGCATTTCATTATCAAAAATTTAAGCCATTCCTCCTCCTTTCTGAAAGCAATAAGACAATTATATTATAGGCAATGACAACAGATAGTGTACAGATTTCACTCATTTCATTCAGTATTCAGTTCTGATTGCACATGAGTTTCTGTAACAAACTGCAGATACCCTTTTTCTCTCTAATCTTAAAAATGTCCACAACTTCCTGTAATAAAGCTTAGTATTTATGGACTTCAGCAGATGGATATAAAAGAAAGTCCATTTTCTGACTTCTATTATTTATTGAATAGAACTGGAGATGTACAAAATAGTCTGCTACTTCAGTGACCTTACAGATGAGGACAAAGAGAATAAAGGCAAGACCTAGAATAGAAGGAGTTGTAAAGAGTGCCACAGGGAAAATTACCCTGAAAATGTACAGAAAAGACTGTGCTTAGTGAGGAAATCACAGCTTCCTATTCTGAGTCTAATTAACATCACCTCTTGAATACTGCAGAATCTGCAGTGTTAACATGACTTCATTGTCCTGTCCTGGGCAAGCAGAGAGTTTAATGTTTCTCTTGAATTGATTGCATACCTGGAGATCTATATTCTTCTGAAATTACTGGTTTTCCCCAGATGCTGTTTGCCTTAGAACTAGTTATAGCAACCTAGTTCTTTTGAAACCAAATAATAGAATTATAGAATGATTCAGGTTTAAAGGAATCTTTAGAGGTCACCCCTTCCAATCCCCCTGCCATGACCAGGGATAGCTTCATCTAGACCCAGTTGCTCAGGGACCTGTCCAACCTGACCTTGAATGTTTGCAGGGCTGGGACCTCCTTGGGAAAGCTGTTTCAATGTTTTACCACTCATAAAAAGATATGGAGTCTAAATCTACTCTCTCTTTTCAAAACCTGTACCTGTTATCCTATCCCTATGGGACCTAATAAAAGATCTGCCTCCATCTTGCTTAAGTACTAAAAACGTCAATGACATCTTCCTGGAAATCTTCCTTCTCCAGGCTGAACAACACCAACTCTTTCAGCCTCTTTACATTGAGAAGGTGTTTGGGTCCTATGATCATTTCTTTGATTCTCCTCTGGACCTACCCCAAAGGATCCATTCTTTCCTGTACTACAACTCCAGAGCTGGATGCAGTATTCCAGGTGGGGTCTCAGTTCCAGGTGGTGTAGAGGGGTAGAATCACTTCTCTCAACCTGCTGGCCACTTTGCTTTGGATGCAGCCCAGGAAAAAGTTGGCCTTCTGTCTGCAAGTGCACATTGCTTGGTCATGTCCAGCTTTTCATCCACCAGCACCCCCAAGTCCTCTCAGCAGGGCTGTTTTTCATCTGCTCATCCTCCAGCCTGGACTGATATGGAGGCTGCCCTCACCCAGCTGCAACACATTGAACTTGGCCTTGATGAACCTCATGAGTTTTACACGGGCCTACTTCTTGAGCTTTTCCAAATCCCTCTAGATGACATCCTGTCCCTCTGGTATGTCAGCAGCTTTGCTAAGCATGAGATCATCTGCAGACTCATTGAAGGTGCACTCAATCCCACTGTCTATGTCATTGGTGTAGACATTAAACAGTACTGGACCTAACATGGACCCCTGAGGGACACAAGTCCTCCTTGCTCTCCATCTGGACGTTGAGCAGTGGTTAAATTTATTGTGGGAATAGTCAAATTCATTGCAGAAATTACTACATCAATGCCTTCAATGAATAAAGTTATAAGGAACATGGAAGTACCTCTTTATTATAGGATTTTCTCTTATATATTTCATGGGATGAACTTGATTGTATTATAGTTCAGGCTGGAAAACTCTTATAAGAAATGACATCTCAGCTTTTCCCAGCTTGAAGTATTGACAGTAAATGGACATTTCTGAGACAGTTTTTACATTTTTCTCACAAATGTAAAAATTATGGTTGCTATTGTTGTCTCGTTACTTTACTTTGCTTTATGAACTGTTTGACTGTAGCTAGTTAAGTAGATTACCAAATGCCAGTCTATGGTTGAATAGGTTTAGATATAAATGCACAGATGTTTCACATTCATATTTTATTAGAATAAGAATCTAATAGTAGGCTTTCAAAATGCTTTATCTATAATCCATACATAGCTCTCACTAATACAAAAGCTATCAATATTTAAATACATTGTCAGGAAACAAGAAAAACAACCAAACAAAACCAGATAACCCTAAATAGCTGTAACTGATAAGACTGGTTTTGAAGAATTTACTGGAGGCATTCAAATGTCTGCTAATGTAATCAATAAATTAAAGTCTACTCCTATTGAGTCTAACAGTACCTAGAAAAAAACTTTTCCTGAGAAGTAGAGAGACACAAAGTTATTCCATGATGTCTCTCAAAATCAGACAAGACCTGGACTCATAGCATTCTGTGACAGGAATCAAGGAACAATAATTAATAGGGAATATATTTATTAACCCTGAAAAACCTGTGTACACTTCTCATTAGTGAAATATTCTTCAGTGATCCCTCTGGCTGCAGTTCTTGCAGTTCTGCTATTGAAATAGAGAAAAATGTTCTTCATCTACTCTTCTGGGATATGCTTTCAATTTTTGTAATAATGAAATTGGATACATGTAGTCGTGTGTATTGATATGTCTTCATGACACCCTGGTGAAATTGGATTAATAATTGTTTAATTAACTTAATCAGAGGCATGATTATCTCAGTATAGCACAAAGCAGAAGAAAAAGTTTAATTTTTCTTTCCATTCCTTAATGTGTTCTGAAATATCTTCAGCATACCCATATCGGTAGTAAAATTTTTCTTTAATTTATATGTGTAGACATATATGTTAATGGTTTATGCATGTTAACCCATTACATTTAATCCCAAGTGTATGATCAGATAAAGACTCTAAATATTTATGATTTTAATTTAGTGTCCATAAAAAGGTGCATATCAACAAACAAAGCAAAAATATAAAAAATGAGCAATACATGAAAAGCATAAGGTATTTTATTAAGAAAAGGAGTAAGAAAATGTTTTAATCTTGATTAAAACTCATCCTTTATCTTAAATCATTCCACAAAATACTTCATTACATTTCATCCTGTTATGAATCGTGTTATGAATAGTATTTACAGACTTCCTCCATAAAACAATTTACAATTTACCTTCATGTCTGTTAGTATTATTTCCACTATAGTTCAAAAATACTGATTTAACAGATAAATACAGTGCTAAACTAAGAAAATATCTGGTAACACGATTTAAACAATGATTTCATTGTCCTGAGGCCTTTGAGACTGTGTATAAATGTTCATTTCCTTACTTTCTTTTCACCACTATTTTTCAGGCTTGATAGTAATGCTCTCTGCATCAATCTCTCACATTCATGCTTCCATTCCTGCTCAGCTGGAAGGTCTACCTCTGCATAGTAAATTTTCTCCAAAAAGCACACACTGTTTCCCACACTCCTGCTGTTCACTTGGCATGTCACAGATTGCCAATCAGTGTTGTTTTTCTTTTTTTTCCCCTCAGTACCTTTATCATTCTGTGTCATCTATGGCTTTTTGAGCGATATCCCATATTTTAGATTCTCAAAATATGTTTCTGCTTTGATTTTTTTTTTGTGCACTACATATTAACAGACATGATTGGTTCAACTTCCTCTTCAGCATGCATGATTATAATATTTTCCCTTCATCTAAATAAAGAACATTTCTAGGAGGGCACTGGCCAATTCTTTAAGATGCTAGACATTGTGAAAATATTGAGCAGTGTCAGCAGTTTATCTTCACCTTGGAAGTACAGATGCAGCCTGACAACACATTCTGAAAGATGAAATAGTAAATAGAAGAAAATGTTTTACCTTATATGCAATTTTAAACAGCAAGAACACTCCAAATGAGACAAGATTTCAGCCAAAAAGTCTATTCACAGTTCTGATACTGCTAGGATTAAATACCTAACTTCAATTCATCTTTGAATTGTGCTGTATTCATAATGTCAGACCACTCTTAAATCATTCAAGGACATCCTTTCTTGTGCATGAGTCTCAGCAGACTCTTCCTTTTTTACGGTTTTGCTGTAAAGGGGTATTGAAACATTTGTCTATTTGTCTCATTCAAGCAGTGCTTTCCCACATCATGCACAAAGGAGCAGTGGGAAAATAGTTGTGGCCATGTGTGATTGAGGAAGGCTGATACCAGCACTCTTGAGGCTGCTGTACTTCAAAGGATTTGAAAGTTTGGTTTGATAAAAGATAAAGGGACAAAAGTTCAAGTTCTGTGATCAGAGGCACAAAAAAAAAGGTAACTTCTGATAAGCTTCACTTGTTCACTTGGACTGGGTGCAGTCAGACTGTCAAAGTTGCCAGCATGGCTAAGCTGGATAAGAAAATGAGTGACAAAAAGGAAATAAGAGCCACAACAAAAGTCAGATGAGAAATCTGTGAGCACTTGTCAATGCTGGGGACATAGGAAAACTGAGTCTGCTTCAGTATGTCTAAATGATTTGTACGTGTATTTCACAGGCATGAACTGGTAATTCTTGCCTATAATAAAGGAGAATTACTCTACAGACAGGTTACTGAATGGGTTCACCTGCATGTATTCTCTCCAAGGTACTATTTATTTTGCTCTGCGGGGCCTGCAAAGATCTGAAATCTGATTTTCATTTTGCAAATCATAGGATCACAATAAAATTCCTCCTGAAAGAGACCCCTAAAACTCATCAGGTCTGACCTCTTGCTTAAGGCAGGCTTAAATTCATGGTTGAATCAGTGCTTTTATGGCATATGTTCCAGACCTCCTTTTACCCTTTTACCCCCTTGGAAGATCTTCACCGGACTTTCTTCAGATTGTCAGCACCTGCTTTGTACAAGGTGGAACAAATGGTGCCTGATTCTTCAGCTAGAGTTTAGCAAGTGCTGTATGAATGGGAAAAAAACACCCTCTTCTATTTTCTGGTCACATTCTTTTTGATGAAACACAGTATGCTGTCTAGGTGCTCAACATACCCTCTCTGAGAATCTTGGAATGCCTCTTTGACCAGTTTTCACCCATTTATTTTGTTCCTCACAACAGAGATTACCCAGTGAAACTTCTCATTAGAGCTGGCATATGTAAGAAGTCACTAATGAAACAGGCTTGAATTCAAACACCTGCAATGTAAATACAGAGAAATGCAAGTTACAATGACAAGGATCTTGCCTGAATGACAGCCTGCTGCTTTTTGACTGATCCTTTTCAAACGAGACAATTCCTGTAGGGATAACTGATTTTATTCGTTTTTCTGTCTGCACCAGGGACTACCTCCATGGGATAGAACTTTTTCTCTCATTTCCTTCTTAGTGTGGTATAAAAAACTCATCATTTGGCAGCCTAAAAATCTTTATTTTTTAAAGATAATATTTAATTCACCTCAGAATATGACTGCGATCATTTATACTGTAAGCAAAATATGGATACAAAATTAAGAGGTGCAATATTTAATATTCTCTTTGAAATATTATTTTTTAATGCTTTATTCTGTAGTCTCTTAGGCACTAGAAAGACTCCTGTAGTTTCCTTTTAACACATGCAATAATTAAACCTTCTCAATACAGTCCTCAGAAACATATAATTTTGTAGTTACACTTTAAAGAACCATTCAGGGAAAAAGCATCCAGGAAAGACTTTTGGAAAAGTGAATAGTCTATTAAAACCCCTCAAGTTTTATAACTGGGACTTGATCATGCTTGATATAGAGTTTGACTTCAGTGTGCATTCTCTGTGTCTCTCACTAACATTAATCTTCATTTTCATTTGATAATCAATTTTTTATTTAATCTTCAAATTTATTTTGTCAATTTTTCTTTGAGATTTTTCCTTGGCAGTTTTCCATTTATAACAATTTTTCTTTTGGTAGCTTTTTAAATTTATGTACATTTTTTTTTGCCCTGAAGACTAATAAATTTAAAAAGACACCCAGAGAGGAGAAAATAGTTCCCTCTTAAAAACTTTAACATTTTAATTTTTTTTTTACATGGTACCTGGATTTATTGGTGTGCTCATATTCTAAATGGGTTTTTAATTAGTCAGCATTGATTTAGACAGTTGAAGCAGTCAATATTGCCTCGTTAAGTCCTCATGCAATGTTAAGAAATATAGATTCTTAATGCTTTCCAGCACATATCCAGCTTAGCCTATATGCTATAATGTTGCAGTTTCAAAAAGAGGCATAACATAATGAAATTTAATGTATTTCTTTTGTGTCTGTGGCTTTAATCACTACTTCCACAGTATGAAAAATGTAAGCAAAGCAATTGACTGAATGTGTTCTGAAAAGTTACCTAGAAATGAAAATATAATTGCTTTTAAAGGGTTGTTCCTTTGTAGTTCAATTGATATTGTGCAATTTTACTTTTGAGATTTGTAATTCAAAGTTAGAGGTAAAAGTCTGTGGTACTGGAGCGGATGAGAACAGAATGTTAAATATAGGCATTTTCCACATTAATGTCTTGCAGCTCCATTTTCTGTTCCATTAACTTTAATACTTTTGCTTGTTGGTTCACATGTAGATTTCCAACTAACTGACAAGCAGAATTTTAAGCCTTGTATAATGTTTCTATAAAAATATGTGGTGCTCAACTCAACTGCCCCCTTCCAGCATCTGCAAACTGAGAATTGAGAATAAACTACTCTAAACTGGCACTGTCATTCATAACTGCTCAGGTGTCTCCATGTTTAGACTGGCCATTCTGAAGCACACACTTTAGAACCATAACATCTTGATATATATTGGAAGTATATGTGTAAAGTGGGTAAAGGACAGCATCAAAATGGTTCTAAGAGATTGCAGTAATAACTTTTGAACATTATTTACTACATGGGTGATTAGAATCATGCATCTGAATCACCCTTGGAGATGATGTGAGTAAGAGCACTGTCTGCTAAAAGTAGAAGTGCCGGATGAACACCCCTTAGAATATTTCTGTGTATTGCATTTTTTGGTGAAGGATTTGTATTAATTAAAGCCATAAGACTAAATTCACTAATATGCACCTCATTGCTATTTAGGAAGTTGTGTTGGTTTCACGTGGTAATGGGGAGGGGTGGATTCACCTCAGAGACGGCTCCATGAGGCTGGGGAGTGGGAGGGACTCTCCCGTCTCTGGGAGCTTCCCCTGTGAGCTGCTGGCACCAATCAGAGAGCTGATTTGGTGATGGACAGCTCGGGAAACCAATGAAAAAGTTATTTCGCTTTCACAGATCACAGTTGCATCGAGTTGATTGTCTTTTTCGGTTTCCGGTCTCCGGAGGTGGGGGTCCCTGGCTGGGGGCTCCGGCCCCGCCCCAGGCTCGGTCTGGGGCCCGGCCCGGCACCGGCTCTGCGGGGAGCTCCTGGCTGGGGGGGCCCCGGGCTCCGCACGGCCCCAGCACCAGCCACATGGCCCCGGCCCTGCCAGCTGGGCTCAGCTCGCCTTTCCACGTGGCAGGGAAGAACTCCAGCTGCCCACGTTTGTTTCTTCGCAATCTGGATACAATTGTAACTTCTTTATGCCTGGATGGAATCCTGGATCTCCTGAGTTCCCCTGAATGAGAAGAAAGGAAGCATGGAGACTACAAAAGTCAGCGGGATGAAAGACAAAGTTCCTGGTGGGAAGAGATTGAAAAGATGCAAGTAGCTGAAAACCTTTTTTGTGGGCTGTGGGGATTGTGACTTCACTAAAGTTCCTTTCAACTGTGAAATATACTTGGGGAGGTTTGGATGCTTGAGTAGAAGATTTTTTTGCCTCGGGGAAATTGAGCTCTCTCTGTTCTGGGACTGGAATATGAACAGAGACATTTGATAGAGGAGCAGATGAAGACAATTTTGATTTTCGGCAGCCTGCCTTTAAAAGTGGTACCCCAAGTGTGTAACGTAACCCATAACACGGCTCTGGAAGGACTGTGTAAATGGGAGGAAAAATTCATAGTTCTCTGGTTTTCGGGAGGACGCAGACTGTGAAGGTGAAGACACCCCCTAAGCCATAACCAGAAAAGGGACTTTTCTCTCTGAAGTAAACTGAACTGATTATTTGAGTGTATAACTGACTGAAGTGTTCTCTCTGTATGTTGGTTGGTAAGAAATGTGGAATGAAGGGGAGGAGGGAACAATCTCGGAATTTTATCCTGAATTCTAATTATTTTTTTTATTTATTAATAAATTTATTAATAAATTTATTAATAAATTTCTTCTTGTACCTTTTTAAGTTTTGAGCCTGCCTTGTCTCTACCCCTGTCTCAAAAAGAAATTAAATATATTAAGTTTGGCAAACCCAAGTCACACCATGACAGAAGTCTGAGGCAAACATTTAAATGGTAATAAAAACTCTCAAAAGAAGTCTCAGTCATATCTTCTGTGTCAGTTCTACTAGATTTTAGTTGTCTAAGGTTTTCCTGAAAGTAGTGCTATCCTTCTTCCAATATACTGATTCATTCCACTCTGGTTTGTCTCCTGTTTACTGATTGTTTGGGGGTTCCAGGCATTATCTCCACATAAGAATCTATTAATCAGACACTTAAAATACATTGAAGAAATACCCACTCTGAAAATTTAGATGTATTTATTGGATATTACAGCTCATAAGTAAATGGTCTAACCATCACTAAGATAGGTCAGTGATGGGTTTCTCTTAGCCTCTTCTGATGGAATTCTGTCTCTTCACATGGATCCTTTCACTACAAAGAGAAAATGAACAAGTGATCAATTATTTAGTCGTATGATAATCCTCAGCTTAGAGATGCCACAGTGGGATATTCATCAATTTACATGTGGCCTTTTCAATCTGAAATACTCTGCAAGATCACATTTCTGCTATTGTCTCCCTCGATTGCCTGTCTCAGGAGCTGGGCAGCTTTATAACCTTCAAGCATCAGTGCATTTTCTTGAGAAGCAGTAGACTTTTGGGCTTATTTCTTTGCACTCTTTGATCACCAATGCCATTCTTCATTTCTACCACAAAGAACTGTGATTACATAGAAGTTCTAGCTCTCTTTTTTATTTCTTATTCCCTCTTAAGTGAAATGCAAGGGCAGTTCATCAAAAGAACTTGACTAGTAATCTCAATAGTTGCATTTATGTTTCACTGTCATGATGCTTCAAAGTGTATTCATATTTTGAATATATTCACCCTTCCCCCTGTTGAAAACCTAGAGTCTTTGGGATTTATTATATAACTTGAATTTTTTCCGCATTTGAAACATAGAGGATTAGGTATTTAATAATGTTCTTGTACTATAGTAGTACATAAAATATATGATTAAGTTTTTCTTCGTTTTCAGTGACATATTCAAGTACTTCTTTGTTTTTTAGAATTGACTCATGTCACTTTGGTTGAATTGCTGTTTCAATTTTTATCTGATTCTTTTCGACTAACTGGCAGGATTAAATCAAATATTTTATTAATTGGACTAGAAATTGGATTTTAATCTTTAATTAACTGGATTTTTTTTTCATTTTCCTCAAATTTA
Organism: Luscinia megarhynchos; assembly: GCA_034336665.1. Classification (NCBI taxonomy): domain Eukaryota; kingdom Metazoa; phylum Chordata; class Aves; order Passeriformes; family Muscicapidae; genus Luscinia; species Luscinia megarhynchos. The sequence continues at coordinate 85,317,177 of JAPFBE010000002.1, forward strand.
ACATTGGTCTATACAGTTACTGGTGTTCCCTTATTCTAGATTGGCAGAACAAGTATGATTTTAGTTTGCTTGATTTGTTCAGGCTTCTATTTATCCTCAGATGTATTCTCAGCACACATAGTTCAAAGACATTATCATTTAAGTCTATATATAACTTTGATTTGATATCCTAATGGTAACATTGGTAGAATTTTTCACAGAAGTCACTTTATCATGAATAATATACCAGTTGTGTTGGTTTATATTTCAGTTGATATGACACCTTTTTTTTGTAACATTTGCTTATTTAAAAAGCAAATTACACACCTAAACTTATAGATGAAGTAAAAGAAACAGAACTTTTCTAGAAAAAGTACTCACTTTCTTCACTATATTTTTAGATGGAAGCTGGGCCCTAGTTGACTGCTCTATATTCAGATAATTATGAATATGAATTTTGTCACGTGAGAAATAAACCAACACATGCAACTATGAGACCCAGTTTGCCACCAAAAAAAATCCCCAGCAACTAACTGAGAACTTCCCTTGACAGCATGAAGTGCATTTATTTGGTATTTATGTTGTCCAAACTCTTCTGCTTTTGGCATACTCCTAACAGATATTTACACCAACAAAAGCTGTTGTAGTAGTCCTGCAAGAACAGAAAACAATATGAAATATGCATAGTAAAAGAAATATGGAAGACTCTGATAAAATGAAGACACCTGTAACTTTTTTACAGAGTTATGGAATGCAGGAGAGGAAGCCAAGAAAGAATATAGAAGACAAAGAAAAAGGACAGTTGAGAACATGAGAAGCCTTTACAAAAATTGAAATATTAAGAGAACATCTGTGAGGAAACAGGACACAAAAGAATAGGATGCAGTCAGGAGCTGCCAGAGGCAAAGGGTGATGAAGTAAATGTTCTTAAAGCACCACAGGAGGAAAGTAAGATACAGTAGCCATGTCTGGGGACATCATGAGCTGGGATATCCACGAGTAAAGGAAATCAAGAATATTTTCTAAGTGAAGATGAAAAGAGAAAATTTATAAAATTTATGAGGAATAAACATTTGCATATTTCTAGAAAACAGCTATAATCTTTTTTCCTTGATGATTATGCTTATGCTTGAAATGGGGCATTTGTTGTTTAAGATCAGTATCTCCTTTTGAGCATCATGCAAAAGGAATTTCATGTGTTTTTTTTTTTTTCTCCAGTTAATGAAAATAAAAAATATGTGGAGAGGAACTGAAATTTTATTTACTATGCAAAGAATTTTGCTGTGCAAATATTTTATTATGAAATAGTATCAAAAAAAGCTTTTAATTCTAGAGCTGTAAGGAACTAAAAATCACTTCAAAATAAAATTTAACCAATTAAGACAGAAAGAGAAAATAAAGTGTTACTTAATTTCTCCTGGGATGTTTGACTTTTTTCCTTAGTCCTACCACATCAGTTTTAAAGAAAGGTAAAATAGATCTATGAACAGAAACACTATCATTGCTAGTAATGCTGGCCAATCTTTCAAGAGGAGGAGGAATTTGATCTTTAAGTATAACATATTCTTCATGTGCTTCTGCCAGAGGTGAGAAGCAGAAAAAGATGATGACATAGACTTTTTTTTAACCTACTAACATAAGAAGATAGTTGATATCTACACTGGTAGAGGAGAATACTAAGGAGAAAAATAACAGCCTTGTAACAAATTTTCAACTTCTGATTTTTTATGAAATGTCTTCAGATATGAAAAAGCAAGAACCATAAGCATATGCTTTCTTAAGAAATTAGCTGCATATTATATATGCAGATATGTTCTAAAGCTCCTATCAATTTTGCAGTCTCCTTTGATGCACAGGATTTCAAAGGGTGCAAAATGTTTGTCTCTTGAAGTTGTATTCAACATCTTGATCAGCAAAATAAATTATATGTATAAATTAAAAAAAAACAAAAACTTTCTGATCAGGGTAATGTATTGTAAATTCAGGATCAAGGGAATTGTTAGTTATACATAAAGTGACAAGGCTCATGATTTATTATTATTATTTGCTATTTTAAATCCAGGTGTGGCCCCACCAGTGCTGGGGAAGGATCACCTCCCACACCCTGCTACCCATACTCCTCCTAATGCAGCCCAGTATAACATTACCTTCTGTAAGGACTTAAAAAGCACAATTGTCTCAAACACTGCTGCCAGAGAAGGATTTTGCCATGAGGTAAGTGCAGAAAGGAGAGGCAAGGTGGTGCTAATAACAGGCCTGGGGAGGCAAGATCTGGTTAGCCCTCCCTGAGTAATGCATGCACACAAAACTCACACAAGGGCAAACTGTGTAAAGAAGCAACTGGCTGTACACATATCACTGGTCAAACAAAAATCAACCACAGCTATGGGAGGACAGATGGTACCTGTGACCACCAAAACCCTCCCACCCCCTTAAGCCACCAGTGATGGGAACTTGAGATAAGATAAATGTGGTACTATTGTCCAAATGTTATCTCAGACCTAGGGGGAGGTAAACAAAGCTGGGGAACAAGAAACTATTGCTGATAATGGCAGAAGTTATGGGCCAGGAGGAAACCAACTCTGCTATTGTGCTGAATCAGCTTGGATTGGGCAAAAGGCAATTCTGGAAGGGGAAGATTGTAACCACCTACTCACAAGCAACACTCAAAAGAGAAAGACTGAGCATTCAACTAATCAGCATTAGAAAAAAGGGAATCACTTAGCCAATAGAATAAGGGAAATATATAGCCAATGAGCATTAATTCTTCTGTTTACATCAATGTACAAATAGTGAAGTGTTTGAACTACCTTGGGACCCCCATTACCAAGAAGACCTGGGTGAAGAAGGATCAACTGCACACCGCAGATCTGTGGATGGTGACTATCTTCTGCTTGATCTCTCAGTCTCTCCCCATCCTTTTCTGTGCCTTTCACTCTATCTCTCCCTGTCTACCTCACTTTTATTGTGTCTGTGTAATTGACTTCAGCATGTGGTCTAGTTTGCAGTTTAATTTGTGCAGAGCCATCTCTCACTAATTGGATCTTAACACCTTATCTGTGGCAAGGGCACATTGCTGACTCATGATCAGCTTGGATCCACCAGGAGGTCCAGGGCTGTTTCTGCAAAGTGGTTTTCTAGACAGTTAACCCTCAGCATACTCTGGTGCACGGGATTGCTCTTCCCGAGCTGTGGGACTTCGCTGAACTTCCTGACATTGCTGTCAGCCCATTTCTCCAGCCTGTCAAAGTCCCTTTGAATGGCAGCAGAACCCTCTGACATACCAGCCACTCTTCCCACTTAGTGTCAACTGCAAACCTGCGGAGGCCACACTCCGTCTCATCATTCTGATCATTAATGAAAATTAAAATGAAATGGAAACAGAATTGAATGTGGTATTGGCCCACAGGGTACCTTGCTACTGACTAGTCTTCAGCTAGCCTTTGTGACACTGATTATCACAATTTTTGGTCTGAATATTCAGTCAGTTTTCATTCCAATATATTATGTATTTTAAAAGAAAGACCTTGAGGGCTTGTAGTTTGCCCCGGAGTACCTTGAATTGCCAATTGGATCAATCAAATTTTCCACTTAATGTGCAATGTGAAGTAAAAACCTGTGAAGCATGCAATGAAAAGAGTCATAGTCCTGTGACTAGAGCTGTCAAGTGGATTAAGTATATAGGCAAAGGTTATATGGATAACAATCTAAACTTTCATAGACTATGTAGACAATATATTTGCAATCACATTTGCAATCTGTATTTGCAGAGGAGAATGTTAGAGCAGATTTTTAATAACCACAATACATTGGATCCAAAGCTATGTGACTGTAGAAGTCATTAAGGTAGTAGAGTGTATTATGGTTATTTAGACATACTCTTCAGTATCTTTAAAGAGATTTCATTTTCTTTCTGGGTAGATTCTCACAGAAACAGCCATTATACCATTATTCCCAGTGTGTTTACAGTGCTTTGCAGCTGTACAACTTCACTAAGTTTGTTGACAGGTTTAAAGATTTCAAAGAGGTATTTTCCCATCTACATTTGAATTTCATCCCAGAAACTGTCAGAATCTGTTAGAACTAACTAGTGAGTTTCTTATTCAGCAATAACAGAACATACATTTTTATGGCTTATATCTTCTTTTATAGAAACTTTATGCAGCTTTCATTCTTTACACTGCTTATAGACCAAGAGAATATATCAAAATTTTGGTTAAGTATATATTATCAAATTATGATGATTGAAATATTACTCTTTTTTTTTTTACATAACAATTATACAAGCTCAAATGTGATATTATTTCAGAAAATAAAAAGCCACAAAAATATTATTTTAGGAATTTTTGTTTCTCCTTTTGAAGGACCATACAGTGTTTTATCAACTAAAAATTACCAGACTTTATTACATCAATACTTAGATAAGAGATGTCTAGAGATCTAAGCAGTAAGTCTTTATGATTATGTTAATAAAAATATAAAAAATACAGCAGTGGAAATACATGCTAAATTTTAACATGATTAACATGTCAGTTCACCAACATGATTATTATTGTGATGATTTGAATTACCTGTGTTTTTCTCCAGTGACTTGTAGCGGGCAAGGAGCACACAGAGCCTATTGCAAGCACATCACCACCTAGATAGGCACTGGATCCATATTTGACAGATATCATATTTCTTCTTCTCTTGCAAACTTTCATTCAAATTCAGACCAAATTTTAATGGCCTGAGATTCATTAAGCCTAGATGCAGGTGGGATACGGGGAAGTGTTAAACAAATGTATAAAAGTCAACCAACCAAAACAAAAAACAGACATCACCATGACTACTAAAAAATAAAAAAAAACCACAACCCAATGGCAAAAGAAAACCAAAGCAAGCCAGGAAAAAAAAATCAAACAAAGCTGTAGTTAAGCTTATTAGAAGCATTATCAGCCTTCAGAGAGAGTAAGGCACAGTTGATTCGCAGACTATTAATTTCTTACATTTAAATCTTAATTTGTTTTGGTCAAAAGTTTCAAAATAACTGTGATTTGTCATCTCCACTGTGAAAAATATACATCCTGCAAATCTAAATCACAAGTGATCCAATGACTTTCTAATTCACATTAACTTTTCAGTAAGCTTAAACAGTTTAATCTTCAAAATCTTTAAGCAGAACTATTATCACAGCTATGTTCTACATGATTAAAATTGCTTTCCACTTTAAATTTCCATCTTCAACTTGAACTCCTGAATCCTCTTTGACTGAAATGACATGTTACTCTGAGACTTTCAAACCATGAAAAATAAAAACTTATATTTTTGGAGGTATCTAAAGTTTTTGGTTGGATTTCCATTTTTTTATTCCAAAGTATTTTCCTTTTTTTTTCATTTATTTTTCCAGACTAGTGAGCTAAGACATTCAAATACCACATAATTGTATGTATGATATTTGTTTACCAAACAGATTAATTTTCACTCTAAAACATCATCTAATTATTCAAAGTGTTACTTCTACGTTATATAATTTTAAAAATTGTTTTCTTACACTGAAGTAAAAATACCTATATTATTGTCTTTTGTCCTGAAGGAGGAGCCTTTACAGCTCATGTAAAATATGTGCTTCAGATAAGGCTAGATAATGCTCAATGCAATTTGGTTAATTGGCTACTAAATTTCAGAGAAAGCTGAGAAAATAACTTTGTTAGATCAACATGATTGTTTAAGGAACGTATCATAGAATACCTTTAAATATATTGAAAAGAGTAAGTATTTTCTGTTTGAATTTTTATCTCTACATTTTATTAATGTATTACAATCATAATTTGAAAGCATTAAAAACAATGTGATGGTCTATATTACTTTAACTTGGAGGCTTATGTCAGAAAATTCTGCAACATGGATAGACAGGGACCCAAATTAATTTACTCGTGCTGAAATAGGTTCCTTCTGCTATTTCACAAAGGATGACTTTCATAATGTGGCAGGTTGGGATTTGGGGGGAAGGTTGTATAGGATGACCCAGGGAGTTGGTATTCAATCTTTTTCTTAGTGTCAAGTCTGACCTCCAATATTTCCTACAGCTTTGGATGCAGGACACTAGTGGGAGAAGCTGAATATGTGGAATCTATGTTTACACTTGAAATGTTACCAACAAAAATAAAAACAAAAGAGTTGGGTCTACAAAAAATAGCATGACAAAACTTATTAGGGCAAAAGAAGAAACAGCAATATTGGTTCAGCCCAGGACACATAGAAAATGTGTGACAGATATAAAAATTTAGAGCCCTTTATTTCAATATGTCTTAACTACATTTTCATGGAAATTCACAGAATTTGTTATGCAACAAGAAATACAAATTCACAAAATACAAAAAAGTGTGAGAAGGAATTAAGGCAAGGGAGAAGAGCTTTCTCTTTGGACTTCTGTGTGTAGGGGAGACAAGGAAGGAAGGAAGGAATGAAGTTAGTTTAGGAAGGAAGGGAGGAAATTAGTCTAGGAAAATATGATCAAAATATTTTCATTTTATACCTATATTGCCTGACATCTGTCATGACACACACCAAAAAGAAGCTTGTATATTCAAAAGGCATAGACAACTTAGATAATACAAAAAGCTCAATCAATGAATGCTAAAGAAATGAGAGTGTGAGTTAATATGAGATTTCAGTGAAATGAAATATTCTACTGAAGATTGCAATTAATAGATATTTTCAGAGAGTTGTTAGCTGATACCAATTTTATGCTCACCCTATTGTTGGTTAAAGATCAAATAGTAATTGGAAAGTTACATATAAAGTTTTGTATCTTTAATTCAAAATTGTTAATTCCTTTTTTTTTAATATCATGGAGTCGGTCTATAACTGAAAACTTCCAGTGAGAAATTTATTTATAATATCTCTGTCTCTGAGAGCTGATTAGAAAGATGGAAAAGGAAAGCATCTACAGTGGCATTGGGACAGGTGAGAAACAGATTTCAGTCATTAAAAATGTGGTAAAGGTACATAACAAAGCTCTGACCCACAGAAGTTTAACTAGATTAGATACAACTTATTTCACATGTATTAAATAAAACAGTTTCTGTATATTGTCTTTGGGATGAGATCTCAGAATTTGGGCTGATGAAAACAATAAGATACAAGAGACCATCTGTGAAAAATGGCACCTCTAAATCCCAAGCAGTGAAGACTTATAGATACATATATTATAACCTTGCTCAAAAAGAGTCTTTATTTTGATCATCATCCCCAATGACAGGTACAAGACACCTGCCAGATGGTGTACATCTTACTTTGAGCAAAGTGATCTTGCAGAACAGCTACTCAGTGTTTGAAGAATCCCTCTTTAGAATCTATGTTGCAACATAAGATTATTCCTAACTTAAAATCCTGAAACAGAAGAATAAAGCAGCTGCAGATAATCAAAATAATATAAACAAATTGTTTTTCCTGTTCAGAAATCACCATCAAACACTCTTAAATTCTAAGTTTAGAATTTGCTTTTTTTGCATTATTGATCCATCTGTCATGCACAACAGCCTTGGGCAGAAGGGAAAACACCTGCACTGGAGTAGAAAAGCTGCCAATGCAGACTCCCCTTTGGCAAGTGGAATAAAAATTCAACTCCTGGAGATAGGATTGTCTTGTGTCTGTCATCATCCACATGTTCCTTGGGATTGTTTTCAACTGCTGAAGTTAGCAGCATCTAAAATGTGATAGAGGCTTGCAGTTGTCCTTAAAGCATTCTTAGACTTAATTTTTTAAACAAAACTTCAAAACACTGCACCAAAGAGCCTGGTGAGCCCTGGATTGCCAGAGTAAAGGAATGGATGCAAGAAAAATTCCTACATACTGTCACTGCCCGAGGAGTCTCCTTAGACCTGAGACCACCTCAGGAGGACGTGCTGTGGTGTAAATCCTGATTTTTCCCAAAGCCGCCGATGAGAGATTGCAGGAGACAGTTTTCAAAGGCTTCAAGGTTTGTTTATTGTTTCTTGTCTCAGGAACTCTTTGCCCGGCTCACAGCGCTCTTCTCTGCTGGGCACCCAGGATGGAATCTGCCTGGTGAAGGCAGGGCTGATCTTATATAGTCTACATTAAGTGCTAAATGTTTATAACAATTTTCCAATGCAGTACAGTCTTGTTACCTGGTCCAGCTCTGACCCCATCCAATCTAAAAGTGCCAGCATGTCACCCAGCATGGATGACATGGAGAAGAAGGAGGAAGAGGTATCCACACCCCCAAATTCTCCATCTTGGCCACGTGTCCCTTATCACAAACATTACTAAAAGTCTATTTATCTACGTTCTAACAAGCTAATTTACACTTTACTAATCTTGGTGGCTTGTTTCCATTCCCTCTGTGTTGGTAATTTCCCCCAGGGGTGTGAATTCAGTGCCTGAGACACCAGGGTCTCACTCAGGGCTCTCTGAGACCCTTGCCAGGGGGGTTTTGAGACCCCCAAGGAGGCCAGGGGTATACCCTGGGCTCCCACAACATACAATTATGGTTCAAAAAATTCTGTAAATGTCAAATTCTGACCTAATGGACCTGTGAAAGCCACAGACTGTAGATCTATGTTGTTATTATAATATAATGTTGTTGTCAAATATTCCTAATTTTTTTTCACCTGACCCAGACAGAGTTTATTCTGGATCTTTTTCTCTTTTAGATACAAATATATGCCAGAACAGTAAGGATGTCCCTTATCCCTTGAGTAAGTCATGCTAAATTACCATATCTTACAGACAATTCCGAGTGATTGTTTGCAATTTTGGAACTGAGGGGTCACAAAATTCAAATCAGTATTCTCCTCTCTCTCCTCTCTAGCCAACAGTACTTTATTTAAAATAATCATGCAAAAAAGGCTTATATAAAATGAGACTGTGTTCAGGTGACAGTTATTCTGACCCGGTTTCAACCTTTTTATTCAGCTGATTTGAATTATTTCCCACATGTACCTCTTTCTCTCTGACTGGCAGGAAACTCAGTAACTATCTCAGTTAAAGATGTCTGCACAGAGGTAGCTTAGATTCTTCTCTGGAAGTTCAGCATCTTGACAGATGGGCCACACTTCTATTATCCAAATGCTTATACTGAAATATTTAATTCTTCACACAATTTATTAAAAAAATTGCTCTCCTTTTGGCATTGGAAACTTCATACTTACCTGTAGTCAGCTCCTATCACCACCACAAAATGATTAATGATTAATGATGAGGAAAATGATTAATGTTACCAATCGTAACATTATTAATCTTGATGTCTTTTCCATGCCATGAAGTAAAGATATTTCCTGATATTGGGAGCCATCCACAACGCTAGACCTCATTCTCTATAATCCCAGCTTCTCACTTCTCTTATTTAGCATTTGATAATAGGATGCAATACAGATTCAGATACAGAATATTTTTAATAGTACTCTATGAGCTGGTTACCTTTGCAAATCCTTGCCTCTTCCTCACATGTTGGTACAGCAGTCTAGACATCACCCTACACCTATGGCACAGAGTTAATGTACCAACATTTCATAGATAGGAATGTAGGAAGCTACCATCTTGAATTGGAGATAATGAGGTAGTTTTCCTCTCACAGCTGAGAGTCCTATCTGCTCATGTAGCACTGTGGGTGTTGATATATCAGTGTGGATATTGAATGTTTCCTGCCCCTTTTTAGTTAATGTATGAATTTACTTACATTTTTCACCTGCTCTAAATAAGGACAACATCCCCAGATCCCCAGTACATGTAATGTTACAATCTTTTGTTGAATTGATAGCTAAAATTTCAGTGATCATGCAAAGGCTAGAACAAGAGGTTAAGAAGAGAAAACAGGCATGTTTAGTGTATGATGTAGTTGAAGAGGTGAAATACCATTATTCAAAACAGTTCATAAGAAGTTGTGGTTGTTCAGTTACACTGGAAGACAGAAAATTTAAAGCAGATAGAAAAACACCTTTTTTAAGCAACTCACCTCTTTCAGTCAGGAAATTCTGTATCAAGGGTTCAGCAGAAGGAAACCCAAAAGTTTGGGGAGGAGTACAGACTAATATCAGGGAATCTGCCAAAACTCCAACATAAGAGTGTTAAGAAGGAATTAGACAATTGCCTGATAGGTAAGTTTCAACAGCAAGTTCAACAGCAAAGGCATTTTTTGTCTTCTTGAGAATTTCCTTTAATCTTAGTGATCCTTCTAGTTCAGTGTCTTTGAAATTAAGACCACATTTTAAAAAGACGGAAAAAGCTTAGCAATGGGAAATGTCAAAAGCTGATATTAAATCAATGCAAAATTTTCCTTAGCAGAAAGTCCTAACATAATACGAAAATATGCCCACAATTTAAGACAATAAATTTCCTTTTTCTTTTCAGTTAGGTTTTTCCCCCATTTATTTTTGCTGATATTGTTTGTGTTTACACAATAAAGAGAAATATATACAGTATTCTTCATTTTAGAGTTTCAGACTATTTTTGTCTTTGCGAAAAGCAAATATATCAGTATAAGGAAACTGAAACCACAAAATGGATATGGAAATAGGAAGAACCAAGGTAAAATTCCAACCTTCACTGGAAATAAAGAAAAAGCAAAGACTAGTCATTATTTGGGACCACTCCTTAAAATGAACTGCAGCATGTTAAAAATGAAAACAAAAACAAAACAAAACAAAACAAAAAAAAAACCAAAAAACATCTGCATTAATTTTATTATTTTTTTTCAAAAAGTAAAGGGTTTTTTTCACTTTTAAATTATCGCACTCTTACACAAGACTGACACTTCATACTCATTCTTCTCTATCTTCTCTTTTATCCTCCAGAAATGTATTGTCAGTAAAAAAAGGACAATTTTCAACTAAGAATTTTTAGTAGGTGTAGTTTGAGCAACAAGCAGATATTATAGTTCCTATCCTATAAGAATGTAGGGCTGAATACAAATACAGTTGGAAGATAAACTTTCTTCAGGCATATATTTATTGATAATAGTAAGCTTTTGATATGCTCTATAAATGACATTTCTGGAGACTGTGAAAACAACCATGAAGTTTAACTTCCCATCCCACATTACAATCCATGCTAAATCAAAACCTTCTTTCAAGACTCTGATGAGAATGGTGGAAATTTTGTCTTCTAAAAGTATTGATTGTAAATGGCTGTCAGTTGCTTATACAACTTTGTTTTATATAAATCTTTAGGGAATATTTAATTAAATCATAATTGCCAAAAATATCCTTTGTCAGGCACTACAGGACTATAGGGAAATGGAAAGACATGTTGAAGAGAAAATCTCAAAGACCTATTTAACACAAATTAAAATTAACTTATTTTAAATAGACTAGATGAAATGAACAGTCTATATCTTTGCAAACTAACAGTTCAAACATACTTTGAAACAGATAGAAGAGTATATTAAACTATGAAGCATGTAATTGATTAGGATATGAAACTCATGAATAATAAGATGGCAAGAAAGCTCAACAATAATGCAACACCTCCAATCTTTTTCTCTCTTGTGATTGTGCCCCTCAGCCCTCCAGTTTGCAGTTCCCAAAGTGCATCAAACAGATACAGAGTTGAATTATCTCATTAACTATAACAACGTAGCAGGACATTCATTTCACTTTCACTGCACAGGTACAGATCAATCAATTGGATCAATAAAATCAGCACTTGCTACAAAATGAAATGCTGATCTTTTTAATGAGTCACATAGACACAATATTTTGACTGTATGAATTAGATTGGAAAATACAGGTTGTTGGTTACTGCAAATGTCAGCTTGTTGCTCCATAGGTGGGTGAAGACATCAAAGAAATGAGTTGTCCATGTTTGACTTCAGGAATTTACAACATAAGGATCAAAGAATAACATGAAACATTCAAAAAGGAAAAGTAATCATTAGGCTAGGTACAAAATAATATTTTAGAATGCAGTAAGAAAGAGTACTTGAGATTCTTATTAGGCAATTCAGCATTTGAAATAAAAAAAAAATTCTGTTATTTAAAATACCATTCTTGTAAATAGTCAAGACTCTTTTGAATTAATATTTTTAAAGTTTAACCATTAAGAGTTTCTACAGAAAAGAGATCCTGTGTTCATTGCTTCCCAGACTTCTTTGTTCACTGCTCCTATGGTCTCCAGTTCAGAGAGACAGAGAGAGGATATTAACTTGTGTCTTTTTCTTTGAATTTGCTTTTTCCCCAAGATATTTCCTGAGATTATTGACTTTTGCATACTGTGACAATATGCTTCTCTGTGTCATCTTCACTGCAGCTTTCCTGGCACCCTGGAAATTTACAAACATTATTCTTTGTGATAGAAGCCTAATTAGAAAATTAGTAAAGAGAAGAAAGCTGGCAAGAGGTTTTAAAAAGAGAGTGGCCCTTGATGAACATGAGCATATGTTTCAGTCTAATTCCTGCTTTTTTTTCTATCTGATTTTTTTTTTTTTTTCATTAGAACACTGATTTGTGGCTTGCACAGTATAGGTTACTGAGCAGGCTTCCTACACACTCCAGAAGAAAAGACTGAAGCATTTGTGCTTCCTTCTGTTATTTTGCACCACTGCCTGTACATAAAACTGAGTGCTCCAATGCTTGCTGTAATGGACTAGCAGATTTTGAAACTCACTATCTCTATGGGATCAGTCTTGCTGACATCACAGATTAAACAGGGAATAGCCTGAATGAAATTACAGAGCCAATAGAAAGACCATAGTTGAAAATAAATGTTCTTTACAGTTCCAAAGTGTCTTGAGCAGTTTACATGAGACTCTACAAAAGAAAGTAGAATTTTTAAATTACTTAGAAGACAAGCCTAAGTATTAAATGTTTTCACCCCTGATATCCTGGGATTTTCTTTTATTCCCAGTTCTTAAGATCACGTTTTATTAATATCAGGGACATAAATCCTTTGCCATAATTCGATTAAGTCCCGTTCAATTTCCTGAATTAGCAGCTAGTTCTTCTAAAGGCTGATTGTCCTCTCAATTTTTACATTTTTTTGTCACTCATAGTATTAAAGCAGGGAGAATATTAACAGGATTAAGACAGCATTGAAGGCCACAGTAATTAAGACAGAATTCAGGGACACCTACACTTGGTGTGTGTGATACAGCTCCAGACCAGATTTAAATGAGTTCTGCATAACTGCTGAGATCTTAAGAAGAAGGACTGTGGAGAATTACTGTGTAGAAGGAGAAAGAAAGCAGTGGAAAGGAAAATTCTATTCTAACCTCCACAAGTGATAGTGCAGCACTGAGGAACAACATAATGGTCTGAAAAAAAACTTGAGAACTCAGACTCTCCATCAACATGATAACAGCTGATCAAATTTCACTTAAACATTGTTTAGCTTATCTATAATGAACAAACATTGAACTGGACAAATTCTGCAGTTACTGGTAAAATCTCACCTTATGTGATGTTGTATGTCACTCATAGTAGGTTTTAAAGAGACACTGTTAGTTAAAATAGGTGATTTGTCCTTTGTGTAGAGATGCCTTTCTCATGTCCTTGAAGAACCAACTGGTGAAGAGTCTGAAAGTATTCCCTCAGCTGGTTGATCCCATTGGCACACACAGTGTTTCTCAGTGCAGCTAATTAACTGTGGAATTTGAAGTGACAATGTGTATTTTAAAATTAGCTCAATTTCTTTGCGTGGGATACTTCGGAGTTGTGGCACTATTTAAATATTCACAAGTTGTTCTTATCTGGTCTGTAACTGCAAGTCAAAAATGTTAGGCATCTTCCTAGTGTGCATCTCTTTCTTGTACCATATTTCATATATATCTTCATATATCTATCTAGATGGCTTGAATACTCTGCTGCTGTTAAAATGGCAATTTATTTTTGTATTTAAGCGACTGACATGAACTTACTCACTCAAGGCTCTGATTCCTATTTAGATTCAGACCTTGTTAACAAAAGGTAGGCATCTATTTTCTTTGAAAGTACTGGACTTCACCTGGCAATATAGGACAGCATCAGTCTTCTGTAGATCCGGTCAGATATAATCTCAAATGAGAATATCTTTTATGAAGGCAACTGATCTGAATTTCTCAAATACAAAATTTAGATGACTAAATGTGTCAAATTTGCATTGACACTCGTCTGCTACAACGGATAATAAATATTCCTGTGTATGACTAAAATATTTGTTAAAGCTTGGTATTCTTATGGACAAACCATATCTAGCATCCTTTAGTTTTATCTAAGAAGCACAAACTTATTTAAAACCTCCAGCCATATAATGGACTTTAGACTATAAATATATAGATTATAAATAATTCAGCTGATTAAATGTAGATCAGACATGCTTACTCTATACCTACAGCTTTGTGAACAGAAATGAAACATTTGTGTTCTTTCTGTGCTGCCCAGTCTAGTTCTTTGTATTAAGAAAGAATCATAGCTGAACTCTGTGCAATTGAACATTACCATTGTAGCCTCCTGCACAGTCCTCAAAATAGTTTATTTTCTATTTATGTTGAAGGTATGAATTTGCTGGATCCTTTCAGTTCATATGAAGATGAACTTATGTAAAGATTATCTAACAAAAGGATGAGGAAGGAAGGAAGGAAGGAAGGAAGGAAGGAAGGAAGGAAGGAAGGAAGGAAGGAAGGAAGGAAGGAAGGAAGGAAGGAAGGAAGGAAGGAAGGAAGGAAGGAAGGAAGGAAGGAAGGAAGGAAGGAAGGAAGGAAGGAAGGAAGGAAGGAAGGAAGGAAGGAAGGAAGGAAGGAAGGAAGGAAGGAAGGAAGGAAATCTTTGTTTAAAAAAATATAATTATTAACAGATCTCAACATCTTCCTTGTTTAAACAGCTACAACTCCTTTGAGCTTCACAGAGAGCTGAAATGCTTCTTCCGAGATCAATTAGCTTTGATACCAAATCACAAGAAATGCAAGACTTTGCAAAAAACAAATTTCACAAATAGTGTTTACTGTGCATTCTTGAATTCAGACATGGTTTATATTTTAAAGCTCGAACAATTTTTGATGATCAAGCATTGTGAGAGACTGGAGGAGATTTTGGGCTCAAAACCCTTCAGGCACATGTGTGAGTGGAAAGGACAGGTTGGGTCTTGCTCTGGTGATGCAATGCCCTGCTCTGCACACCCCACCCCGCCAGGGTCTGCATCCCAGCCTCTGCAATGGTCACCAAGCCCTGGCACACGGCAGGCAATGCTCCTCATCCATCCCTGGGGTCCCTAACCCAACTCCTGACTGGCACCAGACCAGAAGTCTAATCTAGGGGAAGGGCCCAGGAAAGCCAAAGGGTACTTGAGCCAAAGAACAGCATGTCTTGAGCCTGCCTTCCCTTGGATTTTACATAAATTGAAACATGTGCAGTAGCTATATTTGTTCTTTGATAAATTGTATGGGCTTAGAGCTTGCTAAGTTAATGTTTTGTGAGATGCTTGATGTTGATTGAATATAGTTTTACACTTTTGCCAGTCTTCCCTGATTTTCTGAAGTTTGCTTGTAAAGTTTTTGTTGTTTTGATCTCTTGAGAATATATTGTCAGTATTTCCCCCTTGCATCTAAATCAGGGTATGTAAAAAAACCACAAAAATGTACTCCCCTTTGAGTGACTTGGTAATGGAGTTCTGGAGCTTTACAGCCATTACAGGAGAGTCCAAAATTGAAGCTTATCAAAGTTGAATAACTGTACTGCTGTTCATCCCTTCTTCAGATAGCATGTAATTAAGTCTAAAACCAAAGTAATAGGAATAAGGAAGGCTCTGCCATAGGCTTGACCCCTCTGAAATGGGCAGAACTCCTCAGCAGATTCTATTGCTCAACAGAATGGTCTTTGTTCCCTACCTTTGTGTTAGGTTTATGTGTCCAAGTGTTGGCAGTGGCAGCAGTTCAGGGGTGGCATCTGAGAAAAGAGAAGATGGGCTGCCCCATCCCAGGTGCAGCTGGTTTAATCTGGTTAAAGGCAGATCCGGGGGAATCTTCTGAAGGACACAGCTGAGCTCAAGAAATACTTCCAATGCCTCTGTGATAATATTTTTAAGAAACCAGCTGTGAGAGAGTGAAAAAAATGTGAGAGAAACAGCCCTGTACATACCAAGGTCAAAGGAGAAAAAGATGGATGAGACATTCTCAGAAGACCAGGGTGAAGGAATTTGTTTCCCTGCAGCCCACGGAGGACCATGGTGAAGCAGGTATCCATTTGCAGCCCATGAAGGACCCCACACCAGAGAGGACTGGGGAAAGCTGCAACCCACGGGGACCCAGAGGAGGGTCCTGTCAGAACCACTACCCATGAAGGATGCACACTGGAACAGGGAAAAGTGTAAAAACAGAGAGGTGTGGCGAGGAGCTATTGCACAATAACTATAACCCTCTATTTCTTTAGCTTTTCTAGACATTATGCTGGCTGAACACCATTTTTAGGGCTTTTATTACCTCAACAGAGACTTGTATTTTACCAGTCTTAGATAATGTTCTGCTCCAATCACCTTTGTTTATCTACTATCTTGCCACTTGACTTTTTTTTTGTGGAATTGATGATGTTAAGCAAATAAATAAGGAAAACATTTGAAGACTTTCTGCAGAACATGAAGCAAATAAGTAAATGAGAATGAAGACAAATGAGCATGAACACAGACTGACCTTTTAAAACTTTCAGCATACAACACCGTGGAGACAAGAAGCTCGCTGTGGAAGGTAAGTGTACAGTACATGTTCTTACCAGCAATAGCAGAATTATAGAAATTGTTTCAGTGCCTTTCCATTGAATGCCCTCACTTAATCACTTTTTAAGAAAAATGTCTTTCTCGGCAAGCTAGTATAATTTTTGTATATAAAAACTTTTCTTTATAGTAAAGTTTATTGATGAATGCCAGATGTGCATGGCTTTTTTTCCTCTATCTCCATTTCAAATATTCATTATATTTCATTATATTACACTATCATGTGGAGATGTCTGGATTATAGTCATAGTGTTTTAAAGCATATATTTTATTTCTTTTTTTAGGTGGGAAGTGGTTTATTATTAAAGAAGTCTGAGTATAAAAGAAGAGATTTCTACTGAAAAACATGGTATCAAAAGTGAGTGAACGCATGAAGAATAATTCAGAATCCCCAAGGGACAGTTACATTACATAAGGCTGGGTCACAGGAATGGGTTTGTGGAATATTAACTTGCCTATATTTTTCTTCCCAAAGGCTTTAATAAATTGCTTTTTAGAACTGCACTGCAGTATTACTGGGGGAATAGGTGGCTGTGAATACTTAAGTTCAGCATACACTATACCTTGCCTCAATTAAGATGTATCTCTGAGGATATTGTCTACATAGAAATTGAGAAAATGCATATTGTGTGGTTGGAACCAGACATAAATGAAATCTCTCAGGTACAGCTATCAGTATAAGTGTGGTAGCACAATATTCCAAGAAGTAAATGAGGCAGTCCCAGAAAGCTGTATTACAGCACTGTTGTGGCACTTGTACTATACTGACATGGTAGCTGAACAAGCTACATGGAAACTATCTCAGATATTTTTAAAGAAAAGCTGAATAAATATATTTATGAGATGTATACAACTTGATAGGCAAGATGTATATAAGCAATAAATGTATTCTAAATTGTTGTGTTGCGGACACAGAAATATGTTACAGATGTTTCATAGAAACAAAGGCATCTATAGCAGAAGATATAGCTGCTGCTGAGAAAAGGATGTTACTCTACAGACTACATCTGCATTCACATGGTAGTGTTTGTACTTGCTCTTTGTCTGAGTAACTTTCTTTTAATGAATACTTCCTCTTTTTAGTTGTTAAGTAATGTGCAGAAATATGTTTTTATATGATAAATCTTCATGCAGGGGAATATTATTTTATGGAACTGTAGAATGACGTGGGTTGGAAGGGACCTTAAAAATCATCCAGTCCCAAGCTGCCTGCCATGTGCAAGGACATCTTCCACTAGATCAAGTGGCTCACAGCCCTATTCAATCTGGACTTGAACATTTCCAGGAGCAGGACACCCACAGATTCTCTGGCTAATGTGTTCCAGTGCCTCACTACCCTCACACTAAAAGATTTCTTCCCAATATCTGATCTAAAACTTTTTCAGTTTACAGCCATACCCTCTTGTTTTTATCATAACATGTCCCAGCAAATAGTACCTCTTCCTCTTTCTTGTAGGTCCACTTAAGGTAAAGGAAGGCTGCCACAAGGTAACTTCAAGCTGAGCAGTCCCAGCTCTCAGCCTGTCTTCATATGGGAGATGCTCCAGCCCTCTGAATGTCCTCATGTCCTTCCTCTGGGCTCTATCCCACAGGTTCACATCCTTCCAGTGTTGGGGGCCCTACAGCTGAACAAAGTACTCCAGCTGGGCTGTCATGAGAGCAAAACAGAGGGGAGGAACCACATCCCTCTGCCACGCCACTTTTGATGCAGGACAAGTTGACTTTCCAGGCTGCAGGCACACATTGCTGAGTCACGTTGGGCTTCCCATTCCCTGCTCCCTCCATCAGGGCTGGTCTTAATCCATTCTCCATTCTGTCCATATTTGTGTTTGGAATTCCCCTGACCATGTTGTGGACCTTGAATTTGTCCTCACAGAGATCCAAAGAAATTTCTTCTCCAATACAATCTAATATTCAGACATTCTCTTGATCTTTCTTTCCATCTCACTTTGTAAGGTTTCGATGCTCACTGGAAGCTGAAATTACTAATAGGTCCTACGTTTTTATAATCTGATGTTCAGGAGAGGGTGAGATTTTTATTTTTTTAATCAGCATTCTGTGAAAGGTTTTCTAACCCTCTGTAGATGTTTAAAAATGTAATAGATGTTCCTGAGACATTACAGTTAAAATCAGTCTGCACACTGCAAAATGGTGTTTGCTTACATCCACGTTTAATGCTGGCAAGAGTCCAAATATTACAGGTTCCTATTCTGCTCAGAATTGATGACTAAATAAGGATTATAGTAGGCATGATATGAGTTTTGATGTATATGAATAATAGTGTTCCAAATATTTAAGAGTTAATTTGCTGTCATTTTTGTTTCTTCTCTCCTTAGTGTGCTTACAGTCACAGTTAAATCCTGCCTTTCACGAAATGTGCCATTCATGAAATGAATACTCTGCTACAATGATTATCAGTGACTTTTAATTATTGATAGTTCAGAATACTTGAGGGTATATACTCCAGCAATCTGCAATTTTTCACATATAAAGCATGTTTTTCCTCAATATATGTACTTGTAATATAATGTAAATATATTTTAACCTGTAATTTCAAATACATATAAAGGGCATAGACAATAACATTAATTAGAAATTTGCTTTATATACAATATTACATATTATGAAGGAATGTTATTTAACAGATATATTGTGTGGATCAGTGAATGGCTTTCCACCATCATATGATTATGGGGATTTGTCTTTGCTTTCCCTTCCGTGGTCCATCTTTCCATTCCAGAAGGCAAATTTCCCAGGGTAATATGTTAAATTTTGTTACTATACTTCAACCTTCAGGTTGATATGTAACACTAAAGTTTGCAATATTCTTTGCAAGCACGATGAAAAACAAGGACCATAACCTTAGCTGGTGCAGATAGCATAGGATTTTTCAAGTAATCTGATTTATATCCAGTGAAGATCAGATCATAGCTGGTAGTCTGCTTGAAGCTATGTGTAGGTTGCATATTTCATTACCTTTTTGATGGCTTTTTGGTGCCTTGCACAATAGAGGTAGTAAAAGGACAATATTGAATATAGATTCAAAATCAAGTATCATCACTTAGGCAGAAAAACAAATTTGCAAATCTGGAACATTTTTAATTTCTATTAGGAACAGATTCATAAAATAAGAAAAATGAGACTAATGTAAGTTGCTGTGAAATACCATTTTCTCCCTCTTGAAAGTCTTCATGACAACAACTTTTCCTCTCCCAACAATTACTGACTGTTGGACAAAATTTAAAATATAACTGGATATCACTGAAACTTCTGAAGACAAGACCAAGTTGATTGTAATAAGCACAAAATATTCTGAGGTAAGAGGAAAATAACAGAAAATAATTATAATTTGTATTATCATTAGATAAATTTGCAAGCTCGGATACTGGAGGGAATAACTGAAACATGCAAGTTTTCAAATATTTATGCAAGAACTAATGTGAAAAAAAGCCTCTTTCCATTCGATCTATAAACAAAGACTAAACTTTATATAAATTTGCATTACCTCAGTCTGGCTCTCAAAAATATTATTGGAAGAACCATTTGGTATTTCAAGAGAAATATAATGATTTATTAAGGTATGCATAGCACAGTCATTGCTAGCTTGCATGTGTTAAATATCAATAGTTTTTGAGTTTCCTGTAATCAGATATGATTATGTGAGGAAAAAAATCTCAAAGAATCTGCAGTTGCTTAGGCTTTTGACAAACTGGAATTATGAGGTAGGTGTGTAGTCATTACTCTGCTTGGATCCTCAGGAAGGAGGTGGAGAAACATTTTGAGAATAAGATACATATTTCTTTTTCTTTAGCACAATTGCACGTCTGTCTGGACTGCTAAGTGGCTAAAACAAGTAAGTCTGAAAGTCCTCTTTCTAAAGTCAAAAAGTAAATTCAAGCACAGTTAGCAGAAACACCTAGATTTACCTTGCCCTATATTAATAGCAGTCAAGAGAGGTATTACTTGATTAATATTTGTCAATAACTATGACATTCTTATCTTGATGACTTTTCTATCATCAAGACTAGTATGTTATAAGCACTGCCAATACAACTTTCCTGTGATGGAGTTGTGCCAATCTCTAGTATCATTTGAATGAGCAGATACTGACCTCTGTAAATTAGTTGGAGCTGGGAAATAATAGTCTATTATTTCCAGCAGCTTTGAAATTGGTAAAGAAATATCCTGTCTTTTTTTTTCCTTAACATCAACATTTTCATGGGGAATTCAATAATGCAAAACCTTGGAAATGTATGGGCCTCAAAGTCTTGACTGGTAAACACTAATGTCTTCTAAAGTTTAGAACAATACACCATTTTGAGGTGTATCTTGTTACTAAGGTAAAATATATCTGTAATGAACCTAAAAAACAAGGTGTATAATAGCAAATTGAGTTGAGATCATCCTTTGGGCATAACCATGTGTCCCACCTCAATATTTCTGCACTTTTCTTATCTTGTGATTATCCACTTTGTGTTTTCAAAATACTCTATGCAGGTAAGGTTACAACTCCAAGGCTCCTGGGGCCCCTTAAGCTATGTCAGGGGTGTGTTTGAAATCAAATCCTCATGGCTGAGACTGAATAGGATGATGATCACCTTACCCCTAAATCTGTTCAAGGCCTCTAAGCAGGGAATTTCCCTGTCTAGTAACTTCTGTGGAGAATAGTGCAGTAGAATATGTCAGAACATTGAATCTGGTTAATCCCAAAGCACAGTGGGTATCATATCTACTTGAAAACTTAGTGGATGAAAAAGGTGAGGTCAGCTCATCTTTTAATTATAGGGCATTATAGACTGCTAACACACTTCGAAATTCAATAAAGATGGATCATTTAAAAAAATCAAACAGCTTAATTAATGAGGTCAGGAAATGTATCACATAAAGGTTGGTAAGCAAGTAAATCTGCTTACACTCTGCATGTTAAAACTGAAAAAAAATATTTAACATAGTATTGCACCTGTAGTGAGATCAAGGCTGACATTCTTCTTTCATGATTGTTTTTCTGTGGCTCAAAGCTACCTAAGGTCCAGAACCATTAATACACTCCTGAGACTATTCTATCTCCCCATGTTTGTTGGTACTTTCAGTCTTTCAGAGGAATAAAGGTAATCTGCTTTGAATTTCCATTGTCCTCACATTTTCCTTTCATTCTGTTTCTATTTGGTTGCTTATTTATTTTCTAGTCTCTGCTTTTCAGTCTTTCTGGCTTTTCAGTTTTTTTAATAGTCTTTCATCTGTCATTACACATTCTGTTTTGAACAGACTAGGAACTCCAAACAATGCTTAAATTCAATCAAGCTTAACAACCGGGATGTTTAAATGATTTGTACACTAGGTAAAATAAATGTTGTAGTGTCCAATGGGATGATCCTATCAGAAGATACTTATTTTAGAAGAAAAGATGACTTCATGGATGAAATTTTAAAATTGTCTTAGCACTTGTGTCTTGTGTTTTATTGGAGTGAATCACTAAGCTTATCAAAACAAAAGCAGACTGCTTCTACAATTATGTATTTGGAATTTGCATATATATGTCAAACAACTTGTGGTGTCTAGTGTGTGACATGTCTGCTTGTTCATGTGGAACATAATACATACATTTTTTAGCTTCTGTCCTGGTAACATAAAAAGAGAAATCAGCAAACAAAATATAATTCTGAGTGTTACCAGCAAAGTAGATGTCATACCTTTCACATGCTAAGGTATCTTCTGACCATACAAACACAAGAATTGCAGAAAATATTCCTCATGTTTTGAGTACATCTAGGTGCTGACATCTGTTATAGTCAAACACAAAAGATACTTATAATGATACCTATACTGAGAAACTGAAGTTTGGTAGAATGGTCTTTAGGTTTTACAGGCATACACACACACAGAAAAAATGGAGGAGAATTTTTTTTTTGACCACATATTTGTCACATGTAGCCTGTAGTCACACTTTTCAAAAGGTAAAAACATTCTCATATATTTAAGCTTAAAATATTTTTTAAAATTTTAACTTTACAGACATCTTAATGTTTTCACAAAATTGGATACTTTTTTTTTTCCTTTTGAAAGACCTCCCAAATACTTTTGAGGTCTGAACAATTCCAGATCTGACCCATTTTTTGGGGTCATGGTCTGACCTAAAAAATCTTTTTTTCTTAAATACTTGGAAGAAACTTCTTGTGTTCTTTTTGTTTTGGCTTTCATCCTTGCCTTTTTTCAACATCACTGATGGTACTGAACTAAATTTATGATGTTAGCTACAAGTGCGTGTTTAAACTTTTTCCTGAGAATATGTTCTCAGAAATATTAAGGAAGCCCATAATGTGATTTTTAGATAAACAAGATGCTGATTCTCTTCCAGTAGCAATGGTGCTCTATCTGTATTTATTTCAGAACAATAAGAACGCCCAGAAATAGAGCTATCCATAGTAATAAAATCAATCAGTACTACAGTCATGTTTACTGGTACAGAGGTATCTTAACAGCTGATGCTTTTCAATAACATGTTTTTAAAAAAAAATTAAAACCACATTCCTGTCAGGTATAGAAGAATTTCAAAAGGCTCAGAATTTTGAATGAAATTGATAGAAACTTAAAATCTTATCTGGATTATATAAGTTCTAAGAAAAATGTTTCTTGTAAAGATTCTGGGCCACTAGATTGCTCCAAGTACAGAAAGCAAAGAGTGTGAAATGTTTTGTAGTTGGTCTCACCTATGGAGAGAAAATTTAAAATAATTTAGACATTTGTGATGTACTGAGTCTTGTTTGAGTTTTATTTTAGGTATGAAGGAAATTACTTTGTATTTTAGCTGTAAGTGTTCATTGGTTCCTGTATTATAATAGCTATAGAAAGCATGTAATAACTATGTTATGAAAAACATTCCATTTTCATGGATCTTAGGGCAAATTAAAGAACACATCACAAGTGGCCCCACAGCTTTTTACAACTCTAGCACTCCAGGAAGAAGCCCAAAGAATATATTTGATTTAGTAACTAACTTTGCTAGCACAATAAGATAAAAGTGCATAGCTGCTTCTGTCTCTTATGAATGCAACAGCAATAATACTGATTACGTCTCTGAAATAAAAAGTATGTTTTAATTAGATTTTTGTTTTCTGTTGACATACCAAAGGTTTAATTTCTGTGATTTTCTTCATAAGGTTTACCTCTCTCTAACCCATGTATTGTCAGAAGGATGCATCCCAGTGGCATAATTTTACATAGCAATTTAACTGAATTGTGAAGATACAGTGGAGAAAGCCTCTAAAGTATAAATTATTTCTGCTCATCAGAATGTTTTTTTTAGCTAATTTGTTATGTTTGAAATTACGCACGCTAAAAATCTGATAGAGGTGCCCCTGCTGCATTTAATCAGATATGGAATTATTAACTGATGTTAAAAATGCTTGGATTATTAGCTGCCTTTAGGTGTTTCTGAATTGCTAACATTTTCCCAGCATATTTGGGCAAAGAGCATCTGTTTAGTGATTTCTCTCTGTTTAATGATGCTGTAGTAAATCCACAGACCTAAAGTAAAAATTCAAATAAGCAAAATAACCACATAAGCTACATTTCATGTGTCATAGAAACTGTATTTTATTTTTACAAAAAGATTTCTAAAATACTGTGTTCAAGGTTCTAAAGAGGGAAATTTAAAGTTTGGGACTATTGATTAATATCTAGTTCTATCTATCAATGAATCTATTTCACAATTGTTTGCATGTTCCTTGACATGGAAAAACTTAAAAGTTAAGCTTCAATTTGGAAAGTTGAATTGCTTTATGATAATTTAAACTTTTAATGCTAGAAGAACAAAATTAATTTTGAATTCTTCTGTAGGGAGTCTTCTAGACACCTTCCAATTTCTCCACGTGGCAAACTTAAAATTCACATTTCTGGAGCAGAATGCATTGAGATTTTCTACCTAGTGAAATAAATAAGGGGAAGATTTAAATTAAAAGAGATAGAATTTTATTTGACAACGTGAAAATAGTTATGCCATGCTAAAAGAGAGTAGAAGAGTGGTTTTTACTTTCCAAGCCTTTTTATGAGAAGTGTCACATTTGTGCTTAGATCTGTAGCACATACCACCAAATAATAAACTGTAATTCAGTTAATTTTCTTGTTACTATGGGAATATTGTATTTGTATTAATCATAGTAAATATACTATTTTCTTATCAATTAGTGAACATTATTTTATTAATTTATAATTGGTACCTGGATTTCTACATGCAGCTATTGTTAAGTAACAAATCAATTATGTCAGACCTTACCTTAAGACTCTTCACTATGTCATCATTCATTGTTTTCTGGACTTAAAGAATCAGAATAGAGAATAATTTATTTTTCAGTGACCTGGACACTGACAGGACCCTCCAGTTTGGTGTCATCCATAACCCTGATGAGACTGCATTCTGTCCCAACTTCCAGGAGAATAAATAAACTAAAACTGTGTTAGCCCCAGCACTGCATTGTCTCTGTCAACTGGAGGGCAATTGAACAAATCATAGGAGTCACATCAATTTTCAGTCCATTTTCTATCCCAGCCGACATTTATCTCACATTTCACCTGTTAGAAGAGACTGTAGAGCTCAAAGTCTGCCTAAGTCTGATCAGATTAGACCATTGTTTTGACATTTTTGCTTCCAAAAATTGATCTCTTAGGTTTTCTCAGGAACCACTCTCAGATTGAAGTCAGTATATAAATAAATGCAAGAATGCAAACTGCCCCATTTCCACCTCTCTGCACTCCCTCTTTAATCCAGTAGTTCAGTAGTTAGAAAGCATCTGGAGAAACAGATGATCTTCTGCCTAGAGGAA
Organism: Luscinia megarhynchos; assembly: GCA_034336665.1. Classification (NCBI taxonomy): domain Eukaryota; kingdom Metazoa; phylum Chordata; class Aves; order Passeriformes; family Muscicapidae; genus Luscinia; species Luscinia megarhynchos. The sequence goes on from JAPFBE010000002.1 coordinate 85,342,652, forward strand.
TCTTCTTTTTGCCAGATACATATTCTAAATTATAAACTAATATCCCACAGCAGTGGGAGAGTGGGAAGAGTGCTTACTTTTGTTCTTTCAGAAGAAAAGCTAGTTCAATATTCATTTAACAAGCAAAAGAAGACACTATACAGCATTATAATTAGACACCTCACTCTGAATTAAGGATGTGGATTGTAGTCATTAACCCAGTGCATATATATCATCAGATGTTTTAGTATTCACTTCAGGAAGGAACAGAGCATCAATATTCACTTGCAGGTGAGTTTCTTAACATTGTGCTATAGTCATTCATGTGTTTCTTCGCTGGTATGAGAAGAGGGGAAGGGCAGTTCAAGGGAAGTACTGAGCTCATGTAAAGGCAAGATTTTGAAGAATTTTGGAGAAACTTATGCTTCTTCAATTTGTTTGAATGGGAACCTTTATTTTCTTGGGAGGTGTAGACCTGGACTAATGTAACAGAATACTTTGCAGGAAGGGAAGTAGGGTGAGCAATTCCAGCCGCTACCTGGAAATGTCATTCACAGAAGTTGTTACACAAATTATCACACCTCCCTTCACAGCAGAAAAGCTGATTTCCATACCACACAGGCAAAGTTAAGCAAACATATTTTTTCCACGTCATCCTGTACAACTGTGTACTATGTTGATGCCTGAAGATATTCCTGGGCTACTGAAAGCATTTACTGTATTTGAGAGGTAGAAGATGAGATCATATCAAGTTATGCAAAAGTTAAAAAATAATCCAAACTCCCCTGTAGTCTGAAGAGTTGTGGCAACCACTGAAAAGACAGTTTAGATGGGAATGGATCTTACCACTACCTGACTGCAAAGACTATGAATTGTGGCAGTGATCCATTTCTTCTGAATATAACAGCAAAGTGACTAAAGACACTTTTTTATCACCTTATTGTCAGCATTTCTTACTATCTAACTTAGGCAGTTTCTGACTCTATAGCGATTTTGCAGTGTATGTTCCCAAAACCCTTATCCTTATGTTGAAATAAAAACTTAGGCAAATTCCAACAGGAAGAAATCCATATCCTCTTGGGGCTTTGGCATGTACTTCCCTAGTCTTGGCAGAACTATGACAAGGATAAATGGATCTCAAACAATTATATTTTAAGTCTCAAAGTGGCATGATTCTTTCTAATGTTTATTAAATACCCGGGTTTTTTTCCATGTTAAATTGTCCAGATGTCATTCCCTCAATGCATTACTTCTACTTGCTTTGAGAAATTGCTTTGCTTAACTCTTAAGGGGGTGGGCAGCAGGATGGGGACTGGGGGAAAAAAGTCCTTCACACTCTAATATCAGGCTCATGACCACCTGAGGAACCTGAAGGCACTTTAGGCTATGGGACTCAATGAAACACATCTCAGAGTCCTGAGAGAATTGTCATTGCCAAGTCACTGTCTATAATATTTGAAAAGTCATGGCAATCAGGTGCAAGCCCAGGAGACTGGAAAATGGAGACATGGTATCCATCTTTTAAAAGCGCAGAAAAGGAGGACCCTGAGAACTACTGGCCTGGGAGTTGCCTTTGTGCCTGGGAAGATCACAGAAACGATCTTCCTGAAAGCTAGGCTAAGATGCTTTGTGCTGGTTTTGTACAGCCAGGTTTGTGGTAGCAGTGGAGCCACAGAGGTGACTTCTGTGAGAAGCTGCTGGAAGCTTCCACCGTGTCTGGCAGAGACAATCCCTGATGGCTCTGAAGATGGAGAGGCTGCTGGCCAGGGCTGGGCCAAGTAGAGATGGTGGTAATGCCTGTGTCACAGCATATTTGAAGAGAATTCAAAACAAAGTTTGTAGTACAGTTGTAATTTTCCATCTAGGAGAAGAGTAAAGTGAAAGGAGAAAAGTGTGAAGGAAAACAACATGGCAACACCAAAGTCTGGGAGGATAGTTTGTAGGGATAGGCCAGAAGGAAATTTTCCTCAATGAATTACAGCTGTACTGGTTGCTGAGAAGTGGAGACAGCCTTGTCTGTCCAATGAGGATGTGAGTTATAAAAGAGTGGGTTAGCTGGCTGAGAATTGGTTGTAGATGGAGCTGGAGCTTGAGAGTCTGCTGCAGTTTGGGGTGGGGTCTGCTGGCTGTGCTGTGAGGAGGAAGGGACATGTGGTGCAAGGGACAGACAGGGTTAAGTGGCTGGGTAAGGGACAGGTTGGGGTTTAGCCAGTTATGTAGAAGGAAGAGGGAAACTTTCAGATAGAAAGAGGGGAGGAGTCAGTGCTGTGTGGATCTGCCTGTGGGGAAAGGAGTCAGGGCTGTATGGAGCTGCCAGAGAGAAGGTGTGAGAAGTTCTTAATAAAGAACTGGTGATGGTTCTAGTTGTGTGCATCTTGACATAATTACTGCACCAATGTCAGTGAAGAAGGAGGAGAGGTACTGCTCCAGGTGCCAGAGCTGCAATCCTTCTGTAGGCTGTGATGAGACCATGGTGAGACTGCTGTGCCCCTGCAGCCCATGGATCCATGGGGATGCAGAGATCCACCCACAGCCCATGGATCCATGGGGAGGCAGAGATCCACCCACAGCCCATGGGGATCCATGGGGATGCAGAGATCCACCCACAGCCCACTGGGGATCCATGGGAGATGCAGAGATCCACCCACAGCCCATGGGGATCCATGGGGATGCAGAGATCCACCCACAAGCAAAAAGCACAATATTGTTTCTAGTGTTAAGCCCAACATTATTTCAGAATCATTAAGTTCACTTTAAAACTCTACAATCTTCCTTGTTATGATCTCGTTTTCAAAGGAAACAGGGTAAATACTAATTTCCATTTTTTGCAGTTTTTGACAAGTGTGTATAGTATTTGCAATGATATAATGTGACTGTTTATCTGCACTTTGAAGAGTACAAATATTTACACTGTTTTCCAAACATCATTTTTATTGGCAAGGGTAATGCTCTTGCTAACTGAATAATATCTAATGTGAATCTAATATTGCAGGATTTCGTCAAAATTCACAATATCTGGCCTGAATCTGATCTTTTAAAGGATAAATCTATATTTTCATATATAGTTCCTTCTAGCCCAGCAAAAAAAAATTTTTGAGCTTTGGGGCATTGTTGCCAAAAAAATATTAAGGAGTGAGTACAATGAAGTATTTTTCTGATTATCTGGGATCCTTAAAGAAAACAATCAATTTTATTTTCTGTAGAAAATGGAACACAGAGTTATTTTAATATACAAATATTTTTCTTGTTTTAAAATAAACTTGTTTATTCTCATATGCTATTGATATTTCTTTGCTGTAACTTCTAGATTATAGTAAGCTGCTTGTCATAATGCATGTGTGAAATCACTGCTGCTGGAAGCAATGGAATACCTAGTATAAAGTTAAATTAAAAGAATTAAATTCATTAAAATAATTAAATTAAATTAATTAAAATTAAAGACGTGAAACAGAAATAATAAAAATATAAATGAGGAAAAATGCTGCGCAAATAATAACAAAGAATTATAAATATGTACAATAGAGGGAATTCATAAGTTTGTTCTTACATGTTACAGTAACTCTATGAAAAACCCAACCTAACAAAAACCCAAAACAATAAATTAACCCAACAAATACAGAAGATCAGAAACCTAAGGCTGTATATTACTTGACTAATTTAGAAAACCACTACTCTGGGAGGCAGAGAGAGCACTTCTATCTCTCTGACTTCCAGTTCTGCAAACTCTAAGCCTACCAGTAATGACATTGCTTTAATCATTCTTCATTTGCTGAATACAAAGTGTGAAAAACATGTACATTTCACCCTGTCATTATTACATTTCTTTAATAACATGTAGTTACTTTTTACATATTTTTAAATGATGCATATGAAAAATATATCCATATGTTTACGTATATAAATATAGAAAAATTTATAAATAAAATTTTACTATTTACATGTTGCTTTTTAGTCCTTGAGGAATCAGAAAATTGGACAGTAAAAATTATGTGCATCAAAAAAATTACTATGGATTACTTGAATGGTGCCTGGAAAAGAAAAAACAGTGATAAGTTTTAAAAGAAGACTAATCTATATCTGAAGTAAATCTTGAAGATTAAAGACAATTTTCTATCTGAAAATAGATCCTCCAAATATTTTAATGTTTCCATATTTAAGAAAATAGAAATCTCTCATGGGGAAATAGCAATATTCATGTTGAAGGAGCACGCAGATTAACCATGTGGGTGGTGGCTGCAGTTAAGCACAGCTAGCAGCATAAATGGAACCATCTTTTGATGATGTGTATCAGGCCCTGAGAAACACCACTGAGGTTTGGTTAAACATGCAGAACTGATTCCTGGTAGTCTCCATGGTGCAGTTACATGTCTTGTAGTATCATGAGCAAATGTTATTGAAGACCATCAGCACGAAAGTACAGCTACATGTTTTAGATCTTTTGCTTGGATGTTAGAAACAAAGAAAATCAATTACATGGCAGAAAGGGTCTGTGAAGAGTATGGCAGGACTTGAGGAAAACACATCTGTAAAAACCAAGTTTTCTCTTTTTAACCTCACTGACATTATGTCCCAAGGCATCTCTCAGTACACCAGCTGGATTTGTCCATGAGATACTATATGACTTGTTACAGTATGACAAGTGGATGAAAAGAAACCTTTTTCCCTCCCATTTAAGGATGTCCTTCTAGTGCATGAATGACATTTCTTCTCGGGAAATTTGACCTTTCACTTTTACAGTGAAGGTCCACCTTTTGTCATCTGGAAAATCATTTATACCACTGTCAATCAAGAATTATTTCACTGGACTCTTAGTTTGTCTGGCTGTGTAGAGGAAGATGGATGGTTAAGAAATCATTGGAAAGGGCCTTTTGCCTATAAACCTTAGCATTTTTTCTAAATAATTTGTATTATTCTCACCTTATATTTGGGAACCCCATCACTATTTAGTTAAATAAACTGTTAAACTCTGGTGGTTGCATTGATTATCTTGTGGAAATGGATGAGCTAAGGAAGCAATAGGTATCTATATCTTTCTATTCTTTCCCTGTATGTGATCACACTTTTGTTTTTCTTATGTAGGAACATTTTTGTGTATGGCTATCAGCTTTATACTACAGAATAAAATACCTTCTATATATGTTATATCAACTATCTTTGAATCACTTAGTGTGAAGTGAGTCTTACTCAACAAACCCATTTGAGATTTCCCTTGCTCTTGTAAAATATTGAGTTAATATTTTTTCTATAATTTAATCATTAGTTTTAGGTGAAAGGAAGTGTGCAAGATTAATGTTAAAATGAAAATATTTTGTTTCTGATATCAGTATTTTGAGACTTCACTATTTCCAAAATATATTCTGTAAATGAGAAGACCTGCTTTTCCAGATCACCAGGTAAAGAAGATTGGTTATATTTTCTTCCATGATTACCAGACCTGAATAGGAAGAAAAATGCAAAGATTTTTGGCAGTGATAGAAGAGAAATAAAATATATTAAGAATACTTTAAAAAAGCCTGCATAAATCAGAGCAACATCTATGGTATCAATAATAAAAGAAGGAATGGTGTAATCTTAGTACATTTAGAGACAATGGTCTGTATAAATTAACCAACTAGACTATGGGAATTTCAAAGGATTGCCACAAATAAATTGATTGTTCCAAATATTTTTCATTTTTCACATAAAATGTCAATCATTAAAACCCTCTACCTTATGTATAACCTGTCCTTATTTTAAGTATTAAGTAAATAAAATAATTAATGAATATTTGACCTGGTTTTGGCCAAGACATGGTTAATTTTTTGCAATAGCCAGGAGTGGCCAGGACCATGATATTATTAGATTACCACCTCATGCCAATAATGGGGGCAGGGGAAACGGAATCTCCCTTCTGAGGAGAAGGCTGTTCTGACTGGTCAGAAGAGGTGGTAGAGAAGAGCAGATCAGTGTTTGTTTACTGTTGTAGGCTTTCCAGGTAAATAATTCCTTTGTCTTAAACGTTTTGTATTACTATTGTTACTGTCATTATTTTTTCTTCCCTCATTGTTGATTCTGGCTGTGTTCTTATCTCAACCTGTGATCTTTGCCTTTTGTGCTTCCACTTGGAGGAGTGGGAGTGAGCAGTGGCATGATTTTAGTGGGAGTGCTAAACTGGAGAATCCCATTCCAGAAACCAGATAATACTGCAGATTCTGTCTGTAGATCACAAATATTATCTGCATTAATGTCTGGGAAGGGTATAGAAGTAGCATTGCCTGTGACAAGAATATTGATCAGCCTGTAGGGAACAGGGTGAAATTTTCATAGTCTGTTTTTCGGATTTATGTCTGACCTTAAGTACAGATGATTACAGAACTGGAAACACTCATGATGATGGAACAGATAATAAAGGTTAAATTTAGTACAAAAGTATTATTTTCTTAAGACTGACTTATTAACAGGAATACAACTTACATGAACTTTTTCTGGTAGCATATTCAACTTGGGAGCTAAACTAAAAAGAGACATGCATGTAGAAATTTATCCCTTTTGAACCACTATTTCTTCAATTACATATAAAATACATATTAAAATAATATTTATGATACCCTAAAGACACAATGAAAGATGTTTTAATGAGTGTAAATTTAAAATCTAGCTTTCTCTTTGCCAGGGGTACAGTGCTAATAAGAGCACTGTAAATTTTAGTGCAAGAACACCCTTATGCCTAAATGTGGATGGAAGTACAGCCTATTCAGCCTTCTTGCAATTCACTTTTTGAAATATTTCAGGAACCTTCCTTAAATTATTATGTCAGTTAGGTCTCAATTTGATCTATTCTTTCATTTTCTTTTAAGTGTTGTTTTTTTGGTTTTTGGTTGGGAAATTTTGTTGTTTGTTTTTGGTTTTTTTTGGTTTTTTTTTGTTGATTGGTTTGTTGGGCTTTCTTTTTTCCTGTATCTCAAACAACTTTCCTTTCACTTAGAGTTAGAACTGTACTCTGCTGTTCAGTAAGTACCTGCAGTTAGCACCAGCCAGTGATTTGCTATAATAGTAAACACAGAATAAACACTTAGTACAAGAGATGTGAATATGTATAAATGTGACATTGGAAATCTACATTCTTGTGATTGATTACTTTGTAATGGCCTTTGTTACATCATAATTTGAAACATTTTCTCTAAATATAAAGAAAGCAAAAAGTCAGAGATTTTCTAAAACTTTAATTTTCATGCAGCTGAAACAAACTTTTTATATACTGTGTATATGTGGAACTAAAAATATATGATATGAATAATCAGTCAAAATCAAGCCATTACATTTAATATGTAATTTAGTTCAAAACTAAATATCCTAATGTTTTAGTTTACCCTTGTAAAAATCCTCCATTCAGTATTTTATGGATAAGTCAAATACCAAATACTTATTTTCATAATTATTCTATAAGACTTAAATATGAGTTATATATACATATAATCTTATGTAAATCTGTGCCCATATAATTATGTCTATATTTGGCCATATGCTGTTGGATCCTCAAAGCTTGTTTACTGTGGTGGTGGTTGGATATGCACTGGAAATATGTTATTGATAAGAACTGCAATATTTCAAACTGTTCTGTTTTGTTTGAACAGGCCAAGTAATTTTCTGTTATTTCCTGCTACTTTATTCCCACTGGAATAAAAGGAATGTAAAAGCATTTATTCTGACTGTCCCTTTTAATTTGTGTCTATATATTAATGTCTCAGAGTTTCCACCTACTTCTTTCAGAAATGTTTCTGTGTTTACATTTCTCCAGTATTATCATTATAACATGATTATATCATACTGGATCCAAGTATACCTTAATCATTGCATAAAGGGTTACATAACATTTTTGTAATTTGGCTGAATGTCGTTGGGAACCTGGGGAAAAGCAGCCTTGAGTTTCTCAGGCCTTCACAAGGATAAGAAGTTATAACAATGATTATACACCTGCAGGGTGCATGAGAGCTGTGTGAATATCTTGTGGTATTTTGCAGAAAGTATGTTTTCAGAGAGGTGTTGCCTTCTTGGACCAATGAGTCTTTTCTATTTTGTTTTTCACATACTAGTCTATATATATGTGTAGTGTTTCTCTCTTTGTTTCTCCATTGCACAAGGAACTGTGCTGCATTATCCTTTTCTCCCCTCTCCTATAGCCTAAAATGAAACAGCTGAAGACCAACTTTTCTAGAAAATGCACTTGCTGTTCAAATTTGGAATAAAAATTTAAAGGACCATAGTTCTGTGCATGAAAAAGTTTTGGTAATAATTCTGTTGCAATTTCTGAAACAAAGGTCTTGAAAAAAAAATTTTTCTGATCCATCTTCCTTTTAACTTCTCAGGCAAGCTAAATATGCTAACTGTAAGAAAAAAGAAATACTAGTATAACTATCTTAACAAGATAAAATATTCAAAAAGTTCATAAATGAAGGTTCTGACATTTTATTTTTGGGAATAAAAATTAAGAACCTGGTTCTGTTGCAATGCAACATAAATGGTGACATTCTTAATAGGAAAAAAAATAAAATAGAAGAAAACAGAAAAAGATAAATTGCATAGTTTTGGGACAACATAACTTTCCAAATTAAGTTTAGTCTCATGTTTGTAAAACAATTTAACTAAAGCATTAACTTAAACTAAATTGTTAAAAGAAAGAGTAGGTGTGTGTTTTTGAGTGTTTCCTGCATAGATTAGGATAGAAAAATTTCGACAGGGTTTACTTGCTTGTCTGAATGACTTGTAATAAATTCTGCAATATAAACTGTGAACAGTGTAGTCATTCCATTTTTTTTTTCATTCTATTTTTACTAGATAATGGCATTTCACAATTTTCAAAACTATGACTTCATTTTGAAAATAATGCAAGCTTCTGATACATCACACTTCTGGAGGCTGGTCACGTTATAAGTGATAGAAACTGTAACACAATAGGGTAACTGCTCAGCAGCTGTCTATAACTACAATGATGATTTATTCAAGAAATGATAAAAATTGACAGTTTGCAACCTGTTGTTCTTTTTTACTTGTACGTTATTCAATTTTCTGTTTATTTGAACAAACTTGATTTATTTTAAGAAGCTTTAATTCATCTCAGAATTAAGAAACAAAATTAAGAGACAGCAAAGTTAAAAAACATATTTTTAACTAAGTGTTAAAAAAAGATGATTTACAGACTCTGACAGGTAAATCACCCTTTTTAAATTCTCACTCTTTCTGTGTTATTAATTTTTAAGTGAGTTTCTCTTACTTTGTACAACAGAATACTATAACATGGTAGGTATTTTTTGTCATCCAGAAATTAGTTTTAAAAAAAATTGAAAAACAGGCATCAAATAGAAAGAATAATTAAATATGAGACATAAAATCACCTAACATCCTTAGTCTATCCACATTCTGTTAAACAGAGTAGATTAAAACTTGGATGAAGATTGGCTGTGAAGACATCTCACTTAATAAATGCTTTAATTATAATTTTCTTTTTCAAGGAAAACAGAGAAAAACAAAGCAAAAGTTTGCCAGAACTGAATGATATTACTATATAAAGAGAAAAGACAAATGAAGTGAGAAATCAAGTTTGTAAAAAACCTAAACATCCCAAAACATTTTGGAGGTGATCTAGGTTGTATTGGCCCTGCATAAGCAGAACAGAGCCCTTTAAATGGTTGTCTGTGACTGTCCAACACTTATTTTTTTTTTTCTTTTTTTTATGAGCAACTATCCTGGTTTTGTCTGGGATAGAGTTGGTTTTCTTCTTAGTAGCTGTCACAGTGCTGTGTTTTGGACTTAGTACGAGAAAAATGTTGGTAACATAATGATTCAGTTGTTCCTAAGCAGTGTTTAGCCCGAATCAAGGATGCTTCAGTGTCTCGTGCTCTGGTGGTCTGGAGATGCACAGGAAAATAGCATAGTTGGGACAGCTGAAGCAAACAGGCCAAAGGGATGTTCCTCACCATGGACTTTGTGCCCAGCACATAAACTGGGGGTGGTTGGCTGAGAGGGGCTAATCACTGCTGGGGGAGGGCGTAGGCATGTCAATGAGTGATGAGCAATTGCTTCAGACATCATTAGTTTCTCTTGGGTTTTGTTCCTTCCTCTTCTTTTTTTTTTTTTTTAATATTTATTATTCTTAGTTGTATTATTCTTGTACTTCATTTTCTTTGAATTACTAAACTGTTCTATTCTCAACCCATGAGTTTTACTTTTTTTCCAGTTCCTCTCCTCATCCCACATGGGGTGTGGAGGGCAGTGAGTGGGCAGTTGCATGGTACTGAGTTGCTGACTAGATTCAACCAGAAGTGGAACATAAAATTGAGAAATATTATTCAAATATTAAAACTGTAATGATACTAGAAAATATCAGTATTATCATTGATATATTTGATAGACTGAGAATATTATTACGGTTGGTTGAGATATGAGTTTAAAGACGGCATTAAAAGAGATTTAATAACCCATGATATATTTTATTTTAAAACAAACTTTTCAATGACTTCAAATAACTAAGAAGTGTTTCAATAGAAAGAATCAGAATACCTGTATATATATATTCTTAAATGTTATTAGCTATTTCAAACAGAAACTGAAACACTATTATTACTCCTTTATTACAAAGACAGATGAAGGTTATACAACTGAAAGCTAAAATAATTTTCCTTTCTATATCAGCATTCCTTTGAAAATCTATCTGAATTCAGAAATGTGCAGACTCTTTGCCTAAGTGGCATAACTGGTACATTTTGGAAATAATAATGAGGTTACAGTAAAAAAAGTAGAAATTTTTTGTCTGGCCATCGAATGCTTTCTTTATATTTTGTCAAGAGCAAACTTATATGCTCATGATCTTCAAACAGAACTATTTGCTGTCTTTGGACCTGCAATGCAGTGCTTTGGTACAGTAGTCTCTTTGGTGTCAGAAATAAGTCTTTCAAAGTCCTGCCTCCACAGCATGTGCTTTTCCAGGCAGTTTATCATTTCCCACAGTTAATCAATCTTCTAGAAATGATATAGCTATGAACACTCCCCAGGAACTTTATAGGTATGATTCTCACATGTTGAACTTGTTTGCCATTGTTCCTCCTGCCCACTGTGCCTGCTGTGCTGAAGTTATTTCAGTCTTGTCCCTGGGACTCAATAGATGATCTGAAACAACTGAGTAAACTGAACAGCTAAAAAAAAAGAACTGTTGGTAATAGATCTGTTGGTCTCAATATGCCATGTGAAAAAAATGGAGTTTTGATTAGAGATGGGGGCCAGATGGATGAACATCAGCACTTCTCTGGGACTTCCCTTGTTCTAGTCCACAGGGACACAGAAAAAACAAAAGACAACACAAGAGCAGGAATGAGGCCAAGAAACAACCATGGACTGCAGAGAGGGATCAAGACTACAAAAGACCCCTGAAACCTTCTGACCTCTTTCCAGAATGGACTGAGCACCATAACTAATCTGCATAGAAAGTAAGGAGCATATATCTTCAGGGTGGAGAAACCTATTAATAAGAAAATATCCATCCCCAAGCCCAGGAGATGCTGGGGTGCTGAACATCTCATCAGCAGGATCAATGCTGGCACCAGGACTGGTGATCCTCTCCTTCCTCTCCTTCCTCTCTGTCCTCTCCTTCTTCTCCTTCCTCTCCCCCTACTCCTTTATCCAAAACTCACTTCCACATGCTTATATAGTGGGCCAGGGACTAACACAAATTTCCATGTCAAGTGTGTAATTCACCAATAAAACTTTCTGATTCTGGATCCTTGGACTTCTGTCATTCCTTTTGACCATTAGCATTTAGATATTTTAGGTAGTTTCTTCTTTCTTAGAGGTGAGATGTCTTAATTCCTTGCATATCTTAATTTTACGTTCAAAATATCTGACCCGATCTGGTCATTAATATATATAACAACCTTCTCCTAGTTCTGTTTCCTTTGTTCTTCAATGAAAATGGGAATTTATAATGATGAGTTAACAATTACACACAAAAATGTCTCAGTTTAAGAAATTACTCTTTCTGTCTCTGCTACTCAACCGCTAGGTTTCACTTCATCCAGACTTAAATTCCAACATGGGTAGTTAGGTTTGCCATGAGAGTAAAAAGTATTTTACAACCCGTTGAAATCAAACAGTAATGTCTTGATTTGAATAAGAACTACTCCTTGTCAAGAAGAGTTAGTGGTAATGAAACTTGCTTCATCAATTAACTGGCATATCAAAAACGAGGAATATTGTTCAAAAGTTTACTGTTGAGTGCAGGCACCCCAAATGATCTTCAATATGAACTTTGAAAATTAACCTTGAAGATGAATTGTGAACATCTCTTACAGTATTTTTCACTCTGACCTCATACAAAAAATAGACACTTAGATATTCCCTTTTCTCTAATTAATATTACCCAAATTTAAGTTCAATTTCACATGCTTTTTGCAGGCGAATCTCTACTAATTCCATTGTCATTATTTCTATTTCTTACCTAAACAAGAAGACTCTTATGATTATCATAGCTTTTTGAAGGCAGTTCTACATAAGCAACATGTTAAACAGAAACACATAAAACTACTTATTTTTCTGTTTATTTTTTCCTCAAGATCTTCCAGGGTAATTATTTTTCAGATAATTTGCTGTTCATGTTTGTAAGTATTTATCACCTTTTTATATCTTGGAGATATTTACAAAATACCTTAAGGCAATATTTCAATTTAGGTAATAATTAGTGTATTGTTCTTTTCCATATCACTAATGAAAATATAAACATATCTAGCACCTGTCACTACAGCATTCGCAGGGAAAATCCAATCAAATCAATTCAGTTGTTGGAGGACTGTAAATGCCAACTTGTGGTATCTTTCAACCTTTAAAGCAAGTTAACATTATTATTATTATAGCAAACATCTTTGTAATATAAATCAGCATTATTTCTCAAATGGTCTGGCTACATTTATTTCGTTCTGCTGGCAGTGTTGTAATAGCATTTAGAATGCTACATCTTGTTATCTTAGGCCACAGTGGTTATATCTCACAGTTTGTTTTCAGGGGAGTTTAATAATTTGGAAGGAAGATTTAAATATGAAAATGCTAAAACTAATATATTACTTTTAACTAGAAATTTAAGTTATTCAGTTTTTCAGTTTTTAAGTTACTAAGTTTTCAGATACACAGGAATTTTACAGAGGAACTCGAATAATTGTCGCGTACACTAAATGCATCTTCTACATCCATTATCATCAGGAATATGATGATTTGGACTGGATTGAATTCAGATTGTGAAAGTATATTCACTAGGTTTAAGAAGAGTATCAGCAGGACTTGCACAAGACAGAGAGAAGGAGGCAATGCTTAGAAAAAGATAAATCATATTTGATTCCTCCCAAATAACCAGACAACAGGTGAGTATGGTGTCACTGACAAACACTTTGTCAGAGCAAAAATGTGTCAGTAAACTGGGATATGTCATGTGGCTTTTGTGAAACTCATATTTTTAAAAGACAGTGGTTTCACTTTTTTACTGTCACATCTACTTTAAAAATGTAGTCTTGTGCCTGTGGCTCTTGCCATGGTGACTAAAGAAACTAAAACAAAAAGAACAGCAGACTTCATTGTTCCTTTTTCAAAGAGAGATTCAGAGAGGATATGTCTGTAAATTGTCCTAGGACATAACCCTTCTACACCCAAATTCATTTTGATCTCTTTCTTACATAAAGCAGTGTGCTTAATGTTACTACCACTGAGTTTCTTTCTGATGATCAGTGTAGCGTTTCAAGATTTTTTTCTTTTTTCTCCCGTGTGAAATAAATGTTGATTAACTGGTATAAGGACCAGGCATAAAAGTACTGGAGCAAATCTACACTTTATTATTGAACTGAGTCATTTGATTAGGATGGAAATGCTTAATCACTCCAACATAATGCAGAAGTAGCAGCATCTGAACCCAAATGCATTTCCCACAACTAGTTCAGTCTCCCAGTATATGAAGTGCATTTGCCTTTTGTAAGAAAGAGCACATCTGTTTCCCTGTTTTTTCCTCTAAACTGTTTATAAACTGTGTTGAGCTACTTCTGTCAAGACTGGGTAAGACTCAAGTAAGGCAACAATTGAATCCTATTATTTTGGTATAATAACTCTTCTTTCCCTCTAGCGAATCTTATCAGTCTCTCCCAGTCACCAGTGTCAGTTAGTGTTAGCAGCAAGAGTTACATTTTCCACATGGTATGCAGACCTCTTCAGCAGCCTTCTACCGCATATATCTGTGTCGCATGAGTTATTCTCCAAATCAATAGCCAGAAGACATGAGAGCTTTAAATATTAAGGCAGTTATGTCAGCACACTCCATCTCAGCATGAAAGCTGAGAGCCTGACAGGTTTGGCTCTCTGCGGTCTCCAGCCGCTTTTTCACATTGTACAAATTTTAAAGTGGTGGGCTTTTTGTTTTCTACTCTGTTTTGTTTTTGGGTTTTTTGAATACTTTCTTTTTTCACAAGAGCTTTTTGTATTGTCTCTGTTTTCTGTTGCCTTCTTCCTAGTAATTCTTGCATGTAATGGTCCAATATTTCCCCTGGAAAAATTTCTGCGAGCAGATAATCATAGAATCATAGAATGGTATGGGTTGGATGGGACCTTAAAGATAATCTAGCTCCAAACCCCTGACATAGACCAGATTGATCAGAGCTGTATCCAGTTTGGCCTTAAAAAATTAAAGGAGAGACACAAAGTTGATTATAGGGCTGGAGTACGTCTCCTACAATGGTTTTGATTTGTTAAATATGGATTTTTCAGTTTCCAGGGACAACTAATTGTGGCCTTCCAGATCTAAAAGGAGCCCACAAGAAAGCTGGAGAGGGACATTTTACATGTGCTTGCAGTGAGAGGACAGTGGGAATGTCTTGAAACTAAAAGAGAGTAAGTTTAATTTAGATATTAGGAAGAAATTCTTTGCTGTGAGAGTGATGAGGTGCTGGAACAGCTTGCTCAGAGAAGTTGTGGGTGATGAGAGAATTGGAAAGAAAACACAAAAAAGTTGAAGGCTGTAGCCTAAGAATAGTAAATGTTGTCTCATTCTTACATTTTATTTCTTATTTCCAAATGCAAGACTATTAGCTTTTAGCCATCTCTATTTGAGGCTATTTCTCTCCTTGTGTGTGTGAAATCTACGACTTATTCAAAGAGTTTTAAGTCTCTTGTTTTTCTTCTTTGCTATTATATATTTGGGGTTTTCCTAATGGAATAAATAATGCAATATTTTCAACCAGTTTTAATTTGCACGTAGGTCAATAATTTTTGGATAAAAGTTTAGTTGTTTTAGTTTAATTTTATTTTTAAACAAACGACCACTTACATACATTCATTTGTACATAAATACCCTCTTTCTAGACCTATTTTAAGATGACTAAATTTGAAAAATACCATTAATATTGATGACAAAATCAAATTCTTGATAAAATATTTTCCCATTAAAGAATTCTCTGACAAAACCTTTGTACAAGTGGTTTTCTCATTATATTTTCTGCACCTTTTCGAAGCAAATATTTAAGCTTCTTCTCATATGCTATGCGAACTGTCAGAGCGTTCTTTTAAAGGCATGAATTCAGGTTTTGGTGCATCTCAAACATGGAAAAAAACACTTCTCTGTTCTCAGAAAAATTATTAAAATCAACTTGACTGCTTCTTTCATCAGCTAAACTTACTATAGACAAAAAGAATGCTTAATCAAGCAAATAGTCAGATCTCAACCAAAACAATGTATAAGGACTCTGAGACATAAAGCAATTACAGTACAGAGGTTTACACTATCATAACTCTAAAACAAAAATCTAGAATACCAAAACTGAAGACTTTCCCAGGGTCCTTCCGCTTTTCCTAAAATGTTTATTAGTTATTCCCAGATCTGCTTTCCTTGATACGCAGTTGGTTTCATTCTGATACTCAGTTTTACTTTTCTTAGGATTATACTCTGTAATGCTTGGGTATGTTTAACTTAATTGCTAAATGATTGTCATTCAATAGGTAATTAATTGGCACTGCCTTAACTACATTAATAATACACACCAGATATTAACAGAGATATTTGAGTTAAATTTCTAAATTTCATTTTAAGTATGTACAGGATTAAGTGTCCAGCTGCTTTAGGAAAAGGAATCATTAGACAGTCCTGATGACCACAGTTTTAAAACAGGTGGCTATAAACAAGTAAGCGAGTTACAGCCCATAGAATTCTCTATTTCATTTAACTTTGTTTGTGAATGTACATGTCTAGGGACAGGTTTAGATTAGAGTAATTCAAGGACTGTGTGTGGCATGGAATGCAACATTATTGCTTTGCCCTGTTGACACTGGTTATGACAAGAAATAACCAACATCACTAATAAATAGGCCCAAGAGCACATAGAAATAATTCTGTCTTGAAAGGGACCAAGTAACTTCATGGCTTTACTGTCTGTACATCTGACGAGCTGGCCTCCTTTCCCTTCACAAGAAAAAGATAAAGGTGGAGAAATGCAGTGCTACGTCTTTGCCAATTAAGTAATCTTTAAAATGTCCATGTATATTGCTCACTTAATGTAATCCAATTTTTTCTAAATGTCATTTTAAATGACTTCTGGAAGATACTAACTCTCACTATCTGACTGAAAATATTTAATCTGATTAAACATGTTATGATTAATTTCAGAAATGTATTAATTTCTTTGATAAAAAAATAAATATCTGTTCTTCAGAAGGAAATTAGACACTATCTGGCATTAAATAATTTCTTAAGGAAGTAGTCATGTATTTAAGTTATGCCCTCTGATAAAAACAATGTAAAGTTTTAGTTCTTCTTTTTGCTATTCTACAATCTGAAATCACTTGTCCTATGCAAATTGTTCAATCATTAACCTCAAGACCCAAAAAGAGACGTCTTAAAATATCAAAGGATTCTTTTTTTTTTTTCCATTGACAATAAGAGGATTCTTATAATTGATGGACAGTCATAAAGATGACTGTAAGATTTAATTAAATATTTTCCAGTAGATGGCAGCCTTTCACAGTGATTGGAAATGCTGACTGATACCTGTGAAGGGTTTTGTAGTTGATTAGTTGTTATGCCTTTCCTCTGCAAATATTGGTTAAAAGATATTTATAATCTTGCTTTTGCAAATTCTTAGAAAACTTGTTGCATATGCTTACTTTTATTTTCCCATACCCATAATAAATATCTATATTTGGGTCTGCCTGCAACAAAAAAAAGACTGGATATAGTACCTAAAAACAGGAGCTACAAATGAAAATGCTTAGTGTTCCAGCTGATTCACTTGATAATATTTGAAGTCAAGATAATTTGAATTTTTAATGCTACTCATATGATCTGTGGCAAGATATTTGAAAATCTTTGTGATACATCTGAGACGGGGATTGCACAGTATTGGAATTTAAATTCATTCAAGAGGAAGGATGCTTTTCCACAGGTTTCCACAAAATTTTCATCCTTGCTTTTATTGTAAAAATTTACTTATTAGGAAATGATTCTTTCCCATCCCTAATGAAATTCATTATATATAATAATTCATATATTTACTCTACTTGCTCATGGTACTGTTAATCAGAATTCTGAATGCATCCAAAAAAAAGACTCTTGTTTTTTCATCACTTCCAATGTAATTTATTTTCTTAACCTTTTACTGCACTCTCCCACCTCTACTCTTTGTTGTTCTCAAAGTACAAGATCTCCAAGGTGACAGCGAAAACAAGAAAGATATTTACTTGTCTACTTCAGTGTCAGTGAGACAGGATTTGGTGAAAAGAGGTGCTATCTTTTAATAGAGCTATGTCTGAGTAAGCATATGGTTCAAACATGACCCACCAAATGATAAATCAAAACAAAGTACTGACAAAGAATTTCTGCTAGGTGTGAGGTTTCCGTTTTATGAATGCTTTAGTGCAAAAACTTATATATTCTTGACATTTAAGATACTTCAGGGCATTCAGTTCTGTTCTGAAAAGAGAATTCCAGACCCGTTTAAAAGGAAATAAATACAGGAAATAGAAGTAGACATATATGATGTTGCTGTGAAGTATTTTAATTTGATGGTGAATAATTCTATGTAGTAAGCAAAGATGGACTATGGGGATTAATTTATTAATTAATAAATCCTTTTTAAAGCAACGTGATTATCTGATATCCAGGATACTCTCTCCAGTGCTGGACTCTTCAGTACAACAATATGATTAAAGGATTGAAGCATCTTTCATTTGGGGAAAGGATGAGAATATTTAGAGTATTCAGCCTGAAGAAAGAAAAGTGCATTGGGCTCTCATATCTGTATTTAAATATCCAATAGGAGTGTGCAAAGAAAACAGAGCCAGACCCTTTTTCAGTAGTGCCCAATGACAGGACAGGAAGTAATGGACACAATCTAGAAAAACATGAATTTCAATCTGAACTCAAAAATATACTTTTCTTGGGGAGGGTGAGTAAGCACTGGAACAGGATGCCCAGGGAGGTTATGGAGTCTGCATTAGTAGAAATATGGAAAACCCATCTGGCCATGATACTGAGGAGCCTTCTTGAAAATTCTCTGCTTTAGCTTTGTGTATTGTACTATGTGATCTCAAGAGAGCCCTTAAAACCTCAAATATCCTGTAATTACATACATTATAGACAGAATCTTCAGGGCAATTGAAAACTCATCCAATATCACACAAGCATTTCAGATTGTTATTATTTCTGTGTTGTCAGAAGCTTACTGACAGTTGCTGAAAATTACACAGGCTTGCAAAGTGCTATTGGTATTTCAGTAGTTAAGTTTCAAGTAGGAAGTAAATAGTTTTTTGTAACTTCTTGTGAATGACTATTGAAAAACCCATTGCATCTTGCTCAGAAGTCACATCAAGTTAACAAAATCTTAAAACTTCTGAAATGTTTAAAACACTTCAAAGGGATTGATGTACAGTGCCAGTGAACTTCCCTAGACATCCATGAGTTCATCAAAATTATTTATTACTTAATTGTCTTCCAGAATTAAATAGCATATGCTAGAATACAAAAATCTACAAATCCTTTATTGTCATAACTATATCTCATATTAAAAATAATGCTGTTGTTCTGGTTAGGCTGACTTGTGGCAAGCTTTTATATTTTTATTAATAAAATCAAGAATTGCATCTGGAAGGTCTAGGAGCAGTATGATGAGTTAAAATTGTAAAAATTCGGGCAGTTAAGGGTCAGATACTTGCCTTTGTAAAAGTAAAACCATTGTAACCTTGTGACATGAAGAACAGGACTGTAAGATTTAGAACTAGAAGTGAAAAATAAATCGAAATTATTTGGGCTCGTCCATGGAGTGATCCTCACTGCTCCACCAAGGCATCAGTCACTTGCCTACTGTGTGCCTGTAGAGCAGATCAATAGTCTGTCCTGCTCCTTGTTAAAATATGAACTCCACTTGATCTTTGCCTTATAGAAAACCAGAGAATGAGACAATTTGGTTCTGTTTTTCTTTTTTCTGCTAGAGGCTTTTAACTAAATGATGACAGGAAAAACGAGTTCCTCAATTCTCATATGAAAATCCCAAAGAACTGAAAATAATGTCAGAATCAGAGATATTTCACAGATCCTGGCATATTAAAAGTTATCTGAATATGTTGGATATTTTTTCTTGTTTTATCAAGAAGCTACTAAAATAACACAGAGGAAGGCGTGTTATATTTTGCTCAGTCCAAACTAATTAATTTCAATAAATACCTACAAATGCTGTTATTCAGCACCTTTGATAGAAATGGTAGTCTAGGCATAATTTATATTTTACACTATTCTAATGCTGTTTTCAAGGAAATGTGCAGTAGGTGTTTATCAAGTTAAATTATTAAGGAACAAACTCTGATAAATACTCATAATTTATATTCGTCTGAAATAAAGTAGTTATATTTGCAGATCTTGGAAAATATTTTAGCTTTGTATTTGTTTTATGGTAGATTGTATCCTGTTAAGCACCATCATAAAACCGTATTGTTACCTTGCAATTTTAGATATTTAGATGAAATTATGCATTTACATCCAGTAAGTAAATAGGTACAAGAGAATGGACAGATTCACCATCTTGAGAGCCCACTTGTGCTTCCACAATATTTTCAAAATGTCTGCATGTAAAAGCAGCATTTTTTTTTCTTTTTAAAAGTAGGGATACATCTTGGATTTTTCTGACATCTGTATTTATTTTCTGCTTTACTGTATGGTTATCTTCAACCAGAGAATATCCAAAATTAAAAGTGTTCCTTTTTCCTTTAAAATTTTAAACAAAATGCTTCTTTGCATTTTACTCTTACTGCATTACCAGCAAACAATGGCTTGGCATGTGAAAAGTGAGAGAGCACATCTTGCTTATGCTGGAGAAGAGATGAGTGTGCAGGGATCTTACCAATGCACACAAATATCTTAAAAATGGGTACCCACAGGATGGGACCAGTCTCTTTTCAGAGGTGGCCAGTGACAGGATGCAGGGCAACTGCAAAAAACCTGAAACTAGGGAAGTTCCATCTGAAGGTGAGGAAATACTTCTTTAGTTTGAGGGTGATCGAGCATTGGAACAGGCTGCCCAGGGATGTTGTGGAGTCTCCTTCTCTGGAGATACTCAAAACCCACCTGGACACAATCCTGTGCAGTCTGCCCTGGGTGAACCTGCTTTAGCAAGATGATGCCTGTGGAAGGTCAGATAGCTATAGAAATTGAACAGAGCAGCATCACTGACCTTTTGGCCTTGGTATTATGGAAACTGTGGGAGAGAGAAATTTAAGGCAAAAGCAGAAGTGAAGACCTCATGTTTGGTGACTCTGACCTTTTGATGCTGAAAGCTTTGATAAAGGAATATGTAACAAGGATTTTGCTGGCAAAAGAGAAAACAAAGGGCATTACTAGTGTAGGAAGAATAATTAGAAGTTTATGTTTCTAAAGGAGTTTGAGTGGAAAATTTTGTATGAACATAGTGACCTATAAATACTTGTTGAACTAGTGTAATAAACCACTTTTTTTTTTTTTTTTTTCTGGTATGAGCAAAGTTTGTGTCTGTCAACTTTTGCAAAAGGTGTCTTGTGTGAGGAATTATGGTAGGTGATGGAAGTCCTGGCTGTAGGGCTCCCATGTCTTGCATGACTGCATTTATGTTTCTGAGATCACAAAGCAAATCCCACTTATTACTTTTTTTCTGGATGACAAATATAGGAGAGTTCCACAGGCTTGTGGAGAGGATAAGACATCCTGCTTGCAATTGTTCATTAACCAGTTTTTGTAAGGCATGCAATTTCTCAACCTGTAGGGACCACTGACTTTCCCACATTGCTTCACTTGTTTTTGAAGTCAGCTTCAGGGTAGTGCACAAATCAGTGACCCTTACAAGAAGTCTGACTGGATTCTGACTCCCATCTGTGAGAGCATGTCACAGCTCCATAATACCATGGGAATTTGCAAAAGGAAAGGCTTAATAGTAGCATTGTGTCCCTTAGGACCTGCAATTTGTGTAAAATCCCTGTTTTGAAAACTGATACTGCTCCCCCCAATTTCCCTCGCAGATGTCCACAGGTTCCCTTCCAATGCCAACCATTCTGTGTGATTCTGTGATATTAAATCCATTCTGAGGATGTTCAGGCCAACCTAACTCTAATTAATATTGGTTTTTTCATATCCTCATTACCAATATTCATTTATCAGTTTTTCTCCATCTGTTTTTCCTTGTGTATTCCTAAACTGTCCTGTTACAGATTACTTTTGCTCTAATAAGTGAAAAACATTTAACATGATAATGTATCTGAATGTGGTTCCAGTAAAATGAAAAAAAAAAAATACTGGATTTCTCTGGTCTTTATCACCTTGGAAAGCTCTGTTGATTTTTTATGTAACATAATTAAGCATTAATTAGATCCCAAGGCCTCCAAGGCAAACTTGTGGTATTAGTGTTTAAATTGCTGCATTAGTTTTGTCCTTTTTATTTTAGCCCTCATTTCTTTGCACATCGAATACTAAAAATTAATGGATTAAAAAATATCTTTATGTTGGAGTTGTTTGGTTTGGTTTGATTTTGGGTTTTTTGATTGTTTTTTTGGTGCTTTTTTTAAAAAAAAATTATTTTATTTTTTCTCCCAAGGGAGTAATGTGAAGAATGTTTATGAAGCCTACTTTTAGTGCATTTTATGCATTGCTTTTTATTCTGATTTCTTTTGAAGCACACAAATTTTATTTATCCTAAATATATGTCCGACGATGATCCTAATATTCAATCTTGTTGTCTATAAGTGAAGGACGAGTGCTAAGGAAATAGGAAATATGGCTAAGGACTATGGAAAATATTTTCCTTCAAGATATGGACAATCCTTCAATTTTCTTGTGGTAAAAACATCACACCCTCTTTTATGCATGGATATTTGAACTATCAAGATGATGGCCTAGAAATAAATATGTTGTAAGTTTGTTGGTTTGGGTCTTTTTGTTGGCAGATACTCCTTTAAATTGATAGAAATGGGCCTAATGAGATTTGATATTTAGGTGCTGAAACTGGACAAGACTAGGCTTTTAACAAGGAGGTAATAAATCATTGTTTACTGATCTAGAGAAGTGATGTACTCTCATAGTTTCAGCCTTTTAAGTCAAGGTTAGACATCATTCTAAAGGGCATTCTGTTGCAAAAGCAAAAGTAATATTTCTTTGCTGGGGGTTCTTTCATTTCCATTATGAAGAACATTAAAATCAGAGACAAAAATTGGTCTTCTGGTGTTAAAAGCTACTTATCTAAAAACATATGTATAAATTCTAGGCTGTCTGCAGCTGCCAAAATCTGCATATCATTTGAGATACTCATAATACCTGCTTGGACTCCAGCCTGTGGTACAGAGACTTCATGAGTTTCTTATCTACCAGCTCTGTGAGGATGGTTGGATACTATCAGGCAGGATAAGTAGAGTTTGTTGTTCCAAATACATATGTTTAGGCAAATGAATTTATGTCTCTTTACCATATTCTGAATCATGATAGCAAGTTATTCAAGTTCACTGAAAATTCTCCTCCTATTACAACATATCCCAGGCTGCATTTAAGCATTAAGTATGTATAGATGAGATGATGTTGTTTAAGAGCCAGCTCAATGGCAGGACAAAACCAGGAGCCCTACTAAAAGCATCTCCCTTTAACTATGTTAGAACACTCCTGCTTATTCACGTTCCTGCTTGATATGTTTTTACTTTGCTTACAACAAAAAGACATGATTTTTACAAGGATGAATCCAGGATAGTCCCTCCTTTCCCCTTCAGAATCCCTCCTCGATGGTATTCAGTATATTTTCCCACTAAGAACAAATTTCCAGTGATCAGGACAGGTGTTATGAGAGCTATCCCCTTAAACAAAGGCAAGATGCTGTGGAGCACTTCAGTCTATCCTTTCTGGTGTTACTAGAAAATTCTGTGCCCTGGAAAACGAAACCAAACCAAACCAAAACAAAACAAAACAAAAAGATATTTTTATGTTTTGTTTTGGCAATTTTTAGAGTTTTATTACAAAATTAGTTTTCTGTGGAATTACTTCTTCTTTTGTAAGAAATGAGAAGTAACTGGGACATATTGCAAACAGATGCAATAGCAGAGAAAACTTTGCAGTAGACTGTGGTTAACCTATAGCCAATTGGTTACTTCTGTTCACCAGCCCTTGGAATGAGAGGAAATATTGTATAAGACTTCTATAGGCTCAGGTGACAATTTGATTATAAGAAGTAGAGGAAAAATTGAACTGAAGGATAAGGTAAAGTTTTCTGGGGGATTTAGAGAGGTAGGCATTATCTATATCTCATGCAGGTGATAAAAAAACTGAGTAATAGAAATTTGAATAGATAAAAATAATGTTTAAAGGATATTGTAGGGAAAAAAATGGAGGAGGTTGTCAAAGTCAGTCTTGTTAATGTGATCTGGTAAAATATCTAACTAAGCAGTAGACTTGTCAGGGCATAATAAATAAATATGTAAACTATAGGGAATAAAACAGAGAGTACAATGGAACTGATAAAGGGGACTGATATCTTAGACCTGATCAAGCAGAAACCGTGGAAGAGACAGACACAGATAAATGCTCCCTGGGCAAGAAGTGACCAAGAAACATGCTGTGAACTTTGTGATAAGATAATGTTACCAGGTGATGTGATGCCATGAAGAATCTGTAGCCAATGGGAAATTGTTACCAAAAATAGAACCCTATATAAGTGCCATACAAGTAAAACCCTATATAAACGTGTACTCAGTAACACTGGCTTCTGATCCAAACTTGGATGTCTCCCTCTCTCCACCACCGATAGTAAACTTAATAAACTTAATAAGACATGGAAATGACATGAAACAAAGCTACATATATATAAACATGCTGCATATATGCATATATATGTGCAGCTGAATAACTGGAAATCCAAATACAAGGATGCAGGTAAAGCAAAATGGGCCAAATTCATTTATATTAAAAGACAGACATGGACAAAGGAAATTAGTCAAAGACTTGAAAAGGCTTATGTTTAAAAAGAAGAAAAGCATGTGTTTAAATTCCAGACATGAATTTCTCAATAATCAGAATCAGATTGGAAAAGACCAACAAGATCTTGAAGTCCCAACTTCAACCAAATACCATGAAAGTACAGAATTAAGGGCTGTTGAAATTGTAATCCATTCTAAACAAACATAATATCTGTCAGATAGGTGAAATACAGTGGAACAGAAGCAAGCACAAGAACAGTTACTGGAATGTGCAAGAAGCATTCAAATAGAGGGATATTAAAAATGGTAAGTGGTGGGGCAGATCTAATATTTAGAGACTTTTCTATGCTATAACTTATCACGTGCATGTGCATATGTATAATGATGGTTTGCAGAATAGCTGACCACAGCACTTAAAGATATGTTAGAATTGGTCTGCTCTTTTAATCATAGGTAAAGGTGAATTAGAATCACTTGTCAGTGGTCTAAACAGCATCATAGAAGAAAACATAGAGAGAGAGAATATTTTATTTTCGGGTGTATACATATTGCCATGGCACCATCCATCTCTGAGTCAGGGTGAAAAGTATTAGGGCAGCAGAGTCAGATGCTAGTAGTGAGAAGTCCCTGGGGTATGTCTATACATTTTTTTCCAATGAATAGGTGGTTTGAATGGAATATTGGTCTGAATCCTATGTTTACCTGTCAGTGTACTGTCTGTACTAACCAAATGAACTTTGTCTCTTGGGGTCTTCTGTGGAAGGGAGTGAATTGTCAACTCATTTAAGAATTGCAAAGAAGTTTTAGGTGCTGACAGCTCAGTTTGAGGCTTCTGCTCCTCAAGGATTTGGCAGATATGAACAGTAGGTGATCTGAATCATTGGCTGAGTTTAGGTAATCCAGTTCTCAATCCTTGCTCCATCTTCCACTGCAAATTGAATTGATCTTATTTTTTCCAAATAGCCAATTAACTGCAGTAAACATTTCTTAAAACTAGTAAAAAACAGGAAATATGTTAATGTAGGCCACAAAGCTAGGCAAATAACAAAAACTATGCTTTCTCTCCCATCCATGAAATATGCCAAATCAGACTCAATATACACAGTAGTGAAGAGTAGTGATGAGCTTCAGTAGTGAGGTTATTTATTAAGATAGAGATTACTCATGTTATCCCCATTAATTTCTTTTAGTGTCCTTTTTAATCAATTAAATGTAGGAATACTGGGGAACAAAAACATAGATAGGAAAATAAGTATTATGAGAAAGTTAAAATTTTACTGAGTTGTCCATGCTCATACTGTTAAGTCATACAGCAAAGAAATATTATGCTGAAAAGCTTTTGTACTAAGATAAAGGGTTAAACTTTGGTATTGCAGGTGTAGTCATGTCGCATTTAACACCAATTTTTACCTAGCTAATTAAAAGAATTACAAATAATTTGTGACACATAAGAAGGTAAATGTTAAATTTTTGTAGGTAGCTGAATTCTAAGGGCATCTATGATACAAATTCTGTAAACCTGAAGATTAATTAATAGTTATATAATCAGTTGCACATCATATTGATTATTAATCATACTACTGTGCATAATATATCACAGCATTTTATAATTTGGATTGTATATATTAAGAATTGAAATCAGATCAGATTTTTCAATTCCAGAATTAAATATTGATAGAAGTATGGCAAAGACGGGACACTGTGTTTTTTTGCCTTTACAACTGATGTAATCCATGACTGGATTTAATTTCATATAAACCAGGTGTGATCTGTTCTTTGCTGTTCAGGATCAGTGCTCTTTTTTGTTAATTTAGTGCTGACAGTAGTAGGTACTCTTTAAAACAAGCAGGTGTCAGAGTCGAATATTATGTGAGCAGGTTCTTCTAGATATTTGTTGGGAACTGTTCTTTTAAGTATTTGTCAGGAAATGTAATGATAGAGCAGTGAGTAATGGGTACATTAAGAGGAAATTAAAGTTAGCTATTAGGAAGAAATATTTTAGTGAGTGTGGTGAGACACTGGGACGTTCCCAGAGAAGTTGTGGATGCCCCACCCATGGCAGGGTTTAAAGCCAGGTTGCTTAGGGCCTAGTAGGAAGTGCTCCTGCCCTTGGTAGGAGGGTTGGTACTAGATGATCTTTAAGATCCACTCCAAAAACAGATGATCCTATGTTCCAATGAGAGTAAGATTACAAAGTATAAGACAGCTTTAATACCAAGATTAATTTTGAGGTTAGCTGATGCTATACAGGACTTGGATTTAGACCAGTGACATAGCAAAGTACCTGAACAATAATGCAATACAAATCACATTTAATGTAGTGCAGGAATGGGAATATACAGCTGAATACCCACCATATGCTATCTGTTACATACTCAGTGTCATGAGGTTGAGCAATTGATTGTAAGGAAGGAATATGTGAGTTGTAATGAGCTTAGTCCTATGCTCTTGTGCTGATTTTGGCCTAGGTAATTTTCTTTATAGTAACTTTATAGGGGTATTGTTTGGATTTGTGCTAGAAATGTGTCAATCATATGGAGGTATTTTTGTTATTGCTGAGAAATGACTGACTCTTACACAGAGTCAAGGTCTATTCTGTCTGTCACACCACCTCAGTCCCTGAACACAAGGGATATTCCTTTCTACATGGCATCATGTACAGCATTTAAAGCTGGGGAAAGAAGCAGAAGGGGGAGGACATTCAGAGAGATGACATTTGTCTTCCCAAATCCTCGTTACTTGTGTTGGAGCCCTGCTTTCCTGTGAATGGCCGAACACCTGCCTGCCATGGGAATCAGTGAATTAATTCCTTGTTTTGCCTTTGCTTGTTTGGCTTCTACTTTACCTATGGAACTGTCTTTATCTCAACCTATGAGTGAGTTTACTCACTTTTCTGATTTTCCCTCCATTTTGATACAGAGAAGAGTGAGTGGCTGTGGGTGTGGCTAGACAACAACAACAACAACAACAACTTTCTTTGAAATTCCTTTTGGTCATTGTCCACTTCTTACATTTTGAGTTGTTAAGAGATAAATCTGTATTTCCATGCTGGTGTCGCTAACTCAGGAATATATTTGCTGTCTTCTGATAAACTCAGGGACAAACAGAACAAGTTGATTCATTTGGCTGATATAGCTGCTTGATTTGGTCATCTCATGCAGCTGGTTGTTCCATTCATCTGATGAAACCATTTAACTAGAAAAAAAAGGGTGTCTTCTGGTCAGCTCTGTGTTAAGTTCATCTTTCTCCCTCAGAGCCACCTTCCATTGTAGACATTTGTTTATTGGTCACAGCAGGTTGAAAATATTTACTTGCTGTCCATATTGCTATGTAGGTGTTCTTCTACTTGCTCTATTTTTGTAGCAGAATGACATTACAAATAGAAGAATCATTATTTTAATGATTGTTCAGTGACAACACATTCCTGCTCTTAGGTGTAATAAACGGACAAAGAAAAAAAAAATTATAGAGAAAACCTAGCAAGTAGCTGGAAGTGCAAACTGGTTAAAGCTATCCAAAGTTCCAGAAAGTTCATCTAATAGTTTTATAGCAAATCTACACACAGCTTGCTGCTTGGGAAGTGTAATTATTTTTGTAGGCCATCAAACATAAAGGAAAAATGTTAACAGCTACTATTTTCAGTTCAACTGCAGAGAAATCACTGTAGTTCCTCCCTACACCTATCTCTCATCCTCTTTTTGAATAGAAGAAATGAAGTACGAAATAGTTAGCTGCAGTCAGATTGTTCTGGTGAGCTCGTAAATCATTCTGACAGATTCTTTACAGTATTCATTCTAACACAATAAGAAAAGGCAGAAGAGACTCATGTGGAGAGCAGCAATCAACTCTACTTTTCATAGAGAAGACACTCATAGCATCACACATGTATATAGCTAGTACCATTTATGTCTGGACAATTGTTTGTTACTGTGTAGCTTTCCTAAACTGTTCATAGAGTGCTAAGAAGACCAGCTGTTTTATGGAACAAATGTAATTACCTTGAGCAGAGGTTCTGTATGAGGTGTTTTGTCTTTCATAGTAAACACTGAAAAGTAACATCACTTCTTGTAGAGCCACAGGAAAAACTGATTTTGTTTAAAAGTCTGTTAGAGTAAAGGAAAATTGCTTAATTCTATTTGATTTGCAGTTATGGTTTGGTTTGGTTTGGTTATGTCTACAGTACCATGTTAACTCAAGGCTTCCTTTTGCACTCCAATCCCCAAAACAACCATGCCAACTAGAGACTTCAGTGCCTCAACTGATTTACTAACTCAAAGATGCTATCACCTGAAACTTAGAGACAAAGCAAGACTAGCACAAACTTTGGTTCTGTTTCCAGAATACAGCCCCAAAACCAGGCTTACCTTATCACAGACTTGCCTGAAGTTCATATCCACAAAAAAACCCTCTAGTTTTACATTCCTGTATTCTCAGCAGAAAAACTAAGTGCAGGAATGTCAGAAGAGAGTCTTACAAGTGGCAGCAAAGGCATGAAATCACTGGAAATGTATGTGCATTCTGCCAAAATCTGATGTAAATGTGACAGTGGTAAGCTCCAAGTGAACCAAGACACATGATTTGGATGAAAATAGCTCAAGCACAAGTGAGCGAAGTAATAGATCTAGCAGAGTCCAGGAAAGGTTTCTCTGCTGGCAGGTGCATAGTATGGGATTGTATCTGTTGTAAACAATTTAATGATTCAAGCACTAATACAAAGATGAAGAGAAAGATTGGCAAGTAAAGGCTTAGGAAGATTTTATGTTAATTGCTTTTCTAAGTTCTGTAGCAAAGAAAACATAATCCATTATTATCTTCAATTTCTCTCTTCTGGGGATAGAGATTCAAGCAAACTCAGTTCAAGCTCCTTTTGTGTTGAGTATTAAAGCAGCTACCTGAGATTCTCTTTTACCTTTCTTATTTCTTACTTTTACTATTTAATCTGCTACAATTTCAGGATTTAAATGATTTATTAAAAGGTAGAAGCAACAGCAATCCCTCTTCCACTTTAAATTACAAGACTAAAAGAGAGGTAGTCATTTATAGCCCATAGCTTTTAAACTCTCTATATGAAAAGATGAAACTACTAAAATAAATTCAAATAAGTAATTAATGTCTTTTATTATACAATAAATTATTCCAGGATCACTCTTACCTCTGGTATCCTTTCATTATATCCTCTCAGAAGGCTGAGAATGGGCAAGAGGCAAGGAGTGGACATAGCCAAGACAGCTGACCCAAACTGAACAGTGGGGTGGTCCGTATTGTGTGAATGTTATGCTCAGCCCAGGGCAAGAAGGAAGTGAATATTTGTGCTCATGGTGTTTGTCTTCCCAGGTAACATGTCTCTGTGCTGAGTTAAGTAGCTAGATATCTTCCTAGAAAGTAGAAAGCAGTGAAAGAATTTCTTATTTTGTTTCCAAAAGTAGCTTTTACTTTTCTTATTAAACTTCCTTTATCTTGAACCAAGTGTCTTTGTGATTACTGTTTTTTACTCCATCACCTAGAAGGTGGTGGTAGAAGGATATGAGTGAATGGCAGAATGGGTATTTGGCTGCTGGTGGGATCAACCCACCACAGCTGCAAATGAGCATGTCGAACATCATCTATTTACCTTCAATCCAATAAATAGATGTGTAAATAAGATTTATTGTCTAGAATCTTATTAATATACAAAAATTTTATAAAGTGTTCAGTCATTGCATTTTTATTTATTAAAAAAAAAAAAAAAACTCCTGGCGTGAATAAGAAACAGTTCTTTTTGGTTTGGCAACAGTATGAACACTATTATGATCTGAGAACTGAGTTTACTGGATGGAAAAAAAGCTCACACTAAACCAAGGTTTAGTTCCTTTTCATAATTACTGACGCTTAGAGTTGTCATTTTAAAGCAGACTTTATTAGAAATCTGAGTTTTCTTATGTTTGAAGGAATAATAAAAATAAATAATTTCTGTGCTTTATATTTTCATTCTAAGAAATCTGTTTTTTTACTTCCCTTGCAATTTCTGTTACCAAGATTCAGTGTCTCCCAGTTTCATTCACTGCATTGATGAACAGAACAATTCTGCTCCCTGAAGACAGATGTCCACCATCACTTCTGATGACTTAGAGTACCCAAGACATTGATATGTCTGGCAAATGGTACAAAGGGCATACAGAATAATAATGTTCTGCAGCAGTGTCCAGAAGTGAAGTGGATTTAATGGCATATCATGCATGACACTACATACATATGAATAAATAACTTTAATGAACCCTAGTATGCATTGACATTGTGGAAATATAGACACCAAGGACACATGAGAACATTTATGTGCAGATATCTAAACATAAGAAAGATAACAGGGGTCTCAAGGCCTGTCTCAACTTTCGGGTAATAGAAAATTAGTTAGAAAATGAAGGGCAGGAAGCTGTGGGACTCTTGCTGACCATCTCAGATAGTATATGGCATATATCTGTTGCTTAAAAAGGTCAAGACAACATAGAACTGTTTTGACTTAATTCCTATCATTTTAACAAAATTTTCAAGAGAAGAAAATAACCACTTAACTGTGGGGTGAGTTAAAATATTTTTGAGGCTAACATCTGGTAAGCATAAGCCAAAAGAATATTATATGGTTAACCTTAATCATCAGGAGCTCCCAAATCAACCTCAAGATATTTCTGGCTATAAGAATATCTGTGTTTGTGTATTAAACAGAACAGATCCTTTTCTATTTACTACAATAGAAAAATATGACCAGCATTGATAAGACCACAGCACTAAAGTTCTTTCAGTTATTCCTCTACACTGGTACAATTGCAATTAGCATAAAGAACATATATCAGATGCTAGAGGCTATTCAGATGAGGTTTGCTTTTTTTTCACTACTCCCAAAAAGTGGATCTATTTTTGAGCCAAATCAGAAGACGAAAAGTTATTGCTTTCATTATTTTTATTATATACATTCAGAGTGTAAAAATTATGATGATTTTTGGTAGGACAGCTGTCAAGAGGACTTTAGGAATTTTTGTTTCAATCAAAATTGTCCTTTTTATGCACATCCAAAAATCAAATTATAAATAATGAATGCCACTATTACATAGACAATGTTCTAACTTTGCACATAGTCTTTGAAAATATTTTTTCCTACTTAGATAACAAAAGCAGTAAGTTATTGTCTTATTTACAAATGTGATAGTTATCTGCCATATTGATTTAGCTTACCAGCTTTTTGTTAACTCTGATATTGCTCATCTGTGTTTTATGTGTCAGAATTAAATATGAAATATAAATTCATAATTTAATAGTATGAGATAAATTTATCTTCTGAGCAAAGTCTTGAAAAGCAGAATTATCAACCCACATATTAAGTGCTTACAGTAAGTCCTAATCAGAGGAAGAGAATTGGTGTTTAGAATTTTGGGGAGGTTTTTGTTTTTTGTTTGCTTGTTCATTTGTTTAGGGGTTTGGGTTAAAGTGATTTTTTTACTTTAATTATGATTGACAGAACACATAATTTAATTTTTGTTAAAAATTGTAATTTTTTTCCCTTGATATTATAAGGGCATTATTCTGGCCTTTCAGGAAGGTGAACGAGTATCTGCCTTTTATTTTGATGCTGTCGTTATACTCTATACAATAGCCATGTTTTGCCCAATAGCAGCCTAGCCTAGGAATAATCTCTCATTCAGGAATTCAATATTGTTTTTATTTTTTGTTTTCATCCAATTAGTTATTATAAAACATGCATGAATTCTGGTGAGTAAAACCCAGTTCTGCTCAGTGGATTATTCCGATCAAACTGAAAGCTAAACACAACCTTCTGGGTAAATATTCTGACAGTTGGATTGCCATGTTTCAGATGTGGAGGCAAACCACTAATAATTGATCATGATTCTATGATTTGTTTCCACTGCAAAATTTCCATATTTAGTCAATTTTCAGTGAAGGATACTTTGTTCTTCCATCATAACAGAGGATGAAAACTAATATCAAGATACTTGCAGATGATTCTAAGTTATACTGCATAATAAGTAATAGAAGAAATTATGACTATAAGTGTTGGTTTAACACAACCTGGCTTTTTGCTTTTTTTCATGGGAGGGGAAGCCACAGCGGTGCCTTCCAAGAGAGGAGCTGTTTGAAGTTTCTACCAACTCCTGCAGAGCCAGTCTCTGAAGGCTCTGATGATGGACACATTGCTGGTCCAAATGCAGAAGTCGTTAATGCCTCCTGTGAGGACTTATTTCAGAAGAAAAAACAAGATGCACAGTTCTTCCTGCCGGGGTGAGGAGGCGGCTCCTTGGGGCCGTCGGGACGTGACCAGCGCTGAGCGCGGCCGCGCTGCTGGGCCATGGCCCGCGCCGGGGCCGTGGGGCCACCACCGCCTCAGCACGGCTTGCTGTGGAAGTTACCTGCTCAGCTGCTTTTAGCCAGCTGTGCTGCGAGCAGAAGGGCAGAGGCAGCAGCAGTGGCTTCTCCTTTTCAGCACCCAGCACGAAAAAAGGCGCTGAATGGAGCCAGCGCTGCGGTGAGGACACCATGGCTGGCAACAAGGGGCATGGCCAGCCATTCCCCAGACTGGAGACCCAACAAAATCAACTTATAGTGCTGCAAAGTCCTGCAGAAATCTTTTAACTGGTGGAGTTTGTTTGCAATGGTACCTATGAGCAGCAGGATTTCTTTCCCTTTTAGTTGGAGAAAAAGGAGGAAGTGAAGACGTGTGGAAAGGGACAACATGGTTGACACTAAAGTCAGTGAAAGGAAGGATGGGGAAAAGGTGCTCCAGGTGTTGGAGATGAGATTCATCTGCAAGCCTGATGAAAGCTTTAATACAACAGATAGTCTCCCTGTAGTTTATGAGGTTTGACTTCTGTATTAATCTAATAACTGTGCTTCTTTTCTTATGGGAAAAAAAGCACAAATTAGTTTTCTTTCCTTTAATCTGAACTTAGTGAAACAGTCAGGTTTTGTAAAAGTAGTAAGTTCATAAAAGTCCATAAAACTAATAATCTTCTAATCAAATACTCTTTAAATATTTTTCACATTCTAACTTTCTAAACATATTTTTTTCACATTCTAACTTTCTAAACAGGGAAACAAAAAACTTTTTATATTTTTGCATTTCCTCAGAAAAATATGATGATTCATGTTAAATAATTTTTATATTAATAGTTAATATATGTCAATCTGAAAAAGATGTTCAGGGGAAGGAGAAATTTTAATAATGTGTTAACATCTTAAAACATCCTTTGTACTCAGGGGCTGTTGCTGAGCATTTTCTATTTGTTCTGGTCAAAGACAAGTGTAGGGACTCAGCCTTTTCTCAGATCAGATCCAACTTTGTTAATTTATTGAGCCAAGATAAAAACTAACATTTATTTAGCTGTAAACTATTTGCATATGCGATGTACAATATCAGGATTACAAATACGTCTCTATAAAAATTACCTTTCTGAATAACACTAGAAAAATTCTTCCTAATTTTTGGTACTACTTTCATCTAAGGATTAACCAGAAATTACTAAATCTATTTGCTTCAGATTCTATTTCCAAATCAGTCCATTTATATGGGGATATAATTTCTTAGTTAGAGAAAAAGTGGCAGCACTGAGTATGCTTAGTGTTCAGAAAATTGAGGAAAAACCCTCTTATTTTTGTACTTTAATCTGAAAATCAAGAACAAAAGGATCTATTAAAAAAATTAATAGATGCTTGCAGTATTACTTTTTTTTTCGTTACAGTGTAGGAAAAAAAAGGCACATGGAATATATATGTCTGATTTATAACCAGCTGTTTGTAATTTTAAAAACTAGTCCATGATTACCATGACTTCTGGTTTTTCTCACTGCAATAAATTTTGTTGGAGCTTTTCAAAGTGAAATGAAGACAGATCACACATCTGAAATAAAGTAAGGGGGCAGAGAAGGAGTTTTGTCCCGAAATGTTGGTACATAACTGTGTTATAGTAGTCTTCTGGATAGTATTGTGAAAATATACAACATAATTTTGCGTAATTTTTTTGCAATATATCTTCGTGCTACTTAATTTCAATACTGTGGAATTTAATTTCCAAAAAATCGAATTCAAAGGGATACAATTTTGCTAGGAAAACATATAAGACTGACAAAATAAATAGTAGTTGGCTAAACTGCCATTTGGTTTTATTAGTAGTCTTGCAATAAATCTTTTAGTTTGGGCCATAAAATCATTTTGTATGGTTCCTGTTGAGTTATGCCTGAAGTTTCATGACATGAAATGATAGATTGAAACAAAGACTGGCTACACTAACAAAATCTCAAGAATGCTTGAGTCAAGTAGGTGTCAATATTTCAAGGATTTATCCCAAATATATATTTTTATGTGTAATATTACCTGAGGACTACATCAGGATGAGTACAGTATTTCATTACGAAGACAGATTGAATGTAAGGTTGTGTGGGGTGACAGAAGTGTATCTAAATATGTCACCAACTTGCACTTCCATGAAATAATGTTACAAAAATCATGTAGAAAGAAAACATCCATTGGGCTATAACAGGTAAAGTATAGCTGTCCTACATAGCAGTTAATAGTGTCAGAAAGGAGGATTTCAAGTGTGCTCTGCAAGTGAATGCAAGTTTTTAGCATTTTAAGAGGCAGAAAGCAATTGAGCTGAACTATCTACAACTAATGACAGAATATTCAGAGTGGGTCTTAACCCTTTCAATTAATTCAACACAAGCATCTGATTTTAGAAAAGAATTGGGCTACTTTATGAGTAAACACTGTTTTAATGCTGCTTTTTGAACTAAAATTGATAATTCAACATTTTTAAACATTGGTCATTAAAGAGACACCATAATGTGTCTTTTTTTTATTTCTCATATCACACTGCAAAAAAAGATAAGGCTATGAATGCACATATCAATGTTCTTAAATTTATGTGTACACTATACAAAGAAAGATTTTGAGTTAATAATGTAATCTTCAATGATTGTTTGGTCTGTAGTACTGTTGGCATTTACTGTTAAACTCTTCCCTTGCTGAGCCATAGAGACTGCTAAGAAGGAATATACAATTAATGTACACATCATGAAACATTAAGATAAAGAATAGAATAGAATAGAATAGAATAGAATAGAATAGAATAGAATAGAATAGAATAGAATAGAATAGAATAGAATAGAATAGAATAGAATAGAATAGAATAGAATAGAATAGAATAGAATAGAATAGAATAGAATAGAATAGAATAGAATAGAATAGAATAGAATAGAATAGAATAGAATAGAATAGAATAGAATAGTTGGAATGGGCCTACAACAATCTTCTGGTCCAGATGTCAGATGGATTGTGTGTCTATACACATATATTGTCAAGGTAACTATATACTGGTCACCTATATTGGTGATATATTGGTCAAGGTGACTAATCTTCTTGTAATCAGAAAGTACTGCATAAGAGTTTTCTGTCAGAAGGAATAACTGCATGGATCTCCATGAGCTGCAATTCGTGCTGGAATGTTTTACTCACGCTGTTTCTAAAAGACAAGTGGTTTTCTTTTGAATCAGCCTGGCAATAAAATATTACTTGGCACATAATCAGATGAAAACTATGCTTTGTTCTAATGTTTAAATACTATTAAAATCTTATTGCTTTATCTCAGGCCAAATGCAATCTTAACAGTATGTATCCTGATTTCAAAAAACATTTCATACAATAAGGCAACTAGTAAGCATAGTAAAAGATATGTTCTTTTCATTTAATCAGGGATGCATTCTAAAGAATTCCATTGATAAGGATCTATTAACAAAGACCTGACAGTTGCTAGGAGCTGAGAGTCAGAACTGAATGCAAACAGGGAACTCATTTGTAAAACGATTACCAGTGTCGTATCCCTGATCTCAATTAACTGCCAGCTGAAGTCAGATTCTCTTAATGTGATCCATTTTAACATAACAAGAGTAAATAGGTTTGCCATGCAGAACAAACTGATTATTTCAGACACAGTGGAGACCTTACTTAATATGTCAGTCAGATTATGAATTCATGCTAAATAAGTTAATGAAAAGATTAATATCAGTGACAACAGTGCTTCCAGATATAACTTCTTACTATATCTAAAATAGGCACTTGCCTTTTTTTTTTTTTCTTCTCTTTTTCTTTTTTTCCTCTGGCTAATAGACATTTTCTTTGAAATGCATAATTTTCTGTACCACTTGAAACTAGCTGGTAAATTGAGAGTATAATCTCTTTTTACCAAGATAAAGAGATGTACATATATTACTATGGATTGCTCATGATAGTTTTCAGTCCTTAGGTATGAGTCTG
Source organism: Luscinia megarhynchos (assembly GCA_034336665.1). Lineage (NCBI taxonomy): Eukaryota > Metazoa > Chordata > Aves > Passeriformes > Muscicapidae > Luscinia > Luscinia megarhynchos. The sequence continues at coordinate 85,379,384 of JAPFBE010000002.1, forward strand.
TGCCAGCAGGGAAATATCTTTGCATTGTATAAGTTGTACTCAAACTAATTTAAGAGAACAATCTCTGGTGGGGTAGGTAGTGTTTATATAACACTTAACCCTCACATCTCCAACACTTTGTTCAAGTTTGCTTTCTTAAAGCAAGACATTGATACAGGCTTTCATCTTTTAAGGTGTATGTGGTCACATTGATTTCAATGAGCACATTTTATTCTTCATTCTTCACCATGTCCTTTGTTTTCTGTCTTTATCTTTTTTTTTCCACTTATGTAGTTACATATGACAGTCATACTCTTTGCTCCCTTACATATTCTTGAGAGGTTAAGCAATAACTGTTACCATATATTAGAATATTAAATTAAAAATCAACCTAGTACTGCGGTGTTTCAGCAGAGAAAAAATTAGTAGTCATTCCCTTAACATTTCTGCATTTTCTTTCTGTTCTTAAAGTAGGGGAAAAAAATATTGACACAAGTGTACATTGGGGTTAAACCATGGAAGTATACTAAAACTTGCCATCTTTCAGAAAATAATTTATACTTCATGATGCTGCAAAGGGAACAGCTCCCTTACTTCCTTCTACCAGCTTAGTCAAATACTGAAATTTATAAAATTATTGGAAGAATAGGTAGGAATGATCCTGCCCTTTCTTAAATATCTGCAAAATACTATTGGCCAGCATATATGCTAACAAAAAGGAGCATAGACATAAGCTTTGTAATTTTCAGTAGGCTTAGGTTTGCACATTTAAGTAAAAGAGTTTGGCGGGTGGGCTGAAACATTATTTATATATGCTGAAAAACATTTACCAAAGAAACCCCAGAATCTATAGTTAAAAGTTAATGTCATAGTCACTCATCAAGTGATGTGCCACAGAAGTTTTCTAACAGTATTGTGTTGTACACCACCTGATCACTTATAGATTTTGTGAGTCCACCTGGTAGACATTGACAGTATTGACACAAATACTTTAGGATTGAAATTTCTCAGGGTCTGCTGTATCAACCAGAGCAGTACCTGAATATGAGGGACATATATGTTTTTCCTCCCTCAATTATTTTACTTTTTCAAAATTTCCCTTTTTTTTTTTTTCTTTTTTTCTTTTTTTTCTTTTGACATCTCTGTAGAATTTTGTGGAAATGCATGTAGTGCCATGGAAAAAACTTTAGTCCATCACAAAATTAATAATCTGAAACAGTGATATTTGGTTACTCCTCTTATTGTCAGTGTTTGAAGAGTGAATCTAAAACATGTTAAAATTCCCATTGTACAATCTTCAAGATGTCTTTATTTAATTCAAGGAGGATATGACATAGCTTTCATAGTAATAATGAAATATAAAAATGGCTTGGCTGACGTGTGTTCCCCAATGTACTCTCTCTGTGCTAGGCTGCCCCCCGATCTGAAGGAGCAGAACATTTCAGCAGACAGGCTGAGAATGTCGGGGCTGCTTGGCCTGGATGAAAGGAGCTTGCTCATGGCAGCCTTCCAGTATCTGAATAGGTCCTACAGGGCCTAAAAGGGAGCTGGAGAAGACTTCCATAAAAAACTGTAGTGATAGTGATGCCAAAGATTTCTGCCTTTTATATTTTTCATATATTCTCTGTTTGTCGACTTTTATTGTACAGTTCTATAATTTCTTAGCTGAATTCAGTACTTTGTAAGACCAACAGACTACTGGAATCTTATTCTAATTTGCTTCTTTAGTGAACCAAGACCATGGTTCACTTTCCCATGTATTTAGACATAAAAAATGTGGGGCTAGAAGTAAGGGTGGAGGCTTCAGTAGGGGCAAAATCAAGACAGGGAATTACTTCATTAACTGTACTTCTAATTGGGTATTCTTGTAAATTATGCTAATTTGACAAACTTATAAAAGAGCTGAAGCCCTACGTCACTTGTGCATTCTGCCATAAACACACTCGGAGGATTTTCAATAAATGGTAACCACTTTTATCATCTTGATCTTGTTTGGTTTATGACTTTAGTGCAGAAAAGGCATCGATAGAAAAAGGAGTAATGGTAAAGTGAAATTTAGGTTAAATATTAGGAAGAAATTTTTCCCTTTGAGGGTGATTAGACACTGGAACAGGTTGCCCAGAGATGTTGTGGACACCCCAATCCTGGCAGTGTTCAAAATCAGGTTGGGAGTTGAGACTAGATTATCTTTAGGGTCTGTCCCAACCCCTTAACACTCTATGATTTTATGTTTCTAGCAGATTCTATGGAATTGACTGACATCCACTCTACTTTTTATTACACTCTTGTTTATTTTCTGTAACATGAGATAAAAGGTAATGTAGTATTTAAATCATCTGTCATATTAATAAGAATAGGAATTTTACCCTATGTCATAATTTGAGTTGTAATATTTTAAGATAAAATGAAAAAATACTCAATGGAAAGTGAATGAATTTTACCTTCCTTTATATTTCACAAATTTTCTTAAAGTTAGAAGCTCAAAAATCAGCTTTTACTTTCAAAGGTGTGGCATTTTTTACTGTGAGTCTTCATGCTTTGATACCTATATATGGAATAGTCATCTTTGTCTTCTTTCTAAAAAGCATGGTGATTCCACTTATTTTATAAAAGACATAGCTGTACACAGGCACTTCGAGCTATCCCACTTTGTTCAGGATTTCAAAAGTGAAGATTTGTGTATTCCATAAAAATAATTTATTTAGGCTTTTTCCTATTATATATCCTATACTTGCAACAATAAGTGACATTTGTGATTAATGGGATTTGACATGACCTGTCTCACTTAGAAATTTCAAAAGAAATGCTGCTCAATATTAGTCTATCAGAAATGACACACATGTCATCATGTGATTAGTTTTTCAGACGTGGCCCAGGAATAGCCTCATTTCCTTGGGCATAAAAACACTGACACTAAGGAAATAAGGATGATGCCTGTCATATTCTCCTTTTCTCCACTGAAACTCTTCCAAAAAGCCTCTAGGGTTTTACTCTTCTCTTCCAAGAGACTACAAAAGAATATTTGTTCAACACTTTTCTATGAGAGATATACTATTAGTTTGAACTGAGATCACCTTTGAAAAATATGTTTTTAATATTACTAACAAACTTTTGATTAAGTGAGGGATTCTTAGAAAACTGAAGAGGAAATAAGAGATATGTGCTTGTATATGCATACAAATGTTTACACAGTTTTCTTTAATTTATATAATTACACACTGTTTTGGATACACAATATAACAGTTAACTATTGTAATTGTGTAGTTTATTTTCTAATGGTTTTAATTGGTACCATGAGAGTTAACAATAACTGGAGAAAGGAGATCAAATATTAAAATGTCAATATTCTTCACTGTGATCTAAGAAATGTATTAGTAAATAATTTTTAGATATGATATAATATAGAGACATATATAGCAAAAATATGCCTATATTATATAGGTACATGCAGGGGCTCACACATGTTTTAATGCATTTTTTTTTTCTGGAGAACACAAGGGAATAAAAAATTTGTGAGACCGAGAATGCTTTTCAGCTGTAGTAACAGGTTTAGAAATCATTATTTTCAACCACTCACATGTTCAGACAGCAAAAAGCATTAGAAGTGTTGAAATGCCTTGCAAGATGGCATCTGACATTGAGCACAATAGTGGTACTTTTTGTGCTTTTGGGTTTTACGACAAAAGATATGAGGGATTGTAAGAAAGAACATCTATAAATTGTTTCTGACTTTTAGTTCAGAATCAATATTAGGCAATGGCAGTCATTTTCATATAATTATATGTGTTGAACCTCTTTTCAAGGGGTAATATGATTTAAAATGCTTTTCACCTTGGCAATAACTGTTGTACTTTGTAGTGTTTTACACAATGACAGCAGGACTTAAAGTTGGGAAGAAGGTCAACTCTTCAGACAGTGATGCCTTGGGGAAACCAGAAATTGTTTCACTTCTCAGTCTGTGAAGCTACTGGCATGCCAAATAGTCACAAAGCACTTCAGTGCCTTAGGCTATTTCAAAGTCAGAGCTTCTTCATTCTGATTAAAATACATGTGCACTGCTTAATAAGAAATAGCCTTTTAAGAAAAGTATATTATTGTGTACGAGAAATCCCAGTTGTTCCTCTAAAAGCTACTTACATACAGCACCATTTACTAAAACAGATTTCTAAGGAAATCTAACATACTCAAATTTGAAGAAAATGTGATGAGATGAATAATGAACTCACTTTAGCTGTTCTCACAAAATGAAAAAGCATGAAGGCTGTCATTGTCCTTGGAAGCAAAAAGTCTGAAGATTGGTATCACTTCCCAAAGTCCACCAATAAATTATTGCATCTTGGAACTGAAATTAATATATAACTACTAATAGACCCCAGCTATTTTGAGAATTTCAGAAGAGGAGTAATGGTTTTGGAATTGAAACTGAAAAGTGAAACTTAAAATTGAGAGGAGAAAAAGCAAAAACGACCAAACAAACCAAGAAATATTTTGTTTGTTTTACACTTCCTTTTTTTCCTTTTCCTGTTGTAAACAAAAGAAAATAATGTATCCTCGTTAACCAGTGTTTATCAAGCTTACATTACAGTCCATCTGTTCACAGCTCTTTAAAAATATTTTTAGAAAACACTTTTTTTAAAGAAGGCAAATATTAAACACTCGCAGTTATTCTAATGTTAGATAATGGAGAAAAAAAAACTTTACACAGCCAAATTTGACTCTCTAATCTGAGTCTAGTTCTGGAAAAAAAGCATATATGGAACAGGCTTGAATTGTCTTAGAGTATGGAAGTCTAAGTTATTCTGAAAGTATTGTCAATCATCTAATATTTATTTAGGGAAAAAGTCTTCTCATGTGTAAGAGAGTAAGATGAGAAAATATAGTAAAGATACAATCAGTTGAGATTGCATGAAGGAAATTAACCAAATAGCAAGAAAAGTACATTTAAAAGGAAGATTCATAAAAATACCATAGGAAGTTCTATGGTAGGTTTTTCCATCATTAGCCATTAAGATTAAATCAATAGTGTGGTAACCATAGTGTATTATATGTATTTGCTTTCGTATTTATGAAAAATCTAAGTCAAAGGGCATGAATAAGTGAAAAACAAAATTATTAGGATACACATGCTGATGTCATTTTTAGCATTCTGCCTACCTTGGTCAGAGGGGTAGTTCTTACCTTGTGGGATAACAAAATCTGTAAATAATAAGAAAAAAAGTTCAAGTAGATTGAGGAACAATGTGGTTTCAGAGAGAAAACTGCTACAAATTGTTACCATTTATATAATTATTGTTGACTCTCGAAAATGTAGATCAATGTCTAAAAAGATTAAGGCAGAAGAAAAACATAAAAACTCTACAGGTATTTTAACTTATCCTAGCAAAGTAAATATGTATAAGCTCTGGTGCAACATGGTGCTTTATATTTAAACAGCTAAACATTTGTAAGAAGAATAAATTTGCCTGATAATAAATAATACCTGATTATTTATACTGTATTGTTTATTATTTTGGGTCATGTGACAAAACCCCCAGGTTTCTGTCACATGATCTTAAAACTAATGAACTTCACTTTCTTTATGTTTTTCATAGATTTGTTTAATTTGAACCTTGAGGTCAAATAAATAAGTATAGTATTATGCAGCCTGACCAGCCTAGTGGCCTTCTATAATTGGATGACTACATCAGTGGAAAACATACAACAGGAAAAAAAAAATCTTTGTTCAAAAATCTTATTGCAGTTTTCCTGTTAGTGGCTTAAACCAATGTGGCCTTAACCTTGGACTGTAGTTCCAATTTTAACTCAAAGCACCAAATTACAAATGTAATTCTGCATTTCTAATTCACAGACTTTAGGGTTATTGCATACTTGGCTTAAAGACATCAGACTTCTGAAAACTCCAATATGTCACTGAGACCTCTTGAATACATTGCTTCTAAACAGAGTCCAACATTATCACCCAGGGTGTTATGGACATGCTGTGACATGCAGCTGCTTCCAACATGGGGAAAGTGAGTACAAGTTAATTGAATACCAAATTGACACAGCAAGTAAGGACACACCTTAGGTCATAATAAATGGAGGAGAATTATGTATCCTATAGCAAATGCTGTTTGTGTGAAATATTGAAAAAACAAGATTATACTTTACCAATTTAATGTAAGTACTCTAACATTTGCTGGTTTCAGTGGTGATTTTGAAAAATGGCCTTTCTATTTATGCATTTTATGCTAGGCTGGGTTCATTTTAGTTTAAGTTAATTTGTTTGTGCATGTAACCCCCAAGAATATACATTGCTTTAATTAGAATTTAGACGGATTCAACCATTTCCTAAAGAATTCCTTCAGTTTTTTATGCAAACTTACTGATTTTCTGTAACCAAACTTTGCTTTCATAATGGGTTATCAGACTAGTTTTTTACATAGTAAATGTGAAAGACATTTAATAGGAATTATGAAACTCAAATTCTGTTTTTCTAAGACTTTTCACTTTTCAAACACTTCCATTAGAAAAAAAGATTGTGTAGATTTCAGTCAAAATATATAAGCTTGTAAAATTATTTCAATTCTATTTCTAAATTTTTTAGGAAAAATTATCTGTTACTGAAGTCTCACAAAATTTAAAGTCTATTTTAACAATTAGTTTGGTTATTAGACCACAAAATCAACCTCCTTCATTAATGATAATTAATGTTTACTAAAAATATGTTCTTTCAACTGTCTAGGGTTGCTGAAGTTAATATATGGTATCATTTCCCTCTTCTCTGACTTTTTATAGAGGAATATTGTTCATAAACTATTCATCTGAATTATTCTCAATTTCAAATGAAGCTGTAGTCTCACTAAAGGATGGGAACTGTAATTGGCTTGAAGTGGTTCTTCATGTAATACTTGTATCTACAAAAGCAAGATAATTAGAAGCAAAGATTTTCATACATTAGAGCTGAAGTGGGAGCTAGGAGTGAATTTTCAGTTTATTTTCCTGTTGATGGAGAGAGCAACATGAAGTGTTGAACATAATGATGTGCAGTATGCTGTAATGGGCAGGGAAGGAAAACTGCTTGTCTTCTGGAGCAAGACTTCAGAGTCCTCTAAAACTTGGTCAGAGTTTTTCATCCTTCCTGCATCTCCTTCATAAACTGCAGAAAGATTTAAGCAACTTTATGTCCTCAAGACTTAAGTTCTTGCTTCTTTGACATAAATGTGCATGCTTGGGTAAGGAGTATATCATAAAATGTTTTGTCCAGTAGAGCAGTAGGTAGCACAGAAGATAGCATATATGCTGTTAAAAAGACAAATATTTCTAATTATTTCCAAAATTTTGTAAAACGAAATAATATTTCTGAAGTTTTTCAGTGTTAGGAATTACATTCATGCTCAGTGTATTCTTCAAAACCTGATAGAATTTGTGAGACTTTTGTCAGAAACTGTAAAGCTATTTTTTTTCTTGTCTTCTTTATTACTTCTTGCTTTTGTTCTGAACAGTTCTCAATTCTATATATTGATTTATTTTCATAGAAAATACATGTTAATGGGCCCTTTACACAGAAAACATGTCTTCTGCAATATTTTCATAACCTCACTTCAATTCTCCAAACGGAATTTTAATGAATTATAATTGTTCATTTTTCTATTGACTTTCCATATTGTTGTTTTACACTTGTACTGATATAGTTCAGAATATTTATTGCTTGAAAACTAATTATAATCCTGTCCATGATATTTAAATAAAGAATTCTTTAATTTCTTCTTGTTATATTTGCTAATTAACTGGACTCATAAAGATTTCTGCTCTTATAAGCACAAACCTACTGCTCTTTTTGTTTTAGATGAGAAAGGATCACAACTATTGTTACTTTAAGGACTAGGAACAGCTTAGAAGAATGATGACATCTTCTGGTATTGGAAGTGTTGCAATCTTCTTTGCATGAGCTGCATTGCTCCAACACCGTATCAACAACTGAAAATATAATGACCTTTGGAAGTTGTTCCTGGTTGCATGTTTAGTATTGGACATTCCTACTACAGTAGACACAAATTTCATGCTGATGAAGCAATCTTGCATTAAGTTTAATTTGAAATAAAAATGTAACAAACTCAGATTCGCAGGTGAGCTGCAGAATGTAACTATAATTCCTGTTGGTATTACCATAACAGGCCATAACCTCTGTACTCAGTTTTCCAGGAGTCAGAACAATGCTTAAGAATTAGGATGTGTTATGCTATGACCTACATACAGTTATGTTTTAATTGGTTTAACTCTGACAACAGTTTTTCCAAATGACTGTCTATGGCTAATTTGTTTTACTTTTATTTGTCTTTGTGTGGTGCAACTATCATTTTAGGTAAAAAGCAGTGACAAGCACTTCACGTAGAATGGGATAATTTAAATTCTAACATACTGATGCAGTGTAGAAAAACTCAGGCCTGGTGCAGTATCAGAATCCTTCAGAAATAAAGACACAAGATACAGCTTTGAGAACTCAGCCATAGTCATTAATACTATGCTGACATAGAGCTAGACAAAATGGGGTTTAGGCTAACAAAAAAAAATCATATGTAAGAGACACAATATTTACTGAATTTAAAGATAAATTGGAGCTGCAGAATAATAAAGAAAGAGCAAAGGTATAAAAATATAGTAGCCAACATGACCTCCAGTATATCCCATGCCAAGAAAAAAGAAGCATCACTATGGACATTATTTTCCTTCCAGTGATGGATTCTGGATGCTTACTGTGATTCCCTCCTTACCACCACAATGATGTCACTGTCTTGGACAGATCTGCTGTTCATTGGGAAAATACTGGCTGGATGGCTGACCCCAAGGAGTGGTGATGAATTGATTTAGATTCAGCAGGTGATTGTATTTGGGCCAGTTTAATATCTTTCTCAATGACCTGGAAGAGGGGATTGAGTGCACACTCAGTCTGCAGACGACAGCAAATGGGGTAGGATTATTGATCTGCTGGGTGGTAGAAAGGCTCTGCAGAGGGATTTGGAGAGGCTGGATTGAAGGGCTGAGTACAATTGTATAATGTTCAACATGGCAAAGTGTCAGGTGCTGAAAACTTTGACCCCATCTAAGTGCAGACACTGAAGCATGTCCAAAGAAGGTCAACAAGGATAGTGAAGCAGTCTAATGAAGGTTGGCTGAAAGAGTTGAGAGTGTTTGGCCTGGAGAAAATGAGATTGTGGGGAGACCTTTTGACTCTCTATTACTACTTGAGAAGAGATTGTAGTAAGGAGAGTCGATCTTTTCTCCCAGAAAACAAGCAATAGGACAGGATAGGATATTAAGAAAAAGTTTTTTACAGAAGGAGTGATCAAGTACTGGAATTGTGGAGTCACCATCCCTAGATATGTATAAAAAAAGATTGGATATGGCACTCAGTGCCATGATTTAGTTGAGGTGTTAGGGCATGGGTTGGACTCGATAATCTTGAATGTCTCTTCCAACATAGTGATTCTGTGATTCTGAGACAAGAATAAATTGTCTCTAGTTGTGCTAGGGGAGATTTTGTTTGATACTTGAAGAAGAATTGTTCATGGAAAGAGTTTTTAAGAATTAGAACACACATCAAAAGGAGGTAGCTGAGTCGCCAAGTAGGCAAGTGACCATTCTTGGAAGTATTTAAAAATGTGGCACTTAGGGACATGGTTAGTGGTGAATTTGGCAGTGTTAGGTTTCCAATGGCGATGCCTAGAGAGGCTACCTAGGACAGAGGCTAGACAGGGTTAAAGGAATAAAGTAGGTATTTATGAAAAAGGCTTTCAAAGGATGCACCTTGGGCAGTACAAGAGCTTGGCCGAGGCTACACCCAAGATGGACAGCATGTCACCAGTTTTCACACTTTGATAAGTTTTGGTCCATTTATGTTTTTGGGGTTAATTATCCAATTACAGCTTCAGTTTATGAAGTGTCATCCTCCCAGACTGCTCTACTCAATTCACTGTTGTTTATACTTTTTGGGCTTGAAGCTGTGACAGTGTCCTCGGTTCTTGGGCTGGAAAAGGATTATTTTGTCCTGCTAACTGTGAAGAGAACTTGCTAACACTTTATACGAAGTTCAGAGTTATATACTAATGCAGTACAGAATCTGGAAAATATGAAAGCTAAGACTCAAAAACAGATTCATGGGACACCACAACCTGCAGCCCTGGCCCCGCTGGCCCTGGCTTGGTGCTGTGGCTGCAGAAAGGTATGATGAAATTTGCTCTGAAAGAGTTTAGGATTGGGAAATGCAGTTTCTTGGAGACCTAGGCCAGACAACCCCACTCCAGAGTTCTAAACTCTTTCAGTTTAAAACTGCTAACCCTTGCTCTGTCACTGCAGGCCTTGATGAAAGTCTCTGTCCATTTTCCTTGAAAGCCCAGTCTATGTATTAAAAAGCTATTATAAGCTTTCCCAGGAAAGGCCACACCAACAGGTCTTTCTTGTGCTGGGAGCCCCAAATTTGAATGCAGTACTCCAGGTGGGGTCCCATGAAAGCAGAGCAGATGGAAGGGATTACCTCACTCAACCTGCTGGCCATACTACTTTCAATGCAACCCAGTTTTCTTGGCTGCAAGCACACGTTGCTGGCCCATATCCAATTTTATATCCATTGTTCAGTGATGAAGAATGTTGAGAGCATAATGCTTGTGCCAGTGTCTTTCTTTGTTATAAAATTATCTTGTTTTGACAAAAACAAATAAACAACAAAGTTTATCTCATATTTTACTATTGGTGTTTACCTGACATTCTACAGTAATATATCATCAATTCACTGATCCACTGGTAATGTCTGAAAGATAATGTGTAATCAACACACCATGACTTCAATGATGACTTCACAATAATGAATTACCAGGGCAAAGCCATCAGGTGCATACTAATTACTGATCATAACATAGTGTGAATTTCATTGCTGTTTTTACAAGCAAGGAACTTGCTGAGGGTTATCAGTCTCTACTTCTGGTAGAAGAGTAGCTCCTGAGACATCAAAATGTGATCTCAAACTCTATTGTTACTGCACTTGTACTTTAAAAATCTTATTGTTGACACAGAGAGCCACAAGCAGTTCTGCCTTACTGTTATAATTTTTTTTCATGCAGCAAAAAACCATTAATTCATCTTTTGTGTTTGCCCATTTAAGTGTTAGGTCTGTATTTCAAAACTGAACTCATTCTCAGCGCAGATTTTCATAGGAATTTGTGGCACATGATATAATTAGGGCTAGCAGCCATAAACTGTGGCTTAGGAACTTCAGACAGTACATCTAAGGAATGAAAAAAAACCAGAAAGAAAATCTGGAGGGTAATGCAGAAACAGACTGCTCAGAGATTATGCAGTTTCTCTCACTAGAGGTTTTTTACACGTTGCCTAGAAGAAAACAAGGCTGAATGACTTAGTGCTCAGATCAGCTCCTCCAATGTCCAACCAGCTGTTCATAGAATTGCAGAATAAGCTGAGTTGGAGGGCACCCAGCAAGGATCATTGAGTCCAATTTCCAGCTTTTCTATTATTCTGAATGACTGTGAATAGATACTTCGCAAGACCCTTATCCCATGTGTGTATATTTTCTCCAATAATTATAGAAATTATTTTCTACAACCATTTAGCATTTACTATGAATACTCTATGAGAATATCAGTAAGATTATTAACTGCCAATTTGTTCATTAGAGATAAGTAGAGAATTAGATATTTCTTTTGCCTTAAAGTGAAATATGAATTGTCTCTGCCTTTGCTAAATCATCATATAAATACCATTATCTAACAAGTATAAATCTGTATAAAATAAAATCATTGAGGTGACATTAAATAAGAAATTCAATAAACCAGTAAGCCTTCATAGTAAGTAAATAATTAAGGTCAAAAGAGTTTTTCAAACAATTTTCTTTAAAAAAAAAGAACATCAAAAGGCATTTCAAAACTGCACATTCTATAGCAGAACATAAAGAGAATACTAAAGGACAGTAATTACAGCTAAATGCTTATGACAACTTCATAAAATAGTAAGACCTGGTTTCCTGAATTTGGGGAACACAGTCTTAATAAATATATTTCTAAAAGAAATACAGAGTTCTCTCCAGCCCTTAGGAGATAAAAACTTGATATTTTTTCTACAATCATACCATAGATATAATATAAATCTTGGAGAGAAAAAAACAGAAAAGAAAAAGCCCCACACATGCACCAAAACAAAACAAACAAAACAAAACAAATTTAATTCTCTTAGATAAACAATGATTTTGAATCCCATTTTAGGTGCCAAGATATCCCCATTCTCATGAGAGGAAATACTATATAGGAAATTTTGTGATATAACAAGGTTCTGGATTCCACTGTATTAATCAAGTCACTTCCTGATTCCATTCTGCTAGTGAGCTGTTGAGCACTGCCCTCTCCACCCCACCAGACTTCTGTGGCTATTTCACTGGAGTTCTAACCAGTCAGTATTAACAGGAACTGAAGAAATCAAGTACAGGGTAATTTATGCTCCAGCTTTTGAGTTGAAAAGAAGGAAAACTAAGAAATAGATTTTTCAAATACCATCAGTAGTCCATTAGAAGGCTGCCAAGGCTCTATTATGCATTAAAATCTTATGTTGTATTTTCCTCTTTCTTTAAAACTTGTTTGTTTGTTTGATAGAATTAAGACCTCAGTCACATCTCAGAATCTCATTTTATTTTATCCCAAAGTCTGTTTTCCTGTAATGAAATGCAGGATCTTTTATCTGCTGCTGTTTCAAAAATTCTGCTTTTGCACTGTACCTATAAATAGTAATTAAGGATAGCAGGTCATATATGGAAAGCAGGTGTATAAGACAAACAAGTCTGGCATCTGAAGAAACATTCATTAGGGACAAGTACTCCCTCTTAAGAAATTCTGCCTCATTAAGGGATAATCATGAATGCATCAATAAGATGACATAACTGATTACTTGTGCATCTGTCTCAATAATTTTTGTGCTGCTTAGTTCTGCCAGCAGTGGCAAGCAGGAACAAATTGCCACTGCATTATAATGGTAGACTGATATTAGTGGAGTCACAATTGGTGATTTCATCTTGATTTAAACAGTAAGATCTTATAAAATTGCCTTATGCAGATTTGGTTGAACTTGATGCACAAATGATTGCTGCTGACACAAAAATGTCTATAAAGGTCATTAACAGACTAAAATTTGATTTCTATTGAAGAACATCATTACAATTTGCATGATTAATACTAAAGAGTTGCTGTTGTATAAGCAGAAGTTTCTAAAAACAGCATCTACTAAGCGTTGCTTGGCAATACTTATGTATATTTTAGATACAAGAATATATCTTGGGACAAAGGTAAAGGCTGTGGTTTTTAAAAAAGAAATAATTAAGTTCAGACATATTGAACTTGAATTTAAAGTACATAGACAGTATGTTCAATGTGAAAAAAAATTGTGGTTGTTTGTTAGTGTGACAAGTGATTTTAAGTTGCATATAAGTGAAAGGGAAGGGAAGAAAAGGCAGCAAGAGTCTATTTGCTTCAAATTACGTATAAGTGGAAAGAACAACAGTAGACATTTCCTCAAAAATATCAGTTTTTTCATTGCCTCCAGTAGGTTCAAGAAGAACAAAAGATGGTGTAAGACCTCTTGGGCATCCGTTAATCACTAGAATTTTATATGATGAAAACTGGGTGCCACGAGATGATCAGAAGCCAATTTCAATTTAAAGATGGGCCTAAGATTATGAGCATGATTGGCCTAATTGTTTCGTTTGTTTATTTTTTAATTGCTTTCCATCACTGAATTGTTGGCCCAATTCTATAAGTGTAAAACTAATGCCTGTGCATACAGAAACAGAAATCCAAATCTCACTTGATATTCTTTCTCAGCGTATATTCCAGAAGTAGCAAAAGGCATATTAGCTCCCTGTATTAGGGGTTTTTTTTTTCTACTTTGTGACTCAGGGACTGGAGACAACTACAAAAATTCTGTGACTTTTTCTGGCTGCTTTTACAGACTTCAAATTTTTGGGCAGGGATAGATAGGCTCCAAGCCTTTCAGAGAGGTAAGCATTTAAATATAACCAGCTTCATGGCTTAAAAAAAGGTGTTGTTCTTTGGAGAAACTGTTGAAACTTACTGCTTTGTTTTTGAAATTCTTTAAGTAAAAAAAAAAAAAAAAAAAAAGATCACATTTTAAGAAAACACATATAGGGCTGAGTTACTTGGTTCTACTCATTACATTTTATAATTTTTAATTATCAAAAATATTATGAATAACAACAAGGTTGAGCATAGTTTGGGGGTACTATATGTTTTTGAAAGCAGAATCTGGATTTCACATAACTTCAAAGTGAGGCCTTTAAATTTGAAGCCATCACATTTTACTTTAAATATGATAGTATTTTTAGGGTTAACTGTCCTTACAGAATGAAAAAAGATATCTATGATCTTGGATTGCTTGTTGGTTACAAGCTGCAGCCTTTACAGTCATCAATGCTTGTACTGGGTAACATTCAAAATACCTATCAAAATGTAATTCAAAGAATCAGTGGTGGGCCTTGCTAGGACACTTGTTTTCTGGAAGTTGAGAAAATAATTAGAAGTAGGAGAAAACTTCTAAAAGCCTAAGGCCTGAAGGTTTGTTTCAAAGGATCTGGTTTGCCTGATTTTTCCTGAACTCTTGTCTAATTTACATAGCACATTCCCAAGATTTAACATAGGTTATTCAAAATTTTAAGAAAACTTATACTTTCTTGCCCCTCAAGTGAACTATCCTTCATAATTATCACGTTATTTCACTGTATTATTCAACTTCCCATCAAAAGATTTGACTATAATCTAGATTCTGTACTTATCAGAGACACCTTAAAACAGTCCTCAGATTTCTGTCATACAGAGCATAAGTGAGTGAAAGGGGTTATTACACAATACTCTTCCATTACAGAGAGCTCAATGAGGGATTTGGAAATATCCAGCTGCTAATGTGTTTTAAATTACATGTCCTTCTACTGTGTACTTTCTAATATTAGGAAAATTGGTGCCCTCTCTCTTATACTCAGATAAAAGGAATTTATTTAATCTCACATCAGGCATTTTAGTTGTTCAGAACATAATCAAGAATATCAATTTTCTAATCAAACAAAAAAAGAAAAAAGAAAGGGTTTCATTTTGTAGTATAGCAGAAGCATAAAATCCAGATATAGATGATTTAGACAATACAGACAAAGACATTTCAGCCAAATTATACTGGCTTTCTTCAGTGTTGTAACTCCTCTTGAGTTCCCTTGTTAAGTGTACCAACAGAGTGCTACCTCAAGTCCTTTTTCAAGAAATACTAGTCTGTACTAGTTTGTAGCATGTGGGTTTTTTTCTCCATGGATCTCTCTGGTACAGTATTTGAGCTCTTCTGTCTGGCTACTCCCTTTCCAAAGTTTCATGTTACTAATATCAATTTCCATGTTACTAAGTTCTCCAAAACTCAACTTTATATCTCCCATTATACCTAAAAAATATAAATATCAACAGAGTGGAAAGTCTTAAGGTGTAAGGAGCCCAGGGAGCTGAGGTCTTTTTCATGGAAGGCAGGTAATGGTAGAAGTAGGAGTGATCACAACCACACATGGAGCTGAGGTGTTTGAGCATGCACCAGAACCCAATAGCTATGGCACATTCACTGGTGTCATGGAGTGAATAGGTAGCTAAATAATTCCAGTGATATCTTTGGAATGAATACAGTAGAGGGAAACATGATGCTTTCACATGAGAAAGTAAGTGGAAAATTTGCAAGGATTAGATGAAATTGTGAGGGACAAAAATAGGCAGGTATTAAAGAATTTTCTTCACTCTATGCTCTAGCTGTCTCAGAGCTTAGGTCCAATAAAGTAATTTATTTGAGTAATACAGCGGTAGAAACACTCAAGCCAGGTCCCTCCAGAAATGGATAGTGAACAAAGAAATTCCTGTGCAATTTTTCCTAACAATCTAAATTCCCCACCTCTCTCATTACAGTTCCAACCAATATTAATGTCTGGGGTCTTCCCATTGCTTGTTGGATCCCTTCATTGTCTCTAGGCAGGACACTTCTTTTCTTACATTTAAGGCTGCAGCTTCTGCTGATGAGTGTAGCAACCTTCCTTACTTCCTTATCTTCCAGCTCCAGCCAGCTCCGAGCCTCCTTTTAGTAACTAGTACAGCATATCACATCTTGCAGACTAAGATTTCAGATCACCTAAATACTAATGCTAAGTTAGGATTAATATCCTTTATTTCACTGCTGTGGGATTCAGGCAAACAGGGAGACTAGACATGGTTAGAGACCTGCTTGCATGTTACCTTTAAATGTAGTCACAAAGTTACAAAACTGCTGCTGGCTCTCAAACTATTCACAAATAATTTGAAATCACCAAAATGATGTCTTTGACATGACATAATATGCTTTATGCTGAAAATATAAGAATATATATTTGTACACAAAAGGAGAATAAGGAAACACACAAGATGGAAGGGGTGTTTATGCCTAAACATAATTTACAGCTTCAATGCTTCAATTTGTTCTCCACCTTTGCACTTTTAAATACCTATGGATGTGGATTAATTATTGTCATGTGTATTACTGAATGGTACTTTTGATACTATTAATCTTTTGGTATGTTACTGACTGAAAAGCGGGTTATAAATTAGTTTACAAATATGGGCATTACTTGGCAATACAAGAATTTTTATCACATTTTAAAGATGGATCAAATAAGCTTTGAGTAAAAAAATCAGAAAAGTTCAATCCATTCAACCTATTCAGTAAATCTAGGAGAAAACGAAGGGGTGAGGCCATGATCACAAGCTGTAAAAGCCTACAGAAGGAATAAAGCTAGCACTAGCAAGCTCATCATGCTAGGTCACAAGCATATAATATGATCCTATCACTTCAACCTAAGCAAGATAAATTCAGACTTGGCACACAAATTCAACTGCATTTTCCAAGCTACTGCAATAATATCTCAAAAATTCTGCTGCCTTCTCTCATGCTGGGAACATTTATATCAAGAGCATTTAACTAAAGCATGCTTTAGTTTAGCACCAGCTGCACGACTGACAAATTATATCAGGAATTTCATTAGGCCCCCATTAAGTCAGAGATCAAACTGCAAGATAATAGCAGTTGCTTCAAGTCTAGAGTTTATGAAGGATGTGACAAGAAAAAGAAGTGCCTGCTTCCATACAGCATTCCACACCACTCAAGAGCACTGAACCTACTGTTAGCCTCTAATAAGATTAGGATTTGTATATACTGCTCAAAGTCTCTCATGTATATAAATATACGCTGAAAAAAATAAAACCTCTTTCTTTAATGCCTGTTCCTTCTGTTCAGTACAAGAGCCTTTCCACAGGTGATTTAATCTTCCATAGTGACAGAAAATTTTTCACTAATTAATCCTTATTTAGCATTAGTGCTTGTTGATTTACATTTATTAATTCAATGTACTGATTTTAGACAATATGCTAGGTATAATATTTTTAATTGTATATTTCTTACATTTAAATATATATTTAAATAGAGTTTAGGTATAAGGGAGAAATGTCTGTATCTTCGGATTAATTATTCTTTGGCAATTCTTTAATACTAACTTATATATGACATAATGAAATGCATTTAATTTCTAATGCAAAAAGGATTTTGAGGAAGATTGCATACTTTCAGGTTAATCTTTTGCCTGTACCACTCTGCATCTGGTTTGAGGAGCCTCTTCCATGCTTCTTAGTTTGAAAGTCTCACATCTTAATACAGGAGATGTTCTGAAACAGAAATAGAGCTTTGCTTTCTACCTAAATACCCTAAAATTAGATATTGTCAAGGAACCAAAATGTCTGAGTACTTCCAGCATGAAGATTAACCAACTATCAATAATCACATGGATTACTTCTTGTTCTTTCACTTGCAAGTGAATTACTCTGTGTCAAGCAGATATTTATGGCATCAGTTCCAGCTCTGTTATGTTGCTTTTTCCTGGAAGAGATCCAGGTGTAATTCAGAAACAATAGTGTGCCTTTAATCTACAAGAAAAATTATGCCATCATTCAGGAGAGGCTAACCTTGCTTCTTAATTAAGGTAAGAATTAGTGCTCTCAAAGGGAGTGGTAGCCTGTATCCTTCAATGCTAACATTAATTGTACAGCAGCTCACTAATGGAGGAGCTCAGAACAGAAACATAATTCCATGTCCTCTCTCCTCCCTCCTTTTGATCAGGTTCTACCACCTTCTTTCTTGTACCCCCCTTCTGAAAAAGCTTTTCTATATCCAAATATTTAACAATTTATTCTGTGTATTCTCTAATGTGAAAAATTATCTCATGTTCGTCTTCAAAATTGGAAGATTTTTCAGACTCAGCATAGTAATTCTATTTTCTGACATGCTTATACCTGCAAGAACCACATTTCTGTATGACATAAGCATTGTAGTGAGTATGTGCTATGCTCATTTTTATTGAATTGCATAAAAGCTACATTTTTTCTTCAAAATACCACGAAGGCAATTATAAATATATTTTCAGGTGATTTAGGTGGTCGAAGAATTTGTTGGACTATTGTTAATTTTGACAGATGGGACTGCACCATTAGATTGTTTTACAAAGCCACTCTTCCGGTTTCTTGAGTAAAATTTAAAAGAAAATCAGCAAAGAAAATCCCCACTTTTCTACAGAGTAAATAAATATTTTATAAGAAATATTATTTGCTAGCATTCTTTTTGATTTGTACTTGCTGTAAGAACTAATGTACGGCAAAGGACTTTTTTGTTAGAAACTAGGAATAATATTTTAAAAGCAGGGATAGTTGAGCACTATATTAGACTGGCTTTGCAACCTGCTTTCAGGGTAGGTTATTGTTAATAACCTTGGGCAGGTTTTTATTTTGGTGTTGTAGTAGCACTACATGAATGTATATCTATATATATGAAACAAAAATTATAAAAGAGTGAAAATTGTGTTTGCAATGAATGAGCTAATGTTGCATTCAAATGTGCAAAAGTCAGATTTTGTTGACAATTGATCCAGTATTCAGGAGCTGAAGCTCCACTGTGACTCAAAAGTAAGAGTGTGAATAATCCTTTGCAAATTCTTCCCTGTTATGTTTTCTCTTACACTGTTTAGATTTTGACATTAACCAGCATTGGAAATTGTGACATAGTCAACAAACATACCTAAGGATTAAAGGATAACTGGTGTTGCATATTAAAATTTCATCATAGTCATTGATATTGAATTTGCCATTGCTGTCTAGACAAACCATAGCAATTAAAACCTTAAAATAATTTCTTAACATAATCTGAGAAAACACCAAGGTATTTTTAAACTGTGCTGAGGGAAGAGGAAACTATAGTAGCCAGCTGAAATGTTTTGCAACCATGACAATAAATCATTAAGAAGAAGAAATAAGAGAAGCAATTTCTGACGTCATTTTGAAATGGCAGCAATGAAGTGGAAAATTGCTATACTATGTAGAAGAACATTTAATAGTACTGTAATAAATCATTCACTGAATACTATCACAGTTTAAATTAAAATAATTTATAATTAAGTTTAAAGGACCATTGAACATATTTTTGATATGACTCCTAGTAATGTTATTCCACTGCCTGTTAGCATAAAACAAAATGCTGAAGATCTCATTTAAAAGGATCCTACATAGTAGGCTGCAGATGTAATTTTCAATAACTGCATCAATTTCTTATCCTGAGAAGAGTTCAGCTATGACACTTTTTAAAGTCATGAGTAATTTTGACATTTTCCTAAGTTTACTTAAAAGAAGAATAGTTTGAGGTAGAAATACATACAAATTTAAAGTAAGCTGAAATAACTTTTGAAATATCACTGCATTGGTCAACTCCAATGTGCTAGTGACAGTATATAGCCAATGTAATAATGTGAGAAAAATCAAGTAGCAAAAATAAAATCAACTGATATAACTTACTCACTTGAACTTCAACCAGTGATTGGGGATTGCCAAGAGAATAAGGCACAAGAGTAAAATTGTATTGCCAGCACTGCCTGGGTGAACCACCAACCAATACAAATTTTTTACTTTGGCTAATTCTGGTCTGTAGTCATTGCATGTCTTTCAAACTGTCCTTTAGCTTAGTCTTTAAACTAGGGCAAGCCTTATGGCTTCCAGTTTTGTTGACTAGAACATCAAAAGTAAATAGAATTTTTTTCCCTTTATTATTTCCCCCCGAAAAATCACATTACGAGATAATAATAATAGAAAAAAACCCAACAGATAAATTGATATATTTCAAGCATGCATTCTTTCATTTTGGAATATTTTTTTTCTTTCTGAACCATAACTTCTAGGAAGTGTTAATATTCTTTTGTAGGAAAATCTGAAATCCTGAAAAAAATACATAGCTTTATGAAGCTTTATTTTTTAAATTTTTTCCAGTTACTGGGGAGCAGATGTGCTCCCTCTTGCCTATAGGAATGACTTGAAGAAAAGAATTTAATATTTAAAGTAGCTCCCAAGGCAAAACTTTGATGATTCATTTTTCCTACAAGAAAACAGTTGTATTAAATATTCACAGAATATAGCTACAGCACTTACAAAGGTGTGTTCCAAGCCACAAAAGGGACAGACAACGTATCTCAGAAGAATGAATGTGCAATTTTAAAAAATTCATAAACCAGCCAGAATGAAATGTGAACCACCTACTCCAACAGTAGACAGAGTATACTCTGAAAGTTAGATGAGACAGTGAAAGAAACCCAATGAACTTCTGAGACTTGAATCTTCCTTCTCTTGCTCTTTAATTTTCTTTTTTACATTTTTTTCTATTGCCTATTTGGATAAATTAATAAATTAATATGTTTATATCTGAATACATGTGTGTGTTTATATACATGCAAGTATATGCAGATATAAATCTATTAAATATAAATGTATATGTATAAATGCATAAATGTATAGACAGAATAATGTTCTATGAACACATGTATAGAGATATATTTGTCATAAGATGGCATACTCTCACTTTTTTTCCCAGGCCTTTATATCTCCTCAAATCTTTCCTCCCATGTTGCCTTCCCTAGATTTACTCCCAGAGAGAGAAAAATGTCCTTTGACTGCACATGCGTGCAGTCATTACTCCTTTTTTTATTCTTTGATTTGGCTGAGCTGAATGTCGCCTGGTGAAAATATTCTTGATGTGTTTAATCCTGCCCAACTCTAGGATGGTGAGAAAACTAAAGCAGGGGCACGGTACACATTTGTTATGTTGTCTGGATCTTCTGAGGATCTTTTGTGCTTTTAGCTGTAAAGGGTCTTTTTTAGGTAATGAGCTTCAAAAATAATCCAGAATACTCAGGAGATTCATATTGCATTAAAGCTGTGTTTTGTTTTCTTAAATTTTTATGGGGATGTCATTGCAGATGATCTAATGAAGATTTTCTATGACATTCCACTGTTGTAAAAGGAGATAACAGACAAAAACATGAGTTTAATACAGAAACTTGCTACATGTCTAGGAGGCAAAACAGCTTTTCACAAAGGGCAGTGGAAGTCCCAGACATGTTTTTGTGTGTGATGTGCCAAAGGCATAAAAACAGTGATTGCATAGCCTCCTAAAATGACAAAGCATGAAAGATGAACCTGCCGATGTAACATTAATCAGAAGAATTTTTCTACTTCCCAACTGTCACCCTACACCATTAAATAAAAGAGACTTATAAAAAAAGGGAACTCTTTTTATTGTCTGCACCAGAAAGGAAGTGATAAGCATATTTAATTAGTTATTGTTTACAAAGTGCTTAAGATGCTTGGAAAAAAGGTGCTAGATATGCATGATCATATTTATGCTTTTTTTTTTCTGCAATCAGGCAATGTAATTATTATGTCAGCCCAGTTTTTCAAATGAGCAGGCTACAGTAATATTGAATTTTGAGATATTTTTTCTTACTAGTTTTAGACATCAATAAGGCTGAATTTTCGTTTCAGTTTTATGTTATTAACAAGTTCATTTATCAATGTGTCCTTGGCACTCAGGACCATGACTAACTTATGCTGAGCTTTCCTGACATTTATTTTCAGTAATGCAAGTGCATTTTATTATTTCATCTTTTTCTAAAAATTATATATTCTTTTGTATTATGGAAATATTTGTCATTAAAGCTTTTTTAGAGGAAGATTTAGTCTTGATTATAACAATGTTAAATGTGACTTCTTATAAAGCAAAAGGAAGAAAACAGATGCATTATGTTATATGATATTACCTTTTTCCTTTTTTTTTATTTCAGAGTCAATATGCAGACTTCTTATTTTAGATGTGTATTAAATTATCTCAATTATGAGCTGGATTCTGGGATACCTTGAACTCTACACAGCTCATTGCAAATGGCAAACCCCAAACATAGCATCTAATGCTGCAATTTAGGGTTTTTGAAATCTGATCTGATAAGGTTATCTATATCTCTCTTATGAGTAATTGGAATGTTTTTAAAGATAATTCATCCCACCCAGCCTGAGTATGCCCTCCTCTTTTTCCACAAGACTTATCAAAGAAGGGTGATAACTCTTTGAAAGAACTTATATTTTAAAAATGCAACCAGAATAACATTTTTTTTTTATAAAGCATTATTTTAAAGTTCAACCTCAGGAAAGCAGATGAAGGAGATTGCACCAATTCTTTTCTCCCTCTATAAGATGCCATCACCTTTAGATATATGCTAGTGCGATTCACATAAGGAAACACTATCCATCTCTTTAAAGAAATCTTTGCCACTATGAAGAAAATAAATCAAGTTCAATAAAGAAACTGGAGCTAGATTTGGAGAAAGGATGAAGGAAATGTTGCATGCTGACTAGAAAGTAGGACACAGGTACAGAGAGGTTAAGGAAACCAAGGTTTGAGTTTCTGCTCTAAAGCTCTGTGTTTTATGAAGTTTAATGAAAAAACTGGGACGCATGTGATGTGTATGGTGAAAAATCTCTACATACTTGTAGACACACAATGTGGAAACATTTAAAGAAGTTAAATTAGTTAAATACCTAAATAAGTAACCTAAGAAAAAAACAGTTTCAGAATATTTTTATAGTATCATGAGGCCAGTATGTAAAAATAGAATCAATTTTTTCTCCAAGAGAAATTTCTAGTTTAGTTTTGTGTTGGGTGCTGCCAAATGAGATTCTAAAATCACTCTTCTACAAAATAGAAAATCTGAAGAAATAAGAGTGAGGCCATCTATACTACAGATTTCAAAAATAGTGAAGTCTTTCATTTCTATGTTAAAAACCTTAAATATTTAAATTATATAATAATATAAATTCAACATATTTCGTGGCCTGACAGCCATTATTCAATCAAATAATATATGATAAGAATAAAATATTAACCCAATGTTCTTATATTAGACAAAAACCTTTAAGTAGTACTGAAATGGGTAAGTAAAGATTATTTTACTTTTACCTTCTGACCATTTTGTGGAAAATTTCTCACCTTGACTTTTAAAAGTAATTATAATAAAATAATTATTTTTGTTACAACTAGACACCAGGTGTCATGGAATTCTGATTTTTTACAGCTCCCTCATTATTTACTTACTGTAGCTCCTGCTTTTTCTCAACCACTGAACAAAATGTCATAGTACTATACAGTTCCACACTGTAAACATGATTCACAGTTATCAACTACCTATAAACTGTTCAGTATTGCACTTAGTTACAGGGAATTAAAATAAAATGTTAAATTATTAATGTATATATAAACCATAAATATCTAGAACCTAATACTTGATTCTTCTATTTATGATTTCCAGCTTTGGGATAGATAGGAACTTAATGTACTTGATGCATAAAACTATGGCAAGATCACAATTCTTCATGTGAATTGAAACAAAGGTCAGGAAATTGTGTGGAATAACCAATTACAGGATACAGGAAAAAGAAAGAACACCAAATAATGAGCAATATGGTTATGCTTGAAAAGCCTTAATGTCAAAACTGCAGTGTTAACTGAAAGTCTGCACATTCATATGCAGATTTTATCAAGACAGCATAAATTCATTCTCACTGAAAATAAAAATAGGGTCACAGAGGAAACAGACAATGAAACTCAATAATAAAGGTAAATTAGAAAACAAGACAAATTTATTTCTATTTCCTACTGTATTAAAAAAAAAAAAAGAAAAGGAAAGGAAAGCGACAACTTGCATTATGCAGATAAATGACAGGTTGATAAACTGGGGGCAGGGGTGGGGTGGGGGGAAAGGTGAAAAAGATGGCAAAGTGAACAGGTAGACAATACCCAGTTAGGCAATCTCATAGCTAAGACAATGAGCAGATCTCTGCCTTCTTCTGTATTACTTAACTTTACTGCCACAATGGTTGGTGTCGTTGTAAGGCAAACCTGCACGGATGTGGACATGGTGATCAGTCCTGCAATAAGCTCCCTACCCATTTTCAGAATGCCACCAATATCTTCTTTTTTTTTTTCATAAATCTTCATTAGGTTCTCTAGGACTAGCACTATAAACCCATTTCAGACAGTGCTTAATGAGATGGCTGTGGTTTTCACTGACTACTAAAAATCTGAGAGATATAATTGCTTCACACCTTTCTTATGTAAATTTTAAGAGTATTGTTTTGTTCAGAGTTTTTTTCTGATTTTGCTTTTACATGATATCTGATGCACAAAAAATTGTATTTAATTTTAATCCATCTCTACTCAGACAAACATTTACCTGTCCTTAGTCTTCTCCATACAATTTAGAGCATACCAAAAGTGTCTTCAGAGATTGTTTAGGTATTTTCCCCCTTTTCATTTAGACACATCTTTAAGTGTCATTGGGACAGCATAGAGGAAAAAACGGTTTTTTTTTCTAGAAACATTCACAACAAGGACCATCTTTAAAACACATCTGGAGTTTAAGAGGAAATGCAGTGCTAGTAAATAGATTTCTTCAATTTATTAAATTTTGATGTCATAATGATTTTGTATCACTACTGACTATCTGTAGAATCTCAAAGAAATAACTTGCCTTTGGACACAAATAATATTTTAAAAAGATAAATGAGTAATCTTCAGCTCTGAAATTCCCAAAAATTAAAACAATTACAAAATTACTGAATGCTTTGGTGTAGAAACTCTAGTTTCAAAACTGTCAGGTGTTGTAAAACAAAATATATATTTATTGAGGTAATAGAGACTTAGAAGATTACTGAAAATGCACTGTAGAGTAATATATTTTCTACGTTTCTGAATTATTTTAACTGAAGAAGGAAGAAAAAGGTAGTAATTTCTCTGAAAAGAGCAAAATGCAGGCACTTTGAAACAAAGCACAGGAAATAATAATTTTGTGAGTGTTATTTTCTAGTCAGTGGAAGGACATTTCCATAGACCCTGATTCATAGCCTGCTGTTTTATAGAAATCTTGGGGGATAGAGAGAACAAAACAGATCCAAAGGTCTACTGCCAGGTTCTTCAGGGAAGAAAATAATATTTCTATCAGCAGAAAAATAAGTAGTTTTTATTTGAAAGGGTGATGGGCTGGTTGGGAAAGTCTCTGTGTAAATCTTTGACCTTTGCTGAGAGAGGGTTAAATCCAGATTGCTGTGGTTTAATCCCAGCCTGCAACAAAGCTCCACACAGCCTCTTGCTCACTCACCTGCTGAGGTGGTGAGGTAGGGAGAGAATTGGAAGAATAAAAGTGAGAAAACTCAGCAGTTGAGATAAAGACAGTCTAATAAATAAAGCAAAAGCCATGTACACAAGCAAAGAAAAAACAAGGAATTTAATCAAAATAAGGAATACATTTATCACTTTCCATGGACAGACAGGTGTTCCACCCTCAGGAAGGAGCAGTTCCTTGGGAAGACAAACACCATCACTAAAAATGTTCTCACCTTTCTTCTTTTTCCCCAGTTTTATATGCTGAGCACCACAACATATGGTATTAAATATCCCCTGAGTCAGTTGGGGTCAGCTCTCCTGGCTGTCCCCTCTCTCCTGTGTCCCCCAGGCTCCTCACTGGTGGGGCACTGTGAGAGGTAGAAGATGCCTGGGTGATACGTAGGCATTTCTCAGCAGTAACAAAACACCAGTGTGTTATCAACGCTACTTCAGCACAAATCCAAATTACAGACTTACATTAGCTACTATAAAGAATATTTACTCTACTCCAGCCAAACCAGCACATAGATAGGCAATCAGCATAGATCTTTCTGGTTTTAAATACCGTGTGAGCTTCAAAACAGCTTTGTGTTTCAGTTGTTGCGTTGATATCTCTGTCTTAATTTTCCCCAGCAAAAACCAGTGTTTTTTCTAGCTCTCTAACCTTGAGTAAACTGCATTTGCATTTTAATTGCAGGGACAATGGGGTTCCTCTTTCAGCTTTTGATTGTGGGGATGTGAACAGACATGTAGGGACATGTGAAAGATCATAGGTGTTTCTGTGTTAGAGCAGCTGAGCTCAACTTCAAGGTACACAAAAAAAAAAAGAGAAGTCAGGTTAGAAAATATGAGAGCAAGTAAGTGAACTGAAAGTGGTGCCATGTATGCATTTTGGGAAGAAGTACTCCACTTCAAATTCAGTGCAGTTAAGCAGCTTTGAAATTGCTGGTGGCACAATCTATTTAACTGTCCAGAGGCTGCTTCTCATTTGTTCATTTCATGTTTAAAAATTGCTATCTACACATAATCATGAACTGAAAAGAGAATGGAGTAAGTGGGTAGTACATTCCTAGGAGCCAGGAAGTCTGGAAATAATTTACCAATGTTTCTACAGTCTGTGCCTTCTTTTATTTTGTTAGCTTTCCTACTGCCAGAAAGAGCATCCTAAAACTGCTCTCAACCTCACAAGTTCACATAACTGCACCTAAGATAGCTTTATTCTCCTTCCTAGTGTGAACATGCTCACAGATGTGTAAAGACCCCCAGTGCTTACTTCCACAGACCTGAAATCTATCTTTTCTCCCCATTGTATGAAGACTGTAAAGTACAGAGATGGATATACCCTTGTACACACAGAGTACACGTGCAACTCTTCATCAGAGAGTATGGTTGCATTAGTGAGAGCAGTTACTTTGACACAGGAACAATAATTTTCAGTAAAACAAGCATTCATAAAATGGCACAATTAGGCTTTTCTTCATTTATGTGATGATAATTTCTTCTAGAAATACCATTGCTAAATAGTGGAAATTGTTTGAGGAACACAATACAATTTAATGGGAGTAAGCCACAGGTCTGAATTGCTTCTGGGTAAGTACTGGACAGTTAAGGATCTAGCAAGCTTCTGAGTTCAATATGAGAGTTACCTAATTTTTTCTTGTTAAAGCTATCACATATAGATAAAGTTCTTCAACTAAATACAGAAGTAGCCAAGAATTAAGATAGCTACCTTGTGAAAAATCTGCATTTTGAGAAAAAATGTGTATGTTTGATTTGCATTTCCAGTTCAACTAGACACTAAAGAAGCCAAATAGCAGTATTAACATTTCATGAATAATATTGTTATTTCCTGGAACATTGAGGCAGCCCTCATACATCATTTATAATGTATGAAAATATAAATTACATTTACCAGAATAAATGGAATAAGGGATCATACTGCTTAGTATCTGCACTAAGAGAGAAAATTTTGGAGGCTTTCACCTTTCCATATTAAAGATACTACCTGTTAGGTATTGTGAACAATTAACAGTTTCAAACTGAGTAATCACTGGTATCAAGGACTGGAGGCCTCATCTGATGGTTATTTTCAAAAAGTTAAAATTCAATTTCAATATATTTTATCATCTCTCTGTTCTATCCCTACCCCAAATTTCACAGAGGCTATCACAACAGTACAGGTTTGTCCACAGCTGGCAGAGAAAGCTAAACTGTGCTCTGGTGTAATGTGAATAGAGTGATCAACTTCTCTATCTTCCAGAATTTAAACAGGTCAATAGGAACCACACAAAGACAACTCCTATCCTTATTAGGAGGGATATTAGAGAAGATCATAAAAATCAAGAGACAAGTTATGATCAACGGCTCTATGTCCAGGTAGAGGATGGTGATGAATTAAGTCCCTCAGTTCTCTGTCTGGGGATGGTAATGTATCTTTGTCAGTAACACAGAGAGTGAGATAGAGTGCACCCTCTGCAAGTCTGCCGATGACACAAAGCTGAGCAGTTCAGCTGACACAATAGAAGGATGGGATGCCATCCAGGACAATGCAAAGATGGAGAAGTGGGCCCAAAGAACTTCATGTAGTTAAACAAGTTCAAGTAAAGTGCCGGGTTCGGGGAATCCCAGATATGAGAAGAGATTGGAGAAGAACTCACTGAGATCACTTCTGCAGAGGACTTGGGGTACTGAGGGATGAAAGGTTGGATATTAGCCAACAGGATGCACTCACAGCCAAGGAGGCCAACCACATCCTGAGCTGCATCAAAAGAGAAGTAGCCAGCTGATCAAAGGAGGAGATTCACTCCCTCTACTGTGCCCCATAGAGCACATAGCCCCATTGGAGTAATGTATCCAGCCCTAGAGTCCTCAGCACAAGAAAGACATGGAACTGTTAGACTGGGTCCAGAAGAGTGCCACAAAGATGAGCTGGAGAGGGTTTGTTTCCAAGGAGAGTAAAAGGAGAAATATTTTTTGTTGCAGTTGTCGATACAGACACAACTAGAACCATCACCAGTCCCTTATTAAAAACTTTCCATGCTTTCTCTCAGGCTACTCTGACTCCTTTCCTCACAGGCAGCTCCACACAGCATTGAATCCTTCTCTCTGCAAGATTCCCTTCTTCCTTCTGCACGACTGGCTAACCCAAATCTGTCCCTTACCTGTCCACCTTACCCTGTCTGTCCCTCACACAACAACTTCTTACCTTATCTATCCCTTGCACAACCACACATCCCTTCCTCCTCACAGCACAACCAGCAAACTCCATCTCAAACTGCAGCAGGCTCTGGTCCTCAAGCTCCAGCTAACTCTCGACTAACTAACCCACTCTTTCATAACACCCATCCTCATTGGACAAGCAAGGCTGTTTCCAGTCCTCGACAATCAGTACAGCTGTAATTCATTGAGGAAAATTACCTTCTGCACTATCCTTACAGACCATCTTCCTACAGTTTTTAAACTAAGAAAGGAGATATTTAGATCAGATGTTAGAAGATACTCTTTACTGTGAGAGCAGTGAGGCACTGAAACAGGTTTCCCAGAGAACTTGTGACTGGCCCATCCAAGGAAGTGTTCAAGGCCAGCTGGGATGAAACCCCAAGCAATCTGATTTAGTGGGTGGCATCCCTATGTAAGTTTAGGAGGTTTGAAATAGATAATCTTTAAGGTCCCTTCTAACCCAACCTTTCTATAATTATCTGATTGTTCAATTTGTAGTTCTTGTTGAACTGTATGAGATTTTACAATATCTATTTCTACAACCTCTCAAGGTCTGTCTGAATGGCAGCACCAACACAAGTTAATCATTTTTCCCAGTTTTCGTGTCATTGCACGAATTTCTGGGAGTGAATTCTTTCCCATCACACCATCATACACGATACTGTTCATAACAATACTCCCTGGCAGTGTGTTCTCTTTATTGACACATCAGTAGGAAACAAACTCAAAATAATAAAAGGTAATTTGCCAGGTCGTCTGCCTAGCCTGTCATTTTGATGACTAAATGCATCTTATGAAGGAAATAAATTTTGTAGCTGTTGGCTGTCCTAGAGGGAAAATAAAGCTGTCCACCTTATGTCTTTTAATCAGATGTTACTTAGTGAACTTTGCTAAGCAAGCTACTCAGAGTCTGGCATTCTCTTTCTAATTAAAAATGGTATCCCCCTGAGTTTAGTGGAAGTCTTGTTAAGATTAAATTTTTAACGGTTGTCTGTTTCTGTTGCTGACTGTATTTTAGAGAGTGTCAGAATGCTTACCATCTTGGAGCAACTATTTGTAGACAGATTTACAGGGAACAGCTGCAGGTAACAATCAATCATATTTGGTTCAGTGACAGAATTTAATTAGCTGACAACAAAGTGAAATAGACTATAAAATAAATGAATTGTTATTCGTGTACAAATACATTTCCTTTTCAGGTCCTTATATAACACATAAGAGACAAATGAAAGATCAGCATATAATGATGATCCATGACTGACTCCAAAATGAGAGGTAGAAGTATCATCCCTCCCCTCTGTCTGTTGCCAGGTTGCTTGCTTTGCAATTAGTAATAAACAGCTTCTTTCATCATCAAAACAATTTTTGTTTCTTTATCCCTGGTGCTTTGTCTGACATACATGGTTTTTCTATTGTTTTCTACTGTAAGATGGGTCTGTTGGTTACTGATAAATTCATCCTTGATGAATGCAAGACTTGTCTCTGCATGAATGAATAGTGGGTCAGATATGGTCCCACAGCTGGAATAGTGACTTAAGAAAGACAATTAAAATAGTGATATATTAATTTTTTGGCATTTTACTATCTAGTTGAGTAAACACTCCAGTTGGATTCTTTGGACTCTCTAAGCATTGGGAAAAGGGATATTTCTTAGAGAACAGCACTCTGAGGAAAACAAGGCTATGATGCAAAAAATTTATACCCTTTATAGGAAAGGACAAACAAGGCTTTGCTTTTACATTCTGCCCAGAAGACATCAAGTACAATTAGTCTTCTCTTGGGGTTGTGTCAGGGAACAATTTGAAAAATTTCTTGCTATATCCCATGGTGCAGTTGAACTTGGCTTTAGCAAATGGTTTTCATATTCTTCTTTTTAACATGTTATAACAATATTTTAATCTGTTTTTGTGTTACAGATTGCTTTGAAAGTGGCCTTTCTGAATCACTCTTCACAAAGCTAGTACACCCTCTAGAAAAAGCAATAAATTAAATGCTACAGAAGTGTTTTGGGTTGATAATTTGACTGACTCTTCACTCTGCTTCCCTTGGCCATGAAGCTGTCTGCTCCCGGGGGAGGGGCCGCCTGGGCTCTGCTCTGTTGAATGGCCTTGGTTTGCCGTGGGCTTGGCAGGGGGGCTGTAGCGGCTGGCGCTTAGCTCTAGCTACTGCTGCGGGTGGCTATCGCTGCTGTGGTGGTGGCTCGTGGCCTGGTTTGTGAGTTAGCTGTTTTTTGGTTTTTTTTCTTGATTTTTTTTTGACTTTATATTGCTTGAATTATTCGGTTTAGCTCGCTGCTGTTTAAGGCTTGCTGGCTATTCCGGCTGTTTTTTTCTTTCTCTCTCTCTCTCACCCCCGAGGATTCAGCACCAGCTCCGGAGGAACCCTGTGGCCTGCTGCTAGACACCGGCCAGAGAAGCATTTCGCCCTTCTAGTGAAGATCAAAGCGTCCAAGTTTCTCTCTCTCGGTGAAAACTTTTTTGTCACCTGGGTCTGTGCTGGAAAGTGTTTCTCTTGTATGTGTTAATAAATAAGTTTTTTCCACTTTTCCCCCTGAGTGAAATTTTTTTTTCTTATTTCCTG
The DNA here is from genome assembly GCA_034336665.1 of Luscinia megarhynchos. Taxonomy (NCBI): domain Eukaryota; kingdom Metazoa; phylum Chordata; class Aves; order Passeriformes; family Muscicapidae; genus Luscinia; species Luscinia megarhynchos. Next base: position 85,410,779 of record JAPFBE010000002.1, read on the forward strand.
CAAAGTACTTAAAAGAAAAGTGTCAGGACAATTCTAAGAAAAAAAGAATCACTGCAGTGAGCTGGGCTCTGGCGTACGCTTATCGAACCCTGTTAGATAGTGTAGGACAACAAACAAAGGAGAGGGAACAGAGAGATAACGTAGCTACTATTCCAGTTACTCAGACTGCAGTTAACACCTCAAGCTCCAGGACAGAGGCAAAATTAGACAGCAAGCTTCAACCTATGGCTGTGGCTACCAGTACCAGGAGTAGAAAGTGCGCAAAAAAAACAAATCGGCCGGTGAATGATAATAATGATGAGGATGCAGGAGAAGGACCTTCAACTCCCCCTGATATAAAATCCGGAGTTAAAGTGACTGATAAGAGATCAGAAACTAATAACTTTTCCCTGAAAGATCTTCGTGGTCTAAGAAAAAATTATACAAGGCGACCTGATAAATCCATAATTAGTTGGCTAGTCCGGCTTTGGGATGCGGCAGGTGAAGCAACCACCCTGGATGGCACGGAAGCGAGACATTTGGAATCCCTGTCTCAAGATCCAGTCATCAATCAAAGTATGATAAGGAAAGCTAGTCCTCAGAGCCTCTGGTCACGTGTATTAGACAGTGTGGCACAAAGATATCTCTGCGCTGATGACCTGTACATGCAGCAAACCAAATAGAAAACCATCGAGCAGGGAATCCAACGTTTGAAAAAGATGGCGGTAGCAGAAATTATTTTCTCAAATAATGTAACAACTAGAAATCCAGATCTGGTACCGTGCACACCGATTATGTGGAGGAAGCTTGTGAGGCTTGGACCATCTGAATATGCCTCAGCTCTTGCAATAATGAAACCAGAAGACACATATGAGACAGTGCTTAATATGGCAAAGAAGCTTCGGGCGTACGCTAATGCTGTGCATGGCCCAACGCATGCCAAGATTGCAGCCGTGAAAACACGTTTACAGAACTTGGATGATAAGTTAGAAAAAAACCATAAGAAGCTAAGAGAGGAAATCAAGAAGAATCTCCTCCAAATCTCAGCTGTGCAAATCAGACGTCCTGGCAGTCAACGCAGACACTCCTCTGCTGAAAAAAGAAAGTACACCCCACGCGCGGAGTTGTGGTTTTTCTTGCGTGACTGCGGAAAAAACATGAAGAGGTGGGATAAAAAGCCCACAGCTGTTCTGGCACGACGAGTGCGTGATTTAAAGGAAGACAAAGCTCAACAAAAACGTTCCACCAGAAAGAGAGCAGCTCCAGTCGCCCGGAACCACAGTGCCACATATAAGGAGGATAATGACGACATGTCCAATCCACTTAAAGGAACTTCTAAGACCTATGCCCCCGTCAAAAAGGACAAACAGGCTTAGAGAAGCCCTGCCTCTAGCCAGGGTGAAGCCAGGGAAAACCGAGTGTTTTGAACCGTGTGGATTCGGTGGCCTGGCACATCAAAACCACAGAAGTATAAAGCTTTAGTGAACACTAGAGCACAGTGTACTATATTCCCATCAAGATGTGTCGGAGAAAAGACTGTTTCTATTGCTGGTGTAACAGGTGGATCACAGGACTTTACCATAGTAGAAGCAAAAATGAGTCTAACCGGCAGAAAGTGGAAGAAATACCCGATTGTGACTGGCCCAGAGGCCCCGTGTATTTTAAGAATAAATTTCCTTCAAAACGGGTATTTTAAAAACCCAAAAGGCTTCAAGTGAGCATTTGAGATAGTGGCTGTGATGGCAAAGAGAATCCGGCAATTGAACACCCTGCCCGGACTATGTGAGAATCCAATTGCCGTAGGACTCCTGAGGGTAGAAGAGCAGAGGGTACCGATTGCCACTTCAATAGTACATCGTCGGCAATACAGAACCACTCAAGATGCTGTAATTCCAATCCATAAGATGATCCGGAAGCTGAAGCGCCAAAAGGTGGTAAGCAAAACCCACTCACCCTTCAACAGCCCCATCTGGCCTGTGCGCAAGTCTGACGAAAAATGAAGACTGACTGTAGACTACCGTGCATTAAATAAAGTCACCCCACCGCTAAGCGCTGCCGTGCCGAACATGCTGAAGCTCCAGTACAAGCTGAAGTCCAAGGCAGCAAGGTAGTATGCCACCATTAACATTGCCAATGCATTTTTCTCCATTCCTTTGGCAGCAGAATGCAGGCCTCAGTTTGCTTTCACCTAAAGGGGCGTGCAGTACACCTAGAACCGACTGCCCCAGGGGTGGAAGCACAGCCCCACCATCTGCCATGGGCTGATCCAGGCTGCACTGCAAAAAGGTAAGGCTCCAGAACATTTGCAGTACATCAATAACATCATTGTGTAAGAAAACACAGCAGAAAAAGTGTTTAAGAAAGGAAAATAAATTATCCAAATTCTCCTTAAAGCCGGTTTTGCCATCAAGAAAAATAAAGTTAAGGGACCTGCTCGTGAAATCCAGTTCCTAAAAGTGAAGTGGCAAAATGGAAGACGTCAGATTCCTACTGATGTTATTAATAAAATCACAGCTATGTCTCCACCTACTAACAAGAAAAAGACACAAGCTTTCTTGGGTGCTATAGGCTTTTAGAGAATGCACATCCCCGAGTACAGTCAAATTGTGAGCCCTCTTTACCAGGTTACTCAAAAAAAAAATGATTTTCATTGAGGCCCAGAACAACAACAAGCCTTCATCCAAATTAAACAAAAGATCGCCCATGCAGTAGCTCTTGGCCCCGTCAAGACAGGGCCAAATGTAAAAAATGTGCTCTACTCTGCAGCTGAAAACCACAGTTTGTCTTAGAGTCTGTAGCAGAAGGTGCCTAGTAAGACCCGAGGCCGACCCCTGAGATTCTGAAGCAGAAGTTACAGAGGATCGGAAGGCAATTATACCCCGACAGAAAATAAAATCTTGGCTGCTTATAAGAAAGTCCAAGCTGCTTCAGAGGTAATTGGCACAGAAGCACAACTCTTTCTGGCACCCCGGTTGCCAGTGCTAGGGTAGATGTTCAGTGAAAAGGTTCCTTCCACCCACCATGCCACCAGTGCCACATAGAGCAAGTGAATAGCCCTCATTACGCAGCGCGCCCGGATCGGGAAATTAAATCGCCCAGGAATCTTAGAAATAATTACCAACTAGCCAGAGGGAGAAAGTTTTGGTGTGACAAATAAAAAACAAAAACCGGTGACCCGGGCTGAAGAAGCACCACCTTACAACCAGCGACCGGCAAAAAAAATTCGCTATGCCCTGTTCACCGACAGTTCCTGTCGCATTGTAGGGACAAATCAGAAATGAAAAGCAGCTGTATAGAGCCCTACACGACGGGTTGCAAAAGCTACTGAAGAAAAAAAAGGGTCTAGTCAATTCGCTAAACTCAAAGCTGTCCAACTGGCTTTAAATATTGCCAAAAGAGAGAGGTGGCCAAAGCTCTATCTTTACACTGATTCCTAAATGGTAGCCAACGCTTTGTGGGGATGGCTGCAGAAATAAAAAAAGACGAACTGGCAGCGCAGAAGGAAAACCAATCTGGGCTGCTAAAAAGTGAAAAGACATAGCTACTCGGTTAGACAAGCTACCCGTGAAGGTTCGCCATGTGAACGCCCATGTCCCCAGAAGTAGAGCTAATGAAAAACAGCGAAATAACCATCAAGTAAATCAAGCAGCAAAAATAGGGGGGTTAAAAATAAATTTAAATTAAAAACATAAGAAAAAGTTGTTCCTGGCTCGATGGGCCCATGATGCCTCAGGCCATCAGGAAAGAGATGCCACCTATAAGTGGGCACAAGACCGAGGGGTAAATCTTACCATGGACAGCATTACTCAAGTTATTCATAATTGTGACACTTGCGCTGCCATCAAGCAGGCCAAGCAAGTGAAGCCCCTCTGGTATGGAGGACGATAGTCCAAGTACCGGTATGGGGAGGTTTAGCAAATTAATTACATCGCACTGCCTCAGACCCGCCAGGGCAAACGTTATGTGCTAACCATGGTGGAAGCCACCACCGAATGGTTGGAAACCTACCCTGTATCTCACGCTACTGCCCGCAACACCATCCTGGGCCTGGAAAAACAAGTCCTTTGAAAGCATAGTACCCCTGAGAGAATCGAGTCAAACAATAAGACTCATTTTAAAAATAACCTTGTCAACACCTGGGCTAGGGAACACGGTATTAAGTGAGTGTACCACATCCCTTACCATGCACCAGCTGCAGATAAAGTAGAGAAGTACAATAGATTGTTAAAGACCACCTTAAAGGCATTAGGTGGGAGATCCTTTAAAAATTGGGAGCAGCATTTAGCAAAGGCCACTTGGTTAGTCAACACTCAAGGTTCCACCAACCGAGCAGGTCCTGCCCAATCTGAGTGCCTTAATACAGTAAATGAAAACAAAGTCCCAGCGGCCCATGTCAGAGGATTGCTAGAGAAAACAGTATAAATTAATCCTGCCTCAAGTACAGGCAAACCCATTCGGAGAATTGCCTTTGCTCAAGAACCTGGATGTACTTAGTAAATAATGCAAAAAGATGGAACAACCCGCTGTGTACCTCAGAGAGATCTAACTGTAAAATAAAACAGAAAAAATATGTAAATGTTAAAAGTTTAAGCAAGCCAAAAAAAGTTTTCATATTGTGTTTAATAAGTGTATATCCCAATCGTGTGTCAATAATCACAATATAAAATAAAGGGTAGAATGTCCTGGGTTGATAATTTGACTGACTCCTCACCCTGCCCCCCTTGGCCATGAAGCTGTCTGCTCCCGGGGGAGGGACCGCCTGGGCTCTGCTCTGCGGAATGGCCTTGGTTTGCCGCGGGCTTGGCTTGGGGGGGCTGTGACTGCTGGCAGCTTAGCTCTAGCTACTGCTGCGGGTGGCTATCGCTGCTGTGGTGGTGGCTCGTGGCCTGGTTTGTAAGTTAGCTGTTTTTTGGGTTTTTTTTCTTGATTTTTTTTTGACTTTATATTGCTTGAATTATTCAGTTTAGCTCGCTGCTGTTTAAAGCTTGCTGGCTATTCCGGCTGTTTTTTTCTTTCTCTCTCTCTCTCCCCCTCTCCCTTCTCCCCCTCACCCCCGAGGATTCAGCACCAGCTCCGGAGGAACCCTGCAGCCTGCTGCTAGACACCGGCCAGAGAAGCATTTCGCCCTTCTAGTGAAGATCAAAGCGTCCAAGTTTCTCTCTCTCAGTAAAAACTTTTTTGTCACCTGGGTCTGTGCTGAAAAGTGTTTCTCTTGTATGTGTTAATAAATAAGTTTTTTCCACTTTTCCCCCTGAGTAAAATTTTTTTTTCTTATTTCCTGAGAAGCTCTTCTGGGGGTTTTTTCCCTAAGTTTGTCCAAACTTGGACAAGAAGGCATTATATGTTTCAGCAAAAAAAGTTCAGTCTCTGGCCCAATGAACCATTATGCTGTGGCTCCCACCAAGGCTGAAATGTATCAGAAAACATTAAGTGGTTCAGCCACATCATGCTTCCGGTAATTTTTTTTTGTTTTAATTCACTGTCTAGAATTCCCTTAAAAAGCTAGAAATGTATCAGAAAACATTAAGTAGTTCAGCCACATCATGCTTCTGGTAATTTTTTTTTGATGTTAATTCACTGTCTAGAATTCCCTTAAAAAAATATGTGCACAATGTCATTCTTCCCATGTGCACAAGCTCATTTCATTTTTGTAGTAGCCTTTCCTTTCTCACTTCTGTGATACACTGAAATGCACAATAGCTCTGATCATGTAGGGAAGGTCTAGACCTGGCCAGAGTGCATGTGCTCTAGGAACTACCTTTTCCCAGTTGTATGAAAGATGAGTCAAAGGTCCAACATAGATCTTGGAGTACAGACAGTTTTACCAGGTGAATATGTGCATACATTTTTGTAAAATGAGAATATGTGTGGGAAGACTTATGACTTATATATACATACATATATATGTACAAACACAATATTATAAATATATCGGTATTCCATACTATCATCAAATTTTTTCACAGAATATTGAGGTTGGAAGAGACCTCCAAGATCATCGAGTCCAACCTATGTCCTAAACACCTCAACTCAGAGTATAGACTATAGCATGGCATTAAGTGCCATGTCCAGCCTTTTCTTGAACACTGTCAAAGATGACGATTCCACTACCTCTCTGGGAAGAGCATTCCAGTATTTTATTACTCTTTCGGTGAAAAATTTCTTCCTAATATAATGTGCTTAACTCTCCAAAATGTATCATATTTCATGCAGTAGATAGACACAGGGCTCTTGTCTAACTCTCTCAGCATCTAAGATGAAGAAAAAGGAGCATATTTTATTTGCATTTATCCTGTGCTGATTGTTGAACAGTTTTTATGGTCCTCAGTGGCCTCTGTAGCCTAGCATTAAAAGGAAGAGCCCTTAGGTTATTTAAATACTGGAAGAAAATGGATATTTCAGAGAAGAAGGTTATATAAAGGTGAGCTAAAAGTCACATTTTTACATTCCTTCTGACCTGCTCCCAGTGATCTGACTGACCACTGGCACACTATTCAAAGAGCACAGCAGCTATAGAAAATGTGCTTTTGTGGAGAAGCACCTTCAGCCTGCAGCTACTTTTCCTTTCTGAATAACTATTTTTTTTTAATGAAATGCTTATTAACCTGAAATATCTTGAAGAAACTCTTATGTAACTATTTTCTTAGCTATTTGCAATATACTAAAAGTGAAATTTTTTTCACTTTTTTTAAATCAATGCTAACAGTAATAAGAATAATTTGTTAGTTTATAACACATTTATTTAAAACTTCCTTTACTCTCAATTAAAATTTGAAGGGGGAAAGAGAAATACAATACCTTTTTGTTTGGATTTAACCTGCTTAACCACCATCAAGTTCAGCAGGAAAGGTTGAAATAGTGGCTCAACAAATTATTTATTAGGTAAAGTAGTTTGGTAACAAGAAAGTTCCTGACTTCACTGGTCTTTTGCTATCACTCTTACAACAGATTGGATTTGCCTTATGGAGCTGAAAGGCAAAAATTTTAGCCTGTCCTTGCAAGGCAGTGCAGAAAATGCAGCTCAGGTATTCTGTTATTGGCAGTTTGTTACCTGAGAAAAGGACCAGGATGATTCTCATGTCAAAAGATTATTGAGAATTAACTAGACTTTATTGATCTGCATTTTATACATATATATATATATATACATATCAGACATGCAGTTGCAAGATCAGTTACTGTGATTCCACATGCCAGTCAGGTAACTGTAGGATTAAGTGCCTATTTATATGCAAGAGCAGTTTATCCAGTCTACATAGATAATTACAGATAAAAGCACATATAAATGAAATTCATGGTTGGGCCTGCAAAAAACACATGAATTTGTGTACTAGCTGTTTAAACACAAGAATTTTGGCCAAAACCCCTCCTGCTTTACTTTGTACTTCTTTTTTATCTGTGAAATTATGGAAGCAGATAAAATAATACCAAATGTAAAACAATGCAGATATTCACTTATGCTAAAAATGAAGACTAATGTTAAAAATAGATATAGTACTGAGAAATAATCAAAATAAATGTAATAATAACTTTATGAAATTTATTTAGAGATAAGAATTGCTGCAGTTTCTTAACCATACTAGTTTTTTTCTGTACTCTTAAATTCACACAGACGTGATGTGAGATGTGAGAAAAAAAATACACTGGATAACCATGTAAGTACAATAACTATGAATTTAAGAATATAATTTACCTGTCATTGGAGCATGAGTCTTCCTGTGCATTAAGAATGCATACTGTTTCTTAGAAGTTTGCATTTTTTGCATTAAATCCGATCCATTTCTGGATTTAAATCTTTGAAAGAATGTATGAACATAAATCTCTGTGTACAAACTTAAAGTGTCAGACAAAGAAAAAGTGAAATAATATATTGATACACACTGAAAAAGGAGTATACCACTTTGGATACAGAATCACGAGATTCAGACTTTCCCAGTGGAAGTCAGGATATTATTTCCTTTCAACACTCAAGAAGATGATATGGAGTCAAGACCAAAGATCAATGTTGTCAGCTTTATTTGTCTGCAGCTGAAGTCCAATTTCTGAAACGAAAATTTGTGAAGTGATATTGACCTGTAGGAGGGTTGTCTAAATACTGAACATGGTAATTTTACCAGGCTAATTCTAAGAAAATATAAAGGGAATCAAGAATAAATGGATTGCACCAGAGCCACATAATCTAAGTTATAGGGTTGAGAATTGTTTCAGGAGTCAATCAGAGGTTTACCAAGATCCGTCTTGGGAGCTGGCATACATGGTCACTAAGTCTGGAAGAAACTGAAAACAACATATTTGTTTCTCTCTGGTAAAAAAGTGTGCTTCTCCCTACTTGTGTCCAGGAATGAGTAAATAATTGTCTCTAACTTTCTCCATCTAATTGGTCAGATTTAGAAAGTCTCTTCTGTTTAATAATATGCTTTTCTTGGGGTTTAGATCATATACACAACAAATTTTCTCTAAATTATTAGGGTTAAATCTAATGTTCAAATTTTACCCGATAGGGAGAAAAGTACCTAGTGCCCTTCTTAATTAGTGGTGAAATTCTCTTTTGCTTCAGCAGCAGCTGGACCAAGCTCTTTAAGGAGTTTTAGTCTCTGTGTCCACTTTTCATTAAAAATCCTTCGTGTTTCTGCCCTTGAAAATTCTTATGACTGAAGAGTGCTGGAGCTGATGGGTAGTTTGACAAAGTGTGAGTAGAGGTTGACTTGGCTACCACTGGGGGAATCAGCAGAAAGCAGAGGCTGGGAATTTTGGCTACACTTCTTGGAGGAAACTGTCCAGCACTGGCAAATCTGAAGGTGTCTGGTGGGGATGTTTTAAGGCAGTCACTCCTAAAGGCTCTCTACCTGGCATTCCCCAACTTCTAGGAGGTCCTGGCATGGCAGCCTGGAAGTTAAAGAAGTCCAAAGTCATGCACAGCTGTGGGACTGCCTGGTTAGGGAAGCCCAGCCCTGCTGAGGATCCTCCACCCCAGCCTGCTCCCTGCCCAGGGTCAGTGCAAACGTGTCTGTGTGTCTCTGACTGTGTTGTCCCAATGAGCTCAGAATTTTCCTCACTTCTGCTTTAGTCAGTTACTCTCACTGAAAATAGAGTATTTTGTACCTGTTTATTCCTTGAGCAACAGTGATAAAGGGATAGAATAAGTAAAGATAAGCACCTAAAGTCTCTAAAACGAGGACAACAGTTTTTTGGATTGCTAGAAGAAATGGGAAAAGGAAAGAAACTTAACCAGTGTTCCCCAAATTACTGCCTACAAAGATTTTCATATTTTCTTCCTTATTATTGCTTTTAACCTCAGCATCTAATAATATGGTTATTTCAAAATTCCAGTAGTAAATGAGAGTAAGGTAACAGATTTTCTTGTTTGAGTGATAGGTTGGAAATATTACTAGAAGGTCAGCAAGGTCCAAAACAATTTTCCCAAAGTGTTTTGCACTTTGTAACTCAGCAGATTCCCTAATACCTAGCTAAAAGAAACTGAAGAAATAAGTGGTTGAATTAGGGAATGAAATTGTGTGGCAAAGACTTGCAGTTTTCTGTTCAGATGAAACAACTTGTCCATAATTTCTTCATGTCTTGTTTTCTACAGGACTGGATATTACCGAAATTTTAGAACTGTCCCTCAAAACCACTACAAAAAGTTTTTATTCTTTTTTTTTTTTAAACGAAAGTTCCCACTATTTAAAAGTTTATAGTATTATGTGAAAGAACTTATCCGTGTCTTAATTATTAAATGACATCTCAAGTGCTCATTTCACAAAGAAAGGATCTTGTATCTTACACTATGCTGAGCTAATGATATTCTAAATCATCACATTCTTTCATAAATGTGCATTTAATCATTCCAGAGAAAAACATTTTTGAAAGGTTTTCAGGATAAAGAAATTCTATGTTTGATTGATTTAAGAGTAATAATGTAACTCCCAAAGTGGCAAACTCAGATATGTGTATTGATGTCTGGATACTTGTAAGTGAGAAGTACTGTGATGTCAGAGACTATATGACTTTTGTGAGATTTCTTGTACAGTCACAGATTTCCATGGAGATTCTTTTCCTCTAGTAGTCTTCAAGAATTGATTTGATATATATTTTTTTATTATTTTTATATATTGTGTATGAATGCTTTTATTTATCAAACACATCGAAAATAAGTTTACTGTAAGGTTGTCTGTAAGATTTAGAGGTAATATTAGCGACAGCTGATAAATTTTCACTTCATAGGAAATTATTGCCATTTGTCTTCTATATCTGTGACTGGACAATGGCAAGTGTAAAATTCATCATTTCAATGTTTTCTGATATTGGTTGAACTGGCATTCACCTAGGAAAGTTTGGGAGACTTTGAGATAAATTTCAAAAATGCAACAGGTAATTATATTTACTTTTTCATTACATTTGAAGGAAAATCAAACATAAAGCCTTTTTTTTTGTTGATTAATAATCCATTTTTATTGATTAGACAAAGAAGAGAAGGGGTAGAAAATGCTTGTTATTTAGCGTACTTATGAATCTTGAAAAGAAGGATCACACTAAAAAACATACCTAAAATCCCTCAAAAATATTCCAAGAATAAGACAGTCTACACTAAAAGGGTCAGAAGTAATTACCAACACTCTTTTTTTCACCTCATTATAAAAATAATGCAAATATAATTATATTATAGTCTATAATAATGGATAGACCCTAGCAGAAGTAGCAGGCAGGGCAACTCAGTATTTTTCATGACAATTTGGAGGATGCAGTAGTTATGGATTAGGCATTTAATTATTTGATATTCTAGGCATGAAGAGGGCTGTAATGCAGTATTTAATCTGCATATGAAATGATTCAGTAGCTGCTAATGTCACTTGAAGCAGGAATGACTTTTGTCCCTGGTTGAATGAGAAGAGCAAGTTATATGACTCCAGAGTGCAGATAAAATTAAAACAAGTTGTACCCTTTATTAAAAATCAAACACTTAAAAAAATGCACTTTCAGAACCACATGACAGATAGAAGTAAAACAGGCTACACACAAACAAGCCAATTCTGTAAATCTCTCTGAGCCATGTTTTTCTAGGTAATTAAAAAAGGTTCATTTGTCCACTTTTCAAAGATGACCCTGGCCCTCTTTCTCACTAAGAAATGGCATCAAGTTGCACCAAAGGAGGTTTGCATTGAATATGTCAAGCACTGGAACAGGCTGCCAAGGTTGAGCCACCGTCCTTGGAGGTAATTAAGATATGTGCAACTGTGGCAATTAAGGACATGGTTTAGTGATGAAGTTCACAGTGTTAGACTAATGTTTGAACTCAGTGATCTTAAAGGTCTTTTTCAACCTAAATGATGAAATGGTTCCATGTTTCTATATGACTAATTCTGGTAGCATTAAGCCTCTAAATATGCAATTATGGCACTTAAGTAATACAGTCCCAAAAATAATATTGAAGTACTTATATATTTGGAGGATTTTGATTCAGGATCCCTTAAGCATATTATCAGAATTCTAAGCAAAAGCCTTAAGAAACAAAGATTTTAAATGACTGCTACATTTTGTGCACTGCCATGCATGGATTTTAAATGGTGTTACTCAGCACAGAATCTAAATTTTGCATTATTTGTATATCAAGAAAAGGATAAAAGAAGAATAATATGGTTGGAATCAGAAGCCCAGAGATTTGTGGCTTCTCCATTCTTAGAAATATTTAAATGCTGCCTGGACACTGTCTTGGACATCCTGCTCTAGATGAGGGTGCTTGTTGAGTGGGCTGGAACAGATGACCTCAAAGTCTTTTCCAATCCCCCATCATTCTCTGATTCTGAGATTCTCTATGTAAAAATAGAGGCAAGAATAAGGAAAAGAGGCAAGAATAGGAAACACTGATGACAGGATTTTTGAACACTACTTACATGTGCGAGATGTAAATATATATTTGTGTGCCCTTTGTTTGGATATCCAGTTTCAAGACCTTGTGATGTGTGAAAAACTTGCTTCTTTCAGGTGTAGTAGTTGTGCCGTGGGGCAGAGTGCACCAGGAGAACTAGGGAAGAAAACCTTTATTTTGTGTCTCTCAGGATCCTGCCTGTCAGGCAAGGAACAGACTAGTCACCTGTGACAGATAGGACCTAATTGCTTTTTATCCATCTGCTCTATACAGTTTATATTAAACTTTGTTCAATAAAATAATAAGCTGAACAGTAGAGAAAAAGGCTATAGAAGGCCATTCTGTTGTGGGTGTGAATGACATTAATTCTCTCCTGAGAGATTTAAGTATTAAAGCTTAATGGACTTGATTAATTAAAGCTCTCTGGACTTGATGTGGAGCCAGCATCTCCTGGTGCTATAGTGTGACCATGGAAACAAGGCGTGTCAGGGTTGGGGAACATTACTATGGCATCAGAAATCTAAATGAAATAATTTAGAAGTTATCCTGTGGCTGTAGTGTGACCCCAGTGAGCAACTCTGTGCCACAAAGACACTTGCTCACTCACCCCTGATGGGATGGGGCTGAAAATCAGAAGGGTAAAAGTCAGAAAACTCAAGGATTGAGACAAAGACAGCGTAATATGTAAAAGCTGCACACAAAAGCAAGAAAACACAAGGAATTCACTGACAGCTATTTCCAGGACAGCAAAGCTCCATATTGTATAATTGTGACTTGGAAGACAAACTCTGTAACTCTGAGCATCTCCTCCATTTCTTCTTCTCCCCCAGAACTGTGTCTCCTCCCAAATTGCAGTGCACTCCCAGTCTACTCACTGGTGGGGTGACATGAGAAATAGAAAAGGCTCTGATTCTCTGTAAACACTGTCAAGCAATAATTAAAACACTGGTGTGTTATTAACATTGTTTTTATCACATCTCCAGAACATAATCCCATCCTAGATACTATGAAGAAATTTAACTCTAGCACTGTGAAAACCAATACATCTACACAATGTATTGCTATCTGGTCTATTTTTATTGTTATTGCTATTTCTATTTCTATTGCTATCTTTAGTCACTGAAAGATTGAGCAAAGTCTTGTAAGATGCAGCAGGAAAGAGAAAAGCAAATTTGGTTTCAAGGGTTTTTTATTATTTTTAATTGTTTTATATTAATTGTTTATCTGGCTACTAGACACATGTTTATTTCTGAATCTCTGTTTAAAACTCACTTCTAGTTCATATTGCAATTAAACACCTCTGATAAAATATTTAAAACAGTTTTTAGTTTTTTTGTATTTACCTTAAGAAAATTATATAGATAGTCATTGTTCTAAGCACTGTCAGAGTCCTATCACTTTGTGACAAGACTGAGGGGATCACCAACACTGCAAAGAAATTGCATGAGTTAGACTCAGGATTCAGATATGTGGGAAAGTTACAGGACCACATTTTGTGGTTTTAGTTGTTCATCTAGAACTCAAGGCAGAGAGACTTTAAGCAGTAAATATCATAAGCACCTTAGAAACCACTGAAATAAAACAAAAGAGAAAAAGAGCCTTCCTGTTTGAGGCTGTGACTTGAGGCCTTTGGTTCAATTAACATTTTACATGTGTATTTGTTTTTTGTTTTCCCCACCAATATATTGCGTACTTCTTTTAAAAATAATTCTAGCTTAATTTCTACTTAGTTGTTTCAAGGGGCTTTTTTAGGAGCCTAGCTTAAAAGTTCTGTTTGGAAGTAAACTTGGCGTGTTTTGGAGTATTTATTTAGGTTAAAATAGCATTATCATTAAAATATTGACACTGTTTCTTTGTTGCTGTAAAACATTGTAGGGCAACACAGTAAATGAAACAGAAAATGAACCAAGATAATGTTACTTTAGAACTTAGAACTTGGTTTAACAATTGACTTCTACTTTGGGAGAGAGTGGTGGCATGATTTCTCTGCTGCTAATAAAGCAGATTTTACCTTCGTTTGAAGGTTTAATTGAATCACATTTAATTAGAATTTTTGACTCATTATTTCTGTAAAGAAAATAGAGATAGTAGAATGTAAGAAAAGAATTATTGACTATCGTTTTCTTCACAGGATATTGGTAGTGAGTGTAGTAGCTTAGGTGAAAATAATACAAATAATTAAAAATGTTCATAAATTCTGGAAAGAATTTTAAAAGCAAACAATGAAAGATAAACCTTGGGAGGAAAATATAACTTTTGTATTTCTTTGGGAATAAAAATAAAAGAAAAATGCTCTATTTTGTATTTCTGACAGTTTAAGATGTTCATAAGTTCTCCATAAATAGCTACATATATTTCTGCATATACAGTTTCAGTTTTTCATGGATGTGTTTTTTATTTAGTGTAGGTGATAATGTCACTCTCCAATGTACTTTTTTTACATATTGGGTTCACTAATCCTATCTAACCTGCATACCTTGGCTCATTGTTCTTGCTTACTTTTCTTCTTTTCGTAACTAATGGACAAAGGGATGTTCTCTGTCTTATCTAACCTCTATTCATTTGGCTATGTGTGAAAGTTTCATGCATGTATCAGTCTGCTGACTTATCTTAAAAACTAAACAAGCTACGATTTTCCTTCACCCAAAAGGTCAGAAATAAAAGCAAGGAAACTGAAGACTACCTAAATATCTATCCCTATCTATTCCCTGCTCCTTTTTAGTATTGAGGTATATTTGGTTTCCAGTCACCAGGCAAGGAGGGATTTTCTAAGAACTGAGCAAGAAAAATACAGAAAATATATTTTGGTAGTTGTACACTGCTTAGTTGGTATCACTCTCCTGCCCTTCTGATATGCCTCAGGGCAAGAACATGTCTGTCTCCTGTTCCCTGGCTATCTCTACAAATCACTTGGCAGCTTGTGATCACCTAACTGTGAAGTAATATTGTACCAATGTAGGCCTCTGTCAGATACATGTTCAGTACCTTGCTCTCAACTGGAAAAGATTTTGGCAATCAGTACATAATAGTACCTCACAGATTAGAACATTTTCACTTAATACCAGATTGAACGACTGCCTCAGCTGTTTCTTCAGGTTTATTCTGAGGCTTGTTCTCAAGAATTTCTTATTGCAGCTACACTGCCATGTTTCTTATGGTAATTAAACACAATGTATTTCTTTTGGCATACAAAATACATTGCATAAAGCTGTTCAATATATTTCAAGAAAATACAAATTTGAAATAATTCTCATGAAAGCAGTTACTTATTTAAAGTTGATGACCTGGTATTTTAAAGCAGATCAATTTAAAAAATAAACTACTGTTAGAGAAACATGTAGAAGATCATTTGCATCATTTGTTGTCATGTAGAGAAAGAATAGGTCTTACTCCTTTACAGAGATGATACATGAAAAGTAAATATTCAGCTAAATTCTCCCATAATAGTCCTGAAACTAGTAACTTATCTGGAAAAGCAAACAGAGAACTTAATTTTTATTTTTATTTAATTGCTTTGGTTTTAATACTATCATAAACTTTTTTAAAAATAGGGATTTGGAAATGGTAGAGAAGAATGTGTACAGGGGTGGAGATAAACACAAAAGCAGAAATTAAAATTGCCAGGAGAGATCCATGTGCTCAAATGGACTTACACCAATGTCATACTTTTCAATATGATATCAATTAAAGTATCAGTCTTTATTTTATTGTTTATATATGCCAAGTTAAATTGCTGGTTTTTTACATGTTAACTGAAAAGAAGGATTCATTTTATACAACCAAAAAAACATGTTTCCTCTATGAAAACTTAGATTGTGAATTTCATTATCAGAAGGAAAACTGGGAAGCAGAACATTAAAACAGCAGAACATTATCTTCAGATAAAATATGTCTTTTCATTCTTATGTATGAAATAATTTTTAAAAATTGTTTACTTACTTTTAAGACATTTCTGCTGTTTCCAAATTACGCATTCCATGCTTGACCTTTCTTCACTGAAATTTAGAAAAAAATTGCTTACAATTAATCCAAATTTATGGCATACAAGAAAAAAGGTATGTTTTAGTTATTTTAGTTATTATTTACATAATTATTTTTTTATTTAGTAAATTGTCTAAATTTCAGTTTTAAATATGGATAGAGATCAAAGGTTTAATGTTGAGCTAAGGTGGAGAAGTTCATTTGACTGGGTTCTCATTTTAATGAGTATTTTCAAAAGATTCCAGCAGTAGGAAATGAAAAATAAATTGTAGGCAGAACCAATTAGCAAAAAATAATCTAATTAACTAAAATAATGTCAAGTTTTGTCTTGGTTGTGTTGCCAAAAGAAAAATTCTAATGCAAACCCTATTGAGCATATCTGGAGCAAGCAGAGATTTTATTCCATGTTAATTGCAGATTTTAAAGGTGGAGGAGGTTATAATGAATTTCTGAGAACAGAGTACAGTGTCCACTTTTAAAGTACTTAATGCACTTTCTTATAATTATATGTAGAGTTGTGAAATCTGACATATTAAGGTTGATGTAATGCAGTTTTT
Organism: Luscinia megarhynchos; assembly: GCA_034336665.1. Taxonomy (NCBI): domain Eukaryota; kingdom Metazoa; phylum Chordata; class Aves; order Passeriformes; family Muscicapidae; genus Luscinia; species Luscinia megarhynchos. The sequence continues at coordinate 85,427,159 of JAPFBE010000002.1, forward strand.
CCAGGGACCCTCCCTGTGATTAAAACAATTATCAGAAAACATCTGTAAATAGGATGTTTAGTTAGAGCTGTGCTGATTTATTGACTCATGAACTGCATTATTATAAGACTGTACAAAGCCATATATTTTTGAAATTGTGTTCCTGCAAAGAAAAATTCTGCATTCTTGAGTGTCCCTTTTCCTTTACTTGATATGCTGAATTATAGATTTTTAATAAAAGGTTATTGGAATTTGAAAGAAAGAGAAGTTCTATCATCTGGTGGGCTGGAACTTCACCTCAGATATTTTAAATGTTCTGAAAATTTTCAATCAGTGTCCTTTACAGAAAACAGACCTATGTCTTCTAAGAAAAGTTGTGTTTGTTATAGACATCTCTGACTTCTGTTCCTGCAGTTTTTGATTCAGTGAGTTGCAAGAACACCCTTCAAAAGCTAAGATCATCCTCTTTCTGTCATTGGTCATATTAGATCTAGTGCCTACACTTATATTTAAATCCTAATCAGTTCTTTCTATTCAGTGGATTGTAGGGACTTAAAGGTCACATTTGCCTGTCTCAAAAATTGTCCGGGCCACAGAAACCACTTGTCATAAGATAAGCCACTGCAACAGGAACCTGAGATAAGCACAGAAGGGAGGAATTTGTCAAAACATGTATTAACTTTCCTCATTCTGCCTCAGAAGTTTTTATATTTATAATGATTTGGCAAAATTTTTCAGAGATATTAATGTGTAAACTTAGTAGTTTTTACAAAACAAAAGAAAATGTTTCGGTTGAGTTGCTCTTCCTAGAGCAGAAAGAAGAAAGTCCAGGATCAAAATGAGGTATGGATAGAATGCAAGGAAGCCTATTACTACTTTCCATGCAACTCTACCTGGAACCATTTGTGGAACAAAACATGTTATCAATCATTATATTGCAAGGTGCACTTCTATTCCATGGTGGGATTCTCCTGTCAGGAATGGGTTTTTCAAAGTAAATCAGACACTTGTATTCCCATTTGAATTCCCATATCCATACATTTCCTAACATGTATTCTAAGGGCTTTTGACTTTACCTGTGTTTGCAGCTTTGTTAGTATTAAGGGCTGTGATTTTAGCTATTCAGATCCTGATTTATCCCATCAATTTTTAGAATATAATCATACTCTGTGGGTATTGTTCTGATACTTACTGTCTTATTTTTTGTTTGGCAATCACATTGTATTGGTCAGTGAGCTGCTTTATCTGTCTTCTTTTGTCTTTCTTTTTTTCTGTTTTGTCTCTTCTACATATGCATCAACCCTGGTGGACAAACTATGAACTGATGAAAAGTCCTTGGAAGACACTCTTTGAGCCACAGGATAGTGTAAGGACTAGAGAGCACAGTTGCTTGTCTCAAACAATATCAAGGGCACAGAAGGAACTTGGCATAAGGTAAACCACCACAGAGGACTTGAGGTAAGCAGAGAGGAAAGGAATTTTCAGCAGGAAGGTGCTAATTCCAGGCCTGGAGGCAAGATCTGGTTAGCACATCCTCATTAATGCATCTAGACAAAAATACCCACTGTGGGGAAGGAAGCAAATGCTCATACACTTTTTGCCCAAATTTATGGGACAAATGGCTTCTGTGAGAAATTTCTGGGGTCTTCCACTACCGGACTGCACGTGATCCACGTTTCTAAAGCTTCCCCCAGTCCTCCCCAAGTGGAGGTACCTGAGTTTTCTCAGCTGAACCTGAAAGTATATTAACTCACTGAATTCTTTTTTATCCAGGGCTTCCCTCATGCCTGATTGATCAAGACTGTGACTGCATCTAAATTCCTTGGTTTTGGATCTATTTCCTCTCCTCTGTTTATCCTTATATTTTTTTCTCTTTCTTTCTTTTTCTTATATATTTTCTTAAATAATATTTTCATACTTCTATACTGTTATTTTTTTATAGCTAATAACCAAAACAGGTACATATCTCCTTTCCATTATAACCAAATTTTTTCTAAAATGTGCATGAGTATACCCAGACACACACACTGATTGTCCAGTGTTGTTTCATCTTCCCCAAAGGGTATATTTTCAAATTAAATTACCCCACCTCAGTGGCAGGTTTTAACAGGGATGCATATCAATTTTCAAGTGGCATCAGCAGATGAGAAGTCAGGATGGAATAAAATCCTATGGATGGAATTTAATCCAAAGCAGTGATATTCAGAATAAACATTGATCAAGTACTGGATAAAAGGAAGTCACCACTACCATCGTCTCTGATACACACTTTTTGTGTTTATCAAGGTCATAAAGTCATATAAGAAGTTCATTCCTGGAAGTGAGAAAAGCATAGGAGCATCTGATGCAGGAATCTTAGCAGCAGAAAATATGTCACTGGGGTCAAATAAGAAAGTAGAGAGAGTACTGTATGATTAATTGATTGAACTTTGCACCTATCCTCTTTTTGTGATATCTAAAAGACCCAGTCTTCTACTGTTGAAATAATTCAGACATCAGATCACAGACTGTTACTGAAATCAAGATAATGATATGCAGCTCTTAAGTGGAGGTTTTGAGGTAGTTGCATACCCACATTTCTTGGAGCAGAACAGAAAGCCACAGGATGTTAGGAACAGAGATGATCTGGATGGTTTGTGACGAAGTTGCTCTTTTTTCAACACTTTAATAATATGGATGAAAGGCCTCATTTCAGAACTTTCTTGAACTATAGGCCTGAATAATTATCTAATATCAAACATATACAACACAGAATAAAATTAAGACGAATTTCTTGATAGCTTGTAATGGTTTAGGAACGGTATTCTCCAATTTAAAACTCCCACTGAAACAATGTGCCAGTCACCATTCCTTATCCAGCTGGAGGCACAAAAGGCAGATCACAGGTTAAAAACAGTCTATTGGAAATTGCAACAAGAGAAGGAAACTGACAGAAAAAGCAACAACATTAATAACAAAAGTTATAAGATACAGGTCATGTGGAAAGATAACCCAGACAACAGACAATACTGGATGGCTTCCTACACCATGTTTTTCTCAACTGGACAGAAGAGAGTCTTTGTCCCCAAAAAGAGTCTTTTTCCTCATCTCCTGGCAATGATGTGGTGTAGAATAATTTCTGTGTCCTAACCATGACCCCTCCCAACTACTTCAAAAAATTAATGTTGTCCTGGCTGGAATCAGGACATTACTATCGGTTTTGAAAATTGTCCTTCTGGAAAATCTAAATTTCTAGATTTTATTATTACATAATCTCTATAAAAGTATAGTAATTTAATTTTTTTATAAGATTAGATGTTGGTTTTGTAAAAGCTGCATTACCATATAGAAAATTATCAGCATGGTCTCTGAAAAGAGTGTTTTCCCTTTAACATTTATTTCTGTGGTACACATTTGTTTCAAATTCTGAAACAAAAAAAAACCTTGATATTCTGACATTTTTAAAAGTAAGAATAATGAACATTGAAATCATCAGTCTTAGTGCTCCTGAATCTGCTTATTTTCAAGTCAGAGCTACACCTATTTTTACAGCTAAATGGATTCATAAATCTATTTCTACTAACTGAAAAGATTATTTCACAGAGTAACATTCTGCAGCTGCTGTCTTGATACCCATTTTTGTATTGCTGTAGCCTATCAGAACCTCATATTACTATGCTACTATTATTTTTTTCTGTAATAATTCAAAATGACATAATGGAAAAAGTAATTATAGGCATGAGAGCTGTTTTATTCTACTTTTCCAAGTACAGACACTTTCCCCTGTGTGCACAACTGTAGTAATTAGTTCTGGTTTTTCTCCCTCATCTGGGAGTTAGCAGGAATTTGGCCATAACTAATAAGTGCATGATTAGTTTAGAACCTTTTAAACCATACACTCCTTTCTACTGACAATCCTAATAATATTTCTAGTCTCCACTGGGATTCTGAGAGCTGTAATCATGTTAATATGATCACAAATTACATTCTAGTAATCCAGCATTTATTAAAGAGGATTCCCATTAGAAGAGTAAATGCAATAGTCTCATACTTGGCAGATTTCAAAGAAAAGTAAGTTACTTGCTTGAAGTCTCCAACTCTTTCCAGTGGCTCACAAGCAATTTTCATACAAATCTGAGATTGATTCAACACACACTGAATTCAAATGTAATTCTTGTTTCCATGATCATATATAACACATTGGTAAAGATTTAGGGATTTGGGGGAATAGTTAAATAAAGGTCTGATTTTACAAGGTCATTTACAGATTTCATCCAAGTCAGAAGGAAAGATTTCATGTATCATTGCTGCCATATGTCTGCATTTGGACTTTGTAGCTTTGGTCTGTTACCTCCGTTCTTAGACATAGAAAAATACAATGGACTAGTGCCCTTGCACTAAAAGGAATGTAGAATGGAAACATTCATACTGGTCACTTTACAGACTGGACATGAAGAAAAAGGAAGCTAAGTGACTTATACAATGTCAGGCAATAAGACTAGAGCAAGAATAGAAGACCACTTAATAACAAAAATTATTTAATGTGCTTTCTAAGAGTAAAATCAATTTTAACATGAAGTATATTATTAGATACTCCTATTGTTCAAATATAAAAATACCACTTAGATATTATTATTAGCTTGAGTACTAGTAACTTGGGTTATATGGCTCATATCAGGTGGTCAATTGATGGTTTTGATTTACCAATGTCAATAAAAATATTTTGAATAAATATTTAAAAAACAAAAAAAAACCTGGTTTGAATTTATTTTAAAAATGAGATACAGTAAGAAAAACCATGTGAACAGGTGTGGAAAGGATGGACTTATGAAAGGCAGGTGAAGGGTCTAAAGTACAGGTCTTACAATGAGCAGCTGAGGGAATTGGAGTTGTTTAGCCTAGAGAAAAGGATGCTCATGGGAGACCTTATTGCTCTTGACAACTTCCTGAAAGGAGAGTATAATGAACAGAGAGTTGGTCTCTTTTTCCAAGTAAGAATAGACAGGACTGGAGGAAATAGCCTCAAGTTGCACCAGGGGAGGTTTAGATGGATGTTAGGGAACATTTCTGCACCAAAATTATTGTCAAGCGTTGAAACAGACTGCTCAGGGAAGTGATTGAATCACCACTCCTGGGGGTATGGAAAAGATGTGTAGATGTGGCACTTAGAAACATGGCTCAGTGGTGGTGGACTTGTTAACTTCACAATTGGACTCAATGGTCTTAGAGATCTTTTCCAAACTTTATGAAAATGATTCTTAATGAAAATGAAATGAAAATTTTGCCAAGTAAAAGAGGGAGTAACTTGTAATAGTAAACTTTTCAGAAAATATTTTCAGTCTAAATGTAGGAATATTTTGAAATTATCTTGATTAGATATGCACAGTAAAACTGAATTCCTTTTGTTCTACCATAGTGCATTGCTGTTACAATATACACCACACTTAATGAGCTATTTGATTAGTCTTATTGAAGAAGCTAATCTCATCATAATTGGTCTTTCATGTTGCTATGCCTTTTTTGGCACATGATCTAAGAAAGCTTGATTTCAATTGTAGAATATATTGCTTTCTTGTTCCAGGAATGCTTTCAATCCTTTCTTCTATTTTTTGTTCTTTTTTTTTTTATTCCTCCAGCCCTGTGGAAGAGCAAATAACCAAGAATATGACAGCCCAGGGGGTCATGTTACATGAGCTTGGCTAACTTGGCAACAAGTGAAATGGTGATATGTCCTCCAGGGAAAGACATTCCTCAGTCCTGCCCTGGCAGATGCTTTTACCGTGGAGAGCACTGGGCCTTTAGATAATAGGCTACTGGGGAATCATTCTGATTAAAATGAAATTACCTTTTCCTTCTCTTTCCCCACAATTACTGGGTTTAGAGTGTTGAAAAGAACTGAATTTTTAAGGCAGACTTAAACTAATTCTTAGGAAAACGTGCTCATTTGGAAAGAACTAGTATTGCCTCATCAGTTCAAGAATGCTGGTATCAGCTCTTCTTCAACTATTGCACCACCAAGAGAAAGAAAATAACATAATTAGTCCTCCTTAAACAAAGTTTAAAAACTGCTGGAATTCATCACCTTATTACCATATCTTCTGTGAGAATGGAAGAATAATGATATGAGAGATATGAAAGCAACTTTTTTTTTCCCTTAGGAAGGATAAGCTAGGTCAGTACCAAAAAACAGCAAATTACTTGTTCCAGTAATCTTTTTTTTTTTTTCCCCAGTAACGACGTTTTTCCCCAACAGTTACAGAACTACTCAAATACTCATACAAAGAGAATTCCCATGATCATTCCCAAGAAGAAACTTCCAGCAAATCGGGGAGGCAAATCATGCTAATGCATAGAAAAATTAAAAGAAGGACACAGTTCCTGTTCTCCACTTCCTGTCATGTTTATTTATACACAAAATATTCCTGTTGCCTCAAATTAGGGAAAGAAAAAAAATCACTTCTTCATTTTTGTAACTTTGATCATCAGGAGAAATGGACTTGGTGCTAAGCAGTGAACTAGTTACTTTTCAGCTACTTGAAATATATTCATTAGATGAGTGAATACTATGTACTGTTCCAGCACTGTGCTATTACTAACTGAATAATCAAGTCACATTCATCCAGTTAGATGATGATTTGCCTTTAGGCTTTGCCACTTCTCCAAGAGTGGATTTTCATCTACCTGCTAAAACACTTGAGTTTAGCTACAGGTCTGGTTTCCACTCTTCAGTGATATTTCCAGATTTCACAGGTCTGTTTGATGCATATAAACTGTAAGATTTCACTGAGTCATCTGTAAGGCTATTTCATACACATTTCCCCCAGAATCTCTCATAAACACTGTGTTAAATTGCTCAGCATTCATATTATCTGTCCATTACACATAAAGATGTCAGGAAATTAGATAAAAAATACAGATGAGCAAAACCAATGCTTCTAATGGACACTAGTTTCGATTTCTTTAGAATAATTCTTGAACAGCCTGGTTTGTTTCAAGTAATCACAGTAATGATGCTGTGAAATTTCATTCATAAATATTCATTTCTTACCATTTCTCCAGATGGTATTTTTACTTCACTTCCTATTTTCCAGTCTTCATTGATGCCTTTAGAATTACTGAGCATATAGATACCCACTCTGCACCAGAAATTTAAAATAGTGTTGCTATTATTTAAGTGCTTAAAATTAGAAATTTGTGGAAGGAGAAAGTATCAATGGAAATATCTTTTTCATGCAATACTGATTATTCTAAAATACTCCAAGCATGTGAGGAGCTGTTCACAACTGTGACATCATTTCAGACCCCCTAACCTCCGAACTCTTTGAGTTCTGAAGGTTTCCTTCTTGCCCAGTTTTTCTTCCCTTACAAACTCTTGGAAAACAATGGACATTAAAACAGCTATATGTATTTGTTTTAAACATAGACTTAACTGCTTTTAGAGAGAAGAAAACCCGTCATACCCACGGCATAAAATATTTTGTTCTGTTCATTGTAAATAAAATGGAAAACCTCCATTCTGAGAATCCTAAGAACACCTCAAAACTTGCCCATAAACAAAGAAACAAACAGAAAAAAACTACAAGCCATTGAAAAAGACTTCTTTCAGGACCAATTATTTCAGCTGAAATCTGAATTTAAAAGCTACTCTGGTAGTTTACAGTTTTATGTACTATCCAGTTTATGTTCTATCCAGTTTTATGTCTATCCATTAGTTACAAGATGATGGTACAAAAAAAATCAAATTCTGAACATCCGATTCTGAAATAAACTTTTTTCTTGCAATAATAATTATATAAAAATAATAGTAATTTGCTTCATGTCCACACTAACTTCACTTGTTCATTTTGCCCCAATGAATGTCAGGTTTTTCAGTCCAGATATATAGACATGAAATATGTAACAAACATGTTCTAATGAGCTGTAGCTACCATGAACTTTCTGATCCTTCTTTGTATGGCAGTAAAGAAACACCAACAAAAATAAATTAGTCAAACCAAAAGATTAAAACCTTAAACACTAAAATGCTAGGGTCTTTTACAGGGAATGATTTGCAGTCTGCAAAGTAGAAATTTTGACCTTCCCAGTTGCATGAAAGCTGGGTTTATGCTATAGTTTCTGAGGTTTTCAGTGTACATAGTGAAGCTTTTGTTTCTCAAGCAGCTACACAGCAGAGGCAGACAGAAAGCACAAAGCCACCCTCCCTGTAGCTGCTGGTGAGCTTCAGCTTTATTTTCCTTTGTGTACAGTGATGCACAGAGCAGTGTGTTTTCTAATGAATGGCAGTGTCAGCAAAACCAACAAAATTTCCAGCATTTTGCCAAGGTATGTCAAAGATGTTCTGTAAGATCTCTCCCCTGTATTTTAAATATGGGACACATTGGAGTGAACTGCATATTTTGATAGGTGATGCAGTATGTTTATGTCAGTGACAAATTTGTATCTGTTCTGAGAAGCTGAGATAATGCTGTGAACTAGACTAAGGTAAAAAATTGCATTTCACACATCTCATCTGATTTATATTCATGTCTGTATGAAACAATGAAGACACCACTAAGTCTTGTATATCTAGATTTTAAAATGAACATAATAATATCTGATTTTTAGAAAAATAGACAATTTTTAGAGAAGACAATAATTCAGTCTTCAGATTTGGCACTTGATTTGAAAATAAAATACACAAAGGCACTCTTCAATATTTCTGTTCAATCTAATTAAATCTGATGAAAGACATATCTAAACTCTGTGTGAGATCTTCTTGTCAAGTATGCAGGTACCTTTATTTTTTTTTTTTTCTCTTGGAATAAAATCATTATCTCAAAATACAATTCTTTTTCTGGGCAATTGGACTCATCACTGTGCAATAGCTGAAATTTTACATGTGTAAGTAAAATGATTATGAATGGCCAGAAGGAAAGTAAACCATCCACATTATTGAAAAATGGATTTGTTTAAATGCTCAGTAATATTCTCAGGACAAGTTGAGCATATGATTTAATTAAGTAAGCAAAATTGTGAAACACTGGGGTCACCTGACAGTGAGGTAAAACAGGTCTAGCTATAAAAATCTAGTTATTGTAATACTGTATGAATCATAAATGACAAAGTAAATATCTAATTCTCTCTTATGACAACAAAAGTATATTGAACTAATAGTGTCCATCCATTTCTAACCAAAAATCTAGCTTGTGCAGACACTGTCATTGATTGAGCACAGCAGACATTAAGACCCATGGCACTGACTTTAATTAAACAGAAACCTTAGAATTAATACCTCAGGAATCTGATGCAAAGTTCTGATGTGAAAAAGTTTCACAGATGACAAGCCTACTTCAGCTCTAAATATAAATGCTGCCAGTCAATTTCTATGACAACCACTTCTGTAAGTATTGTTTTCTGTGATGATAAGCACTAATGCTTGATGTATCAAATACATCTCACAGACTACTCTGGACCTGTTCTTAAGGATGAAGTTAATACACATAGCTTGGTGATACATAAATGAGGAAAGAACCTCTATTCCATTGAAGAACTGATAGGGAAGTCACATAAATGAAATGCTTGAGTGAATATATTCAAGTTGTGGCATATGACTATTACTTGAATTAGTAGTTCTTAATACCTTCTATTGACATGTCTATCTGAGGAAATCCCTCAGGTTTCTTCTACTTTCTTTTCTGTAGGAATTCCTTACAATTCCCTGTAATAAAATGAAATTATCTTCCTGAGTATTTTTTTTTTGTTGTTATTTTTGCTACTTTTTCATCTCAACTATGCACTGGGTTAGTGCTAGCTTGTAGAAAGCTTTTTGCTTGTTATGAATTGAAATATTTTATTAATGGTTTCAATACCTTGAGCATTTGCTTCTCAAAATTTCTAAAAGGTTCTTTTTTGTTCTACTCATTTTGATATGCTTTCTACTTTAGAAGGGTACATTTTATCTGCTAATAGTCTCTTGTAGGCTTCTTTCTGATCATACTGAGGAATTAGTTCCTTCTTTGTGTGTTTTTTTCAAAGGCCATTTTGAATGGCAATCTACTTTTACCCTGAGCTTTTAATATTGCATCCTTCTGCAAGGTTGCAATGCATAAGCATTTCATTCTTTCAAGTGAGAAGTTTAATTTATTTCTAATGCACTTCTTCATCTTCAAAGCTCAAAAGTAGAAATTTTGACCTTCCGAGCTACATGAAAGCTGGGTTTATGTTATTCTCTTTTTTCTTAATGTGAGGTAGCTTTTATAGTCTAACATCTTGAACTAGAACTTTTCAAGAATAAATTAGATATTTTTTCCTATATGAGTCTTCCAAGTAATTACTCCAAGAAGCAATGGGTGTAGCTTTAAAATACTTAATATTCATCATGTCCTGACGTGTAGTTTATCTGACCTGTATATGGCAAATTTGCAGGTCTTATTTTGTTTTTAATGTTGGCAGGTTTTCTGATGTCCTGTCGTGCTTCATGGTCCTTTTTCTAATCATGTACTGGAACTAAGTCTGACATATGCAGAGTGGAACAGTGCATTTATTGTCCTGTTGCAAACTGCTGTATTCAGATACAGGGATTCTTGAAAAGGACCATCAAACAGCATAGATCACATGCTTTTCTACTCCTTATATTCCCTATTTCTTGTGTTTCATTTCTCTGGTTCTTCCTCCTTTACCACTCTTATTCCCTACAAAATAAATTCTTTCAATTGCTTTTTAATTTTTCCATTATTTATACTCAAATATGTATCTAAATTTTATATTTCTGATACTTTTAAATGGCAATGCATAGTAATACTGTTGTGAAAACGAAGCCCACAAATACAGCGATATTTCTTCCCATGGAATTAGAATTAAATGCTAGAAATGACCAATTAGACCCTGAAGTTTTCAGGAGGAATGGAAAAGGCTGTTTGTGTAAGAGACTTTAATCACAGGTGTCATTAGACAGTTATAAGAGGTTTTAGGCAGCAATCTCAAGGACTGATGAATTAATTTCCTTATTATTTTTACTCTTCCAGTTTCCTAATTCAGTTAATCCCTCCTCATCTCTAATATATTGCTTCTCAGAGGATTTTTGGAGAAGATTAATGTAACTTCTTGAATGCATTTGATATGTGCATTTGGCTCACTTTGGTTCTACAGATCCTTGTATTCCCTTTGTTGAAACAGTGATGTGCAAAAAGATAAACACTTCTCTTGTAGGTAAAGCCAAGAATTTATTACTAGCTTTAAGAAATATTTAATAATGTAACCAAAATACAACAGTTGGTACTATTAACCCAGTTGCAATGATGCAAACATTTGTTATTTAGATTATTAATTCTAAATAAATTTCATTATCAATACTAAAATTGCAAGTTCTCATGCAAAAATATAATATCTAATATCTTCTCCTTTTTTGTTGGCATTGTGCTCCAAGATTTCATTACTCTTCTGGATCTTAATGTTAAGAGTTCTGCAGGAAGGAGACAATTGCAAAAAGTTGCCAGCATCCCAAGCATGATGTGTGCAGAGGTAAGTTCTTACCCTTTTGGTACTAGAAAGAAGACATTAATATTCAAGTTTTTTCTCCTTCTCACCTTAGGGTTTGCTTAGGATTATTTCTATTGTTAGATTTGCATGTTTCACACCTTCTTTCTTTGAATCTGAATGACAGAATAGTTTGATTTGGAAGGGACCTTTGGAATATAATCAAGTCCAAACTTCCTGCAATGAGCAGGGATATCTTCAACCAGACCAGGTTGCTCTGAGCCCCACTGAACCTAACCTAGAGTGTTTCCTTGCATGGAGCATCTACCACCTTTCTGAGCAATCTATTCACCATCTTCATCTATTCATCAACTTTCTTCCTTATACTTAGCCTGAGGATACTCTCAGTTTAAAACCAGCCTGTCTCCATCTTTCTTACTAGCCCCTTTTAAGTATTAAAAGACTGTAGTAAGATCAGTAGAATTGTACAGCCTTGTCTTCTCCATGCTGAAAACCCTCAGCTCTCTTGGCCTATCCTCACGGGAGAGGGGTTTCAGTCCTCTGATTGTTTTTGTGGTCTTCTTCATTGGAACAACAGATTATATCTCACTTTGCTACCTTTGACATGTTTTATATGTATAAGGTAGAGTTTGGGTTTCATTTTATTGCACCTAAAACTACTTTTGTCACTGTATGCCTGCATTCCTTTAGCTGTGTCTTTGTCCTAGTGTCCAGCACAAAGGACAACTACTTGCTATTGCTGTCTACATAAAAATTATAACAGTGCTTGTTAAAATTTAAAAATATTATACCACAAATTAAACATTACACCCCAAATATAAGAATATTATACTCCAAGTTCAACAAAACTAAAGTAAGCTAGATAACAGCTATATGGTTATTAGACAATTGACTTTATAGATAAATATGCTAAAAGAAAGCTATAACAACAACAAGGTAAGTTCAGAGAAAATGCTTGTGATAGTCCTAGGACTGATGACTGTGATGTTAGCTGAATATAAGCAATAGTCTGTTATTGTGAATACCAGCACTTTATTTAATAAGTACAGGGCTAAAAGAGCTTTGGTAAAAGAGAGGTCCTTCTGTCGTTTAAATATTTTTATGAGAATTGAGTTTTGTTCTTGCCTGAACTACAGTGCTGCCATAGAAAGAAAGACAAAGAAAAGATGGTTCTTGGTCTTGATAACAGAAGTCTTACTCCAAATGAGGTGGCCTTTTGGAATATTGTTATAAAGCACTTAATGGCACACAGTCAATGTGTTCTTGTTAGTTTTGAGCAGAATGAGCAGGGGAGTTTTGAGCAGGGGCCATCACATTTCACATATGACTTCTTAAATTTTTGAATGGTAGTTATTGCTCCTAAAAATAAATTATTAAAAGTAAAAGCCTCAGAAAATATCATATACTTCAATCAAAATACATCAATAATTCATATATACATTTCAGGCTTAATATTTTCCTTTTCATAACTGCTTAATACCATTGATTCATGGTCCTTTTCTAATCAAATAATACATTCTTGTTCTCCTTACATTTTCGAATGTGAAATTTCATTTTATCTGATAAATTCTCGCTAGCCTTTAAAAGTGAGAGACCTGTACCTAATATATTGATTCTATTTCCTTTATCTCTTAAAATTCAGCACATCTCTAAATACAATATTTTTGTTGATTTTTAAATATACTGATTATTTCTCTTTTGTGTCATATCAGTAATGGAAATATTAAAATAAATCAGTTCCCAAAAATATTTAAGGGACACCATCTTCCCCTTTGTTTCAAGTTTTGTGGTCAGAAATCAAGAGAGGAATCTAACAGATACCTGTCAATATATTATGTAATTGGCTCTGACTTTCCTTTGTCGGGCTACATATCTTCAATAGCATATCAAATTCCTTTCTATTACTTCTGATTGTTTTTCTTTTCAGTGAACAACTATGTGTCACTGTTCTTATAATATTTTGGAATGTTGGTTAATGATACTCTCAGTTTCTAGGGTAGTTCTACAAAGAAAATTGTAATCAAGGGAGAAATTGACTTTAATATGTAACTTACATTAATGTCACAAGAAACTAAAAAAAAAAAAATGAGCATCAGGTGGCTTGTAAATCTTTCTTCAAGCTTTTTGTTCCAAAAAAACCACAATCTTGGTATGTAAAAACACTCAGTAAATAAATACCTGTCATGTTTGCCATCTGTGCTAAACCCATCAATACCTCTCTTTAAGAAAACAAAAGCATTTCTCCAAAGCAATTTTACCAAGGTTCATTCCCTGAAATATCTATCTGAAAAGAAATAGACAATATTTCTATTGAGGATTTGCTTGGTTTTGTTCTGTGTTTTTTTGTTGAGAGTTTTTTGAGGTTGGGGATTTGGGGTTTTGTTTGGCTTCTTGGGTTTTTGGGGCTGTGGTGTTTTTATGCTGAATAATATAATAATATAATGCTGAATTATGAATTCAGCATTCAGTCTTGTCGGTGGGTAATCTTCTTACTTTCATCAAGTCTGTTATTTGCTTTGTTAAATCATACCCATCAAAACATGTTGTTATCAGAGTTGTGGTATAAAAAATTAGTTTGTTTGCTGTCACCAAAATGCTGCCCAACATCTTTCCTTTATGCTCTACATGGGCATTCTTGTTATTTTCTTGGTCTAACATGTACACTGGGTAAAAATGGATGTGACATTGGAGAAATAGTTGGAAGACTAACCTCATAGCAGTGAAAAAATGGGCATTTAGAGTAGGAAGCCATGCCTCTAATGATATGATGAGCATCCATTTCACAAGGGAAGAAGCAAGTTTATGTGCTAACAAGCTACATAGTAGGTAATGGAGAGGAAAGAACTCCTGACAAAAAATGGAGCTAAAATATCTAGATTATGTCATGTAATAAATGGACTGAAACAGAAAAACTCTATCAAGTGCACAAAATAGCCCCCATAAAAAAATGGACTGTGAAATAATGAACTCTGAACACATTTTCAGCTTTATAGTGAAATCAAAACATAACAATGTCTATAACTATAAAATGCTACTGATCTATTTATAAAATAGCTCTATATTTTTTGTAACGGAGAGTTGACTACAAACATTTCGTTTTTCTGCAATAAACTTTCTTTTATTCCTTGCATGTTTGGTTTGGTGTGGGCTTTGTTTTTGTTTTTCTGGTGTGGGTTTTGTTTTTGTTTTTTTCTTTTGAGTTTGGATGCAGTAAGAGAACAGCATGATGTGAATATCTCATAGAAGAGAAATTGAAGGGAAGAGTGATGATTATGTTTGGATAGTCTTCCAAAAACATACAACCCTCCTTTGGTATAAAAGCCATCTCTTCCCTAGTTATAAGTCTTCAACAGAAGTCCAACCATTACTCCAGCAAAAGAACTTTCCTTGTAGTTGAGCCCATCCATCATCTTTCTTAAGAAAGGTAGTTTAAAATATGCATCTTTTTGCCTGCCTAACTGCACTCAAAGATCCACTACCACAGATCTTTGAATACTAACCCATCAATCAGTGCCATCCATGACCTCTCTTTTATTTACCTCCTTCTTAAACTTATTTCTCTGTTGTTAGCACTATTCCAGAAGATGTGACATTAAATAACTGAATGTCAGTACATTTAAAAAAAAATAAAATAAATAAATAGGGAAACAGAGAAATAAACAAAAGAAAACCACAATAAATTCTCCAGAGTAATTCAACCATTGCATCCAAATTAGAAGCAAGGCTCAATTGGACCAAAAAACACCTGACACTTACATAGGATAAAGGAAAATAATCATCAATCCAAAAATTTACTAATAGTTTCACTAGATTTCTAATAGTCTATTCAAAATTTATTGCTATTCAAATTACAGTGATGGTCATATTTTTAATCTGAAGTACTTGTAAATAATCTCTCTCTGAGAAAGGATGTCTTGATCATCATTCACTCATTAAAACACCCTTTGACAGATTATATAAAAAAATTCAGTAGTATATTTGTCACTGTCATTTGTTACAAGAGAATGTAGCTGCTATAATGCAATTATGTTTAAATTACATGAGACTTGGAAGTCAGTAAAAACAGTAACATTGAATGAAGTATTATGGGAACAAGCAGGGCTTCTTATGTGCACCAAGAAATTATGATGTACATTCTTCTCAGCTTATAGTTAATGCTTCATCCTGGAAATGTCAAGTTGATCTTGAATCTTACAGTGTTCTCATATGGTAGGACTGTGCCAGTTCTGCTCCCAGTTTACAATTTCACCATCTGTTAAAACATAAAATCTACTTCAAACATTATGACAGCCACCAAAAGTAGAATCACGTGTTCAGCCAAGCAGATCTGAATAGATTTGTTCATCAAGCCTATTATTAGCTTCCAGTAGCACGCTAACACAGAGCTTTATCCCGATTTAAAGTCCAAATTTCCCTCTGTGTTTTTATGGCAATACTCCCAATGCTGTTCTTTCCTACCACTAATGGAAAGGAACAAATTTTAAAAAAAATTATTTCTTTTAGGATTTTGTACAGCTGCAGGAGCAGTATCCAAAAGAAGCCTAAAGGAAGATGGCTGTTAAAAACTGACCATAATCAGTCCTACTGATAGAATATTATCATCTCTTTATCTTCAACATAATTCTCTTTGAGCACACTCTAGGCTGGAAAAAACACTTAAATTGGGGGTGTCTTGCAGCTGCACAAAAATTAAGGCTCGAGAGGGGGAAAAAAGGAGTGAGCAGTATGCGTGTCTCAATATGGATATCTTTTAAATATTGAATTCCTAATTTTCAGTAGTGTTTAAAGAAGCCTTGTGATAAGTAGACCTCTTACAGAAGTCTCAAATTTCTGAGGGTAATTATCTCTGTAGGACTGAAACTCTCTCTAACTGAGAGTCAGGATGCCTGAACTGACTAGAAAGGTCTCTATGTCCCCAAGCCCTCATAGTCTTTGGAACTTGTTTTATCTTTATGGATTTTTGTTGTTTTCTCCTCTTAACCTTACATTCTGACCAAGAAAACACAGTCTGTTTTGCTCCATCAGAAAATTAAAAAAATTGCCTATATGTATCTATGCCTCCTTAAAAGCACAGGACATGGTACCCTGCATTTAGACTTTCAGCATTTAGAGGCTTTTGTCTGACACTTTACATCTTCAGGCAAGTGCAGAGCTTGTTTTATGGACTCTGTCAACTTCAGTTTATTTCATAGCAAATTTGTCTGTCACAGATTGCTTGCAAACAGACTGCTTCAGGAATGTATATTTGTGTCACATACATTTAAATATCATAAATGGTCTCTCTGTTGCATTAAATTTTGCTGAGGGGAAGTCATAAGCGACCAACAAATTTATCTCTTTTCTTTGCTCATTGTCAAATATCCTTTGTTTTTAAATAAGAAAGACAAAATGTCTGCATGCTACTTCCCTTAAAAAACTACTTGACTGTATATTGTGATGGTCACAACAATCCTAGTAAGTATTTATGTGCCATATTTATCACAGAAACAAAACTATTTTTTCCCTCACCAATTATACTTAAAATAATTAAAAGTTCTCTTTCAGATCTTGTAATATGAAAGAACAAAGTTGTCATGGCTGTTTATTTGTTATATATTCCATCCATTCATTACAAAGCTTCCTCTTTCATATTTTCAGTAGTTTTTCTAAAAATAAAAACAGTGATCAAGGGCTGGGTTGTCACACCATACTTAAAATTTTCAGTAAAATTCAGTGCATTTGTAAACAGTAGCTACTAGTCATAGTAGCAAAGCACTTGTAGATAAACTCTAAAAAAGAAATTGCACAGGTGGGTTTAGGTTTGTAGTCAACTTTCTCTTAATTTTCACAGCCTTTATATTTTAACTGTATACTTTCAAATCAGTGAGTGAAATGAAGACAAAAATAAAATTATTATTTACCTTTTTAGTCTCTTTCTTTATTCAATTCACTTTATACAACTACTATAATTACTAATTTTGTCTTGTGTTAGAGTTTGAATTGGGTTTTCTTTGTTTGGTACTTTTTTGTTGGGTTTTTTTAAATTTTATTTCCTACAAATTTTTAATTTAAATTAGATTTAATGAGATTTTAAAGCAAATTTGATAGGTGACAGTAACCAGAATAATCCTGACAGGAAAAAATTTCCACGTCAGGAAAAAGCCTTCTGTCAAAAATATAACAGCATGAGGCATATCCAGAAATCTTGGGAATCTAGTTTGCAGTAGCTATTTCTTGTTACACCCTGCAAACTGAAAAATAAGGTCCTATATTTCTCCACATTTACTTGGTCAGCAGGTTTTTAACTTTTCCTGGAGTTAGAAATTATCTAGTGTGTAGTCTGTGCATTATAACTATGAAGATGAGCTGTTAATCCTGTGTATCCATCATCTGTATAGAGATGTGAATAAACCAGATTCCTCTCCAGCACTTTGATGCGTGTATTTATGAATGAAGTCACACAGTGCCATTCCTATTGCAAGAACTATATTACATATAGTTTAAGTATGTATCAGAAAATTTCTATTTGAAATCAGTTCATTATAAACATTGTACAGTAAACACATAGAGAGGAAAATGATTGTTATCTAGCTTAACAATTCTTTTTTACATTGTAAATGGCAGTATCACTCCAGTGCTCTGTGATGTCTATCTTGATTTATACAATATAGGCTATGTGCAGCTGACAATGGTTTCTAAGAAAAACAGGACTTTCAAGGAAATAAAACTGGTATTTATCCACCAATCTCTCATGGCTTCAATGCTAGGAATATAAAGAGAAGTGAAATAGTCCACTTAGGCAAACACAATAGGGAAAACACAAAAGCAGACATGGTAATGTGACCTGTATTGTAATATTTATCACAACTTCTTTAACCTGCTGAAAGAAAGGAATCACAAAGTATTCTAAAATGCAAAATCTGTGACCTTTCCATTTTTCATCCCTCATTTTGCCCGAAGCCTATGTGGATGTGTGGCAAGAGAAGATGTATTGCCAGTCATAAACTACCTTTTAACTAAAAGTAAACAAAAATATTTTAGCATCAGCTACCAGAAAATATAAACCCCATAGTTAGTCTTTTTATGCTTCTATATTTTCTCCAGTATTTTCCTATAAGACAAAGTAAATGAAAAATTAAATTAAAATTAAAACATTATGAAATTGGAGGATTTTTAGTTCTGTGGGATTTTAAAATATTTGTTAGAAACATGTATTTATTATCTAGGTAATTACTATAATAGACTAAAATAGGATGTAAGTAAATGTTACCCAAATTTATAAAGCTATATGGAAAATATAGCTTTTTAAAAATACGTGATCATAATGGCTGAGCTAGTGAAGGTTTCCATGCTGAACTCATCATTGCCTGGCACTGGTGGTGTCAGCTGGAGGTATGGGCCAAATTCTGTAACTGACACACAAAGGAGAATATTTTTCTAATGTTTAGAGTGAACTTTCTCCCTTTTAGTTGTGCCCATTGCTTCTGATCCTGTCTGGCACTGAAAGGAGTCTGAGTCCAACCCCCTCTGCCCCTTCCCTTCAGGTAATTATGAACTATATATGAATAATTATATTATATACTAGTAAGATTCCCCTACAAGCCTTCTCTTCTGTAGGCTGACAGTTCCAACTGTTTCCAACTGTTTCCCCCAGTGATGAAGTTTTGCCTTTTATCTGTCTTCACTCTGTTTGTTTGTTTAGTGTTGTTTTAAATTTTGTTTTGTTTTGTTTTGTTTTTAGAGCGTGATTAATTGGAACAAAAGCAGGAGGGCAGAGAAGACGCACTCGGTGATAGGGCTGAGGCATGTTCTGTGGCTCCTTCAGGACTCTGTGTTTGGTTTAAAGGGGCTGAGTGGGCATATACATCTGGTCATCTGGGGACTCATGTGTCCATGACACAGACGAACAGAATCACTGAGAGTGGGTGTTCCATTCCCATACCCTATCAGTGTTCATTACAGATCCGGGGTGCCTTGCTGTGGATTAGATGGTCACTCCACTGCTGGCTGCATTTTTCTTCTTCCTTCCTTCCATTCCTTCCTTCCTTCCTGCCTTCCTTCCCTTCCTTCCTTCCTTCCCTTCCTTCCTTCCTTCCTTCCTTCCCTTCCTTCCTTCCACTTCCCTTCCTTCCATTCCATTTCCCTTCCTTCCTGTCGCTTCCTTCCTTCCCTTCCTTCCCTTCCTTCCTCTTCCATTCCTTCCTTCCTTCCTTCCCTTCCCTTCCCTTCCATTCCCTTCCTTCCATCCCTTCCATTCCCTTCCTTCCCTTCCCTTCCCTTCCTTCCCTTCCCTTCCCTGTCCTGGCTTCCCCTGGGGACTTCCTGGAGCTTCCTGGGGCTTCCCCTTCCTTCCCTGGGGCTTCCTGGGGCTTCCTGGGGCTTCCTGTGACTTCCTGGGCTGGACTTCCCTTCCTGGGAGCTTCCTGGAGCTTCCCTTCCCTTCCTGGGGCTTCCCTTCCTGGGGCTTCCCTTCCCTTCCTGGGGCTTCCTGGAGACTTCCTGGGGCTTCCTGGGGCTTCCCTTCCTGGAGCTTCCCTTCCCTGGGAGCTTCCTGGAGCTTCCCTGGAGCTTCCCTTCCCTGGAGCTTCCCTTCCTGGGGCTTCCTGGAGCTTCCTGGGACTTCCTGGGGCTTCCCTTCCTGGACTTCCCTTCCTGGAGCTTCCCTTCCTGGAGCTTCCTGGGGCTTCCCTGGAGCTTCCTGGACTTCCTTCCTGGGGACTTCCTGGGAGCTTCCTGGAGCTTCCCTGGAGCTTCCCTTCCTGGAGCTTCCCTTCCCTGGAGCTTCCTGGAGCTTCCTGGGCTTCCCTAGAGCTTCCCTTCCCTGGGAGCTTCCTGGGAGCTTCCCTGGGAGCTTCCTGGAGCTTCCCTTCCCTTCCCTTTCCCTGGAGCTTCCTGGAGCTTCCCTTCCCTTCCCTGGAGCTTCCTTCCCTTCCCTTCCTGGAGCTTCCCTTCCTGGGGCTTCCCTTCCTGGAGCTTCCTGGGAGCTTCCTGGGGCTTCCCTTCCTGGAGCTTCCTTCCCTGGGAGCTTCCTGGGCTTCCTGGGGCTTCCCCTGGAGCTTCCTAGGGCTTCCCTGGAGCTTCCCTGGAGCTTCCTGGGAGCTTCCCTTCCCTGGAGCTTCCCTTCCTGGAGCTTCCCTTCCCCTTCCTGGGAGCTTCCCTTCCTGGAGACTTCCTGGAGCTTCCCTGGGAGCTTCCTGGGAGCTTCCCTTCCTGGAGCTTCCCTTCCTGGAGCTTCCCTTCCTGGGGCTTCCTGGGCTTCCTGGGCTTCCTGGGGCTTCCCGCTTCCTGGAGACTTCCTGAGGGCTTCCTGGGGCCTTCCTGGAGCTTCCCTTCCTGGAGCTTCCTGGGGACTTCCTGGACTTCCTAGAGCTTCCCTTCCTGGGGACTTCCTGGAGCTTCCTGGAGCTTCCCATTCCTGGAGCTTCCCTGGGAGCTTCCTGGGAGCTTCCTTCCCTGGGAGCTTCCTGCGACTTCCTGGAGCTTCCCTTCCTGGAGCTTCCTTCCCTGGAGCTTCCCTTCCTGGAGCTTCCTGGAGCTTCCTAGAGCTTCCCTTCCTGGAGCTTCCCTTCCCTAGGGACTTCCCTTCCTGGAGCTTCCCTGGAGCTTCCCTGGAGCTTCCCTTCCCTGGAGCTTCCTGGAGCTTCCTGGAGCTTCCTGGAGCTTCCTGGGACTTCCCTTCCCTGGAGCTTCCTGGAGCTTCCCTTCCCTGGAGATTCCCTTCCTGGAGCTTCCTGGAGCTTCCTAGACTTCCTAAAGAGCTTCCCTTCCTGAAGCTTCCTAGAGCTTCCTGAAACTTCCCTTCCTGGAAACTTCCTGGAGACTTCCCTTTCCTGGAACTTCCTTTCTAGACTTCCCAGAGCTTCCCTTCCTTTTTCTTCCCCCCACCCCCCTTTTTTCTTTTTTTCCTTTTTTCTTTTTTTCTTTACATTAATCGTAATCTTGATCTCAGTTCTTCAATATCTCTCTGTGCTCTGACAACTATATCAAGTACCTTCTGAGTCTCTAACTTTTTATTTCTTAGGAATTTCAGTTGGTCGAACTGAATAATTAACTTCTAAATTTAAATCTGTATATTTTCAAATTAAATTTTTCTTGTCTCAGTAGATGTAAAATTACCCATTATCTGGCCTGCTCTCCTTATGGAAAATACCATTAATTAATATGAACCTTGTTCAATATAACTTCACAATTAGAAACTACTTCTACACTTGTATACCAGTGCTCATCTAATTGTCTTAGCTTTCGTGAAATTTTTAGTAGTTATAAGGGTTTGGGGTTTTTTCCCCCAGAAACAGGTGGTTTTGTTTGTGTTGGTCAGTGCTGGCCGAGCTGTAAATTCAGGATCCTTGAGGTAGATAGTTGGTTTCTGCTCCTTATCTTGGGAAAAGGATGGAAATGCAGCATTAAAAAATATATTGTCTAACAATATTGAATTATTGGATGTTTTAATTTGATTGTCACTAATTGATTTTTAATTCCACAGAAGAAAGTAAGCTCTTCTCAGACTCCAATAATTAACATATTCTTAAAAGTGACTTGTACCAGAAGTCAAAATAACAAGTTTTATGCATCCATATGCACTTGTGAGTCTTGTTCTTCATTAATACTCAGCATTTCCCAGATGATTGTACAGAAGTTTGATAGGTATTCTTTTTTTTATCACCAAATATTGACACAGATCTGTTCAAGCTCTTTATTGTCAGCCTTTTCAATTCCTTTTGCAGAAAAAATAAATTATTTTTAAAAAATCATTATTTTGCCTATCTCAATTGTAATCTTTCCAATGGAAGTAGAATAAAGTAAGTCTAAGTGCAAGAGCTATGTTTCAGTAAGATTTTAAATGTGAGCCATTAAAATTCATTGAGTGAGGACAGGATAAAGAAGGAAATTATTTATCACCATGTGGATAGAAGAATCAAACTATTCCTCCTGCCTCTTCTCTACACTGCTTTTAGGGAACATGCATCTTTTGCTTAAAATATTTCACTTTGTCTTGTACAAAAAGGAATTCTGTGAAGTAAATGGCAAAAAATTTGGTCTGAGAAATGCATTGTGCAATGCACATCAGAAAATAGAAAGCAAAATAAACCAACTCAATAATGTAGATTAAATGATCAACTGAAAAAATGCAGACAGTCATTGACTTAGTTTCATTTTTCTGTCATATATGTGATATTCAGCTATACCCCAGAAATGTGTCTTAATATTCCTTTTCAAAACAAAATAAAAAATTATTAGATTTAACAAATGCATTTAAGTAACCTGATTAAAAGTTATCTGGCATTCGACTCTGCACCAAAAAATGACAAAGAAAAAAAACGTTTTTGCTGTGATTTCCACATTTGTCAGCTGCTAACAAGCCTGGAAGAAAAAACAGAGAAAGGAATTTTGCTGTGTGCCTTTCTGAAAAACTGAATCTCAAATATTGTTATTGACTTAGGCACATGGTTTGCTATTTCAATCTAAAAGAGTGGTTTGCAAAATAGCCTAAATGGGTTGTTATTGCTGCTTGTCAGGCCTCTGGCACTTTGCTTCTTTATGCAACTGGCTACCATATGTGTGCTTTGCAGCTGACCTTTTAATCAGAATGAAAAGTAGTTTAAATCTTTTCCACTGATTCTGGGTCATTACAAAAACAGGTGGCAAATTTCACAGAGACCAAATGTGACTAGAAAATAGCACTACTTACCAAAGAAGGGCTTTAATGTTATTTCTTTAATGCAAAATATATGAGGAACAAGTTGCAACACTGAAAATTTTTGCTAGATGTAAGGAAAAATAAATCATACAAATAGCAGTGCAACAGGATGGCCTGTATATATGGAATCTCTACCCAGGTAAATATTTGCAGTTCAGCTAGATAAGACCCTGAGCAACTTTAAATAACTTCAAAGCCAGCCTTAGTCTGAGAAAGCAGAATTGAGGACTTTCAGCTGTCCCTTTCACCCGATTTTATTCCATGAGTCTGACTAGGCTTTCCAAAAAAAGAGGTTTTAAATCCTGGATTACCTTTTCTGGGGGGGTTCTCTATGGCTTGGTTAGATGCATGCTCAACAAGAGATTTGACCATGGGTGCCTAGAAAAGCTTTAAACCCCTAAGCAAAAGAAATAATACTCTAATTAACTTGCAGTTTAGTTAATCTAAGGGTCCATATAAACCCTGGACTGAACTGCACTGGACTGGTCTTTAAGGTCTATAGTCACTAAAAAAAAACAAACCCAAAGCCAACCAACCAATCAAAAAACCCCAAAACAACAAACAAATAAATAAACCCCAAACAAACAAAAAAAAAAACAGCCAAAAAAAAAAGTTCACAAAGTACGTGGGGAAATTTTAGTGGTGTTTGCAATAGACATACAGCTGCATAGACATAGACCAAAGCCAACAAACCAGAAACAGAAGAAACATGTACCTCATCCTTCCTTAGATACATACCACTGATTTGGAATGGGGTAGCTATTTCAGCTAATTATTGTAAAAGTAAATTTAAAAACAGAAGTGACTATCAGTTCTAAAACACAGGAAAGTAAAACATTAAAATAATTTCTGGGGTGTGGAAGATTTTAAATTAATGTTCTCTGCTTAAAGGATTGAAATAATTTTTTATTTCTTAGAATATTTCTTAGACCTTTTAGCAGTGGATTTGTAGTTCATTATGCCAGAGAGAAAAGAAATACAACTGTGTAGCCTTATAGAAACTGGTTTTCACTGCTTATGTATCTGATTCCTCAGATGTAGTAGACTTGGTAGATGCTATAACATAAATATATATAAATACATGCATATAAATACATGCATATATATATATATATATATATATATATATATATATATATATATAAACACACACACATATATATACAACTCCATAAAATACAAACATCAGGAAGATTGTTGTAGAAAATCAGATTTTATTGGTATAACTCAATATCATTTTCCTGGACTTGAAAATTTTTGGATCACTGGTTTACTCATGCATGATAATCTAACCAGATAAAAGAAAGAGTATAGTCTGCTGTCAGGAAAGCAGATATAGCAATGTTTTTAGTCAATTATTAGAAAGGCATAGAAAGTATGTTAAGGATTATGTTTCAATAAATTACTGTTTTTGAAAAGTAGCATTATGACATGAATGGTTTTCTTGCACACAAAACATTTCTCTAATCTTTTGGGATATACAGAAGGTTATCAGATCATGGCTGTTAGGAATAAACAATTTCAAATCAGCTCTGGATGTTTTAAATCAGTGTGTCCTAAATGGAACATAGATCTTAGGATCCTAATTTCTCACATACATCTTAATGTGGAGAAACACACAAAATCAATAGATATTTCCTTTGCAGGATATTTTTGGTCCAGGAACTATGGGTCACTTCCCAAGGTGATTTTTCCATCACTTTCAGAGTTCCATGTATCACACAGCTGTTACTCAAGAGTCTACTAAAGAAATCCAACAGATTAAAAATCCAACAGCTATTTATTAATTTATATCTGTCAAATCCATCTTCTGATCTGATTGATACCCTGTACATACCAGAATCCTGAGGGAACCCACAAGCCATGATTTGTTTCACTTCCTTTTATTTCTTATACTAATGCAATTTTAACTCTGAAGGAAGGTTTACAACCTATTAAAAAAAGTTAGACTTAGAAAATGAGCTTTTGTGTCATCTAACATTAGTTAATTCCTTTCAGATTTTTCAAAGTCTGCTAATCATCTGTAAAAGTCACTTAAAACACTATTCAAGGCCATGACAAACCTCAGTTTTCAGATAAACCTGCTAGTCTTAGGCTTTCATCTAGTTGTGTACAGTTAGTATTTCCTGTCATCATGCATAAATAATATTCAACACAAATAGGTTCTCTAGCTAGAGATGAACATTTTATAGATCTCAACAATATATACTAACTAATCTAAACCTTGTATGCCATACTTACTAATATACCTGAACTATGCACACAATATATATTAAAATCCAAACCCAAATACCCCCAAATTCAAAAGTGCTAGGGAGTGTAGAATATGTTATTTCTTCAGGCTGATCATGTCCCAAAGCCAAACACATTATTCTTCCACAGTTCTCTGTCAGACCATTCAGGACAGTGGGGGGTGGAGATACTTACGTCTTAAAAAATGACAGGTTCTTGGGTGAATTAACAGACCTTAGGAAATCAGCTTATGTCTCCACACCTCTTTTGCCTACACAGTTTGCACACAGGAGACATAATGGCTTTGAGTCAAGCAGGTAGCAGGAGGTCTCTGTCTACCTGTCACTGATAATAAAAATCCTTGCTAAATGAGATATTGTTTCATCTTGGGAACAGTGGAAGGAAAATTCTCTACAGTGGCAGCCCTGACCATAATTCCATGTGATTTCTTTTGTGAGATGGGAGTGTCAAATGAACAAGAGAGTATTTTAATCATTATTTTGTTGTTATTATTATCCATACTTAGATGAATGTGCTTGTCTCCTTGACATTTTGCAAATATCCATCTGCAGCACTAATGCTGTACAATTTTAAGATTCTTTTTACAAAATTATGCACTAAGGAAAAATATGTAGTATAAAAAATGGAGTTACTTAGTACAAAATACCAGTGGATTTGGAATTGTCATCTTCCTTATCCAGAGTGGTGAAAGCTCATTTAGTTCTACCTGATGAAGAACTTAGGACAAATAAGATCATCTGACACTTTGATTACAAACACAATATACAATCCTATACTGATTTAATACATATTCACAGCAAAACATGTGCCTACAGTAATTTTTTAATCTTCACTCAAATAGCCTGGGGCTGTGGAGCACTTTTTTCTAAAGATATGCTCTACATTAGCAGCTTAACAAACTCTTTACTTATCATATTTTTGTTCTTGAAACTTCAAACTCATGGAGTTAATTTTTCTTCATCTGGAATTACTATCTGCTCATATATTCTATGCTGCTGGTTTAGATATTAATAGCATGCAGAAATTACCCTTCTACTTAAAACTATGAAATGGTAACACACCAGGTGAAACACAAACAAAGTGAAATAAATTTTCATTTGGAAAAGGAAGCCCTCTTGAAACATTTCAACCTTTAAAAAATTTGTTTGAATCATTTTCCTATTCACTGATCTTTGCTTGTTATTCTTTGCTGCTTTACTCCATATCTCAACATTTTTAAGATTCTTTTTCTGATATATAGAAATCTTTTCTGACATGCAGCAATCTTTTAAAACAATGGCTCCATTTGTGTCTCTGTCAGATATATACTATCACGTGTGCAAATGTTAGAATTGGAACAAATCATCTATTTTAAAATACATTTTTCTTCAGCTGCTTCAACTGCAACAGTAATTATAATAGTGAGTAAAAGGTGTGATGGAGGAGAGTAGGGGACATTGCTTCCTACTGCTGCCCTTGAGTGTTAGTTTATTGTTTATATTTTTAAATTTTTATCTTCCTTTTATTTGTCTTCATTTATGTTTTTGTTTTATTCTCCCTAAAGAAAATGGATTCTCTCTCAAGCAGAAAGTTTATGAGAGATCAATAAGAAAAGCAAGACAGGAGTTTGCATAACCACAGAGTTCTGGGAACATGAGAGAAATTTCTTTACCTCTTCAAGCACTATTGGAAGTCAGAGATTGTGTTTATAATTGAATGAAAAATTAATAATAAAATTATCATTATTAATAATATTATTAGTATTAATAATAATATTTAAAAAACCACCCCACAGATATGAAAGTGGAAGGAGCAGGGCTTTTAATTAATTTCAAATGCTTCTATATTGAGCTCTTATTTTGGTGTTAATCAATCCAAGATGTGTGTCTGACACTGAGAAAATTATACACTTTGCCTTAACTGGCAGGTAAGTTTTTTATGAAGTGTGCTTGGTAAAGTTGTCAATAAATTTAAGCTTGATAAACTCAACTTTCACTGGAATAAGTACAACCACCTAAAAGTGAAACATACTTTTGATAGCACAGATCATATTGATTAACAAAATCATCAAAAATGATAACTCATCTTCCAGACTGTTACTAAGGAGAGAAGAGCTCAAAAGCTTTATCTATGGTGATACCTTTTCTGTGATTTAGGTTGAGTTGTTTATTTCTTTTGAAGTGTCTTCAAGCTCAAGCCAAGAGCAGAAGAACATACTGGTGTGAGCTGAAGAGAAGGCAGCCAGAGCTCATTACAACTAATGCATTCTGGTGTAGGAAACTGTCTAAAATCCTCAGTGAGCAACTGCTCAGTTATTTTAATTCTCATTTCTAGCAACCTCTTTTCCTTATTGTTGCTGCGGTAGTATTTGTTATTGTTGAATTACTCAGCCTATAATAAACTATTTTTGTTTTTTTTCTGCTGCTAAATGATTTACCTGATACCACATACAATTTTTTTCTACATTAAAGCAGTTGGGAAAAAAAGAGACACAGACATGTATCACTTGTAGTTGGGTCATTAATTTGAACTTCATGGTGTTGTAACTATATCTCTTATATTACCCTTAAAGCTCTATAGAAATTATATTGGCTCCTAGAAAAGAGACCAGATGATTATGGGAATTTAGACATAGAAATCCAAAAAAGATCAAATAGGACTATTCCACAATCTAACAGACAGTTGTGGAGCAACTGCAGCAAGCATCCTTACATATTAAATATGTAATAAAATGTGATTTCAAGCAATACTGCCTTATATTTTTATGAGAAAGTATTTTAATTTACATTCATGTAACTGATGCTCTTTTATTGTGCATTTTACTGCCATTTCAATAATTCTAGGCTTTAAAATACAATAGAATGTTAAACTAAATGCTGATAAATATATGTATGGAATATGCTGTTAAGATACATATTTTAAGAGGTAGTATTGGAGTGTCAAGTTCCCTGCAAAAGTTATAGTTAAAAATGCAATGTGAAAAGATTCATAGAAGACTTGCTTTTCTTACTCATATCATATTTATGGCAGAAATAATGAACATTTTAAATTCTATGAATGGGGAATACATCTAACTATTTTTGATACCTGGATAAACTGAATGCTCATATATGAAACTATAGTTTCCTTTTACTAGTCTCAATATTAAAATATAATTTTAGAATTGCACAAATGCTAGATAGTTGCAGCCAGTGGTTGTGGATGAAATATGAATTTCAATTTTTTGTCAAACATTTAAGTAAGGTATTTTCTATAATGAATTAATAGTGATGACATTTTTAGTTAATCATAAATTTGATGATAATGAGCATAAATCCTGAGAGAATTTTAAAAAGGTGCTTTTGTTATGCTTCTTAAAAATTGCAGCATTAATATTTTATTTAGAGCTATTTGAAGTTCACTCCTGTTGTTGATAGTAATTATTAAAGATTTTCACCTATATAATTGAACAGAAATATTAACTCATCAGTGACTATAAAGACAGTCTCAGCATGAAAACAACTTGTGTGGCATTTCATGATTTACTTAATAGTACTGTAATACCAGCATAGCATTGTAAATTATGTTCTCAATATTCTTGACTTATTGCCATTTGAAATCACTTCTATTTCACATGGCTGAGGTTTTCTGATGCTTTTCTTTCCTTTGTAATGATAGCATAAAGGTATTTTGCAATTTTTCGTTCCACATATTGCAAAATTTTCTTTAAATATTTGTTTGAATTTAATTCTTCACTGCATTTCTATGTCAGACTAAGTTAGATTTTTTCCTAAAAATTCAGAAACAGTTCATGAGCATGCACAATTTTTTGTTATGAGATTTATAGGCAAGATAGGATTTGGTGATTTTTTTGTTGGGCTGGTTTTTTGTTTTGTTTTCTTTTCCTTCTGTGTGAGTTTTTAATAAATTGTAACGATGCTGAATTTCAAAGTTGCAATTTGACTTTTGAAAGACAGAGGTTGTCAAAGACGTCTCTCCCTATAAAAATCTTAACTGTGTGTGGGAAAAGTTCAACTTTACTACTTTTAAGGTAGTTCTTGATAGAACATCACAAATAAGTTGGCCACGATGCCATGCATGTTAAGCAGTCTCTGCCCTGGAAATGAGCAGTATCTTTTCTTCATTCAGAGAATGAAAATTTGGCACAAGAAAAAATGGAAGGAGTTTTGTCTCCACTTCAGTGTTAATCTGTTAGAATGGGAATCAGATTTCTGAGATGGGCTAAGTTGGCTGCAGGCAGTGGATGAAGACTGTCAGAAATCCTGAGTTAAGGCGGACTGGAGAAGCACACGCTGAGCTACCTAAGATTGGAACTAAAATGATGATCTGAAGGTATTGCTGTTAGTGACAGAGAACCTGCTGAAAATCCACAGTACTCTCTTACCTGAAAGAAAAAAAAATAATGAACAAGTTTTTTTGCTCTTTTCTCAGTGAGCTCTATTTATATGTTAATCTCTCTGCCTCTGTTCACCATCTGTGGAATTAGGATAACAAGCTATAATGATGTATAGTTATACTTATTACATTTATGAATTAAAATAGTTTATTATAGTTTATAATTTCTTTAACAATGAACACTGTAGACTTCAAATATACACCTTGGTACTGCAAGATTTAGCAGAATTATTGGGGAAAATTGAACTCCTGTGCTTTTCAATGTTAAAAATTTTTCAAAATTCCAAGTAACTCAGAAGTAGTGGACACCAGAAGGTTTAATTCTTTTAAGATCATTCTCTTAAAATCAGTACTGTAGAAGTTGTGGCTTTGATCCCTTAGTACACTTTTTGGTCAGGGAGATCTCTGCAGCAACAGCAACTGCCTACCAGATAACTTCTACAATAACATGTAAAATAAGATCTACTATAATATATTAGATGATTGAAATTTGTTGAACAGCACACTGAACATTACAGTGAAGAGCAGGAGACTCTGAAAGTGATTTAGGTGACATACTGGACAATAAAGAAACCATAAGGACTCTTTTAATGTTATAACAGACTGATAATTCATTTCTTGGTTGGTTGAATCAATACAGGAAGAGTGAGCAGGTTGATAAATGTGAAGGCCAATATTCAGCTTTTTAGTTTTAATACCTCCAGAAAAAACACTGAAGATTTGAGGACAATAAAAGTGATGGTACAATGACTAATAAATGTGCTTCTACTACTATATATAAATATGGTATAACTAATAAATAACAGTTCAGGACAAGAACTGTAAAAATGTCCTTAATATAACCTTACTGTGTTTAATGTATTAAAGAGATTATGTTACAGTATAAAATAGCCTATATCCCAGGCATGATGGTCTCTGGTATGGAATATCACTTTGATCAGTTTGGATCAGCTGTCCTTGCTATGCACAGTCCCAACTTCTTGTGCAGCTCCTCACTGGAAGAGTGCACAACACTGAAAATTCTCAGGGTAAGCACTGCTTAATAACAATCAAAACTTTGGTGTGCTTATTTCTCAGTTTGTAACAGTAATGCAAGATTGATAAAGTAAATTATTGTATGTTTTGTTATTCAGAAGGTCAAACTGGTTTATATAAAGGTCTTTATGCTGTGGAAATTAATTTATGAATAAAGAGAAGCGAATTTCAACTGACTAGATATTTTGTATTATATCTTTCCTAGAATAGTGATAGTCACACTGGCTTTTAAGACATAGGGTTTATTTTATTTCTTCTTCCTACTGGAAAGTGCTTGAATATTTTTCTGTTCTGATTAGAAATATTTCATCTTATACTTGAAAATACTATTTTTGTATTTTCAGAAGGATCATGGTATTTGCATGCAAAATATATTTATATAAAAAGTAGAAATTTTCTTGGTTTTACTAGTTATCCCAAATCGAGGGACAGAGTATAAGGCAAGCAGATGCACCTAGGTCTCTTTATCTCATTTCCTATGCATTTTCTTGCTTTATATTTGTTCTGTAGTATGGGTATGGAACCATATCAATAACATATATGGATCATATATTTGAGTAAGACTACATTGAGGAAATTATCTCATACATTTTGAAGTTACCAAAAAGCAGGTATTTCGCCTTTTCTTGTGTTTTTCTTTAGAGAAGTTCAACATTATTTAAAAACAAACAAAACAATAAACAAAACAAAAAAAAAAAAGCGACAAAACGAAAAAAAAACCCTAAACTAACTTTGGACTTCATGTGGTCTTGAGCTTTTCAGTTAAGCAATAGACACTATGTGTTTTTCAACATGACTTTTTTTGTCAAGTTCTACAGAAATCTGTTATGTTTCTCACAAGATATTTGAACCTATCCTATTTCTTTTGAGAAATTTTTATTTATTTCTTAAAAATCTTTTATTTCTGCCATTAAAAATGTGCCCACTAAACTCTAGTCACAAATCTCCTCTTAACTTTTATTTTCTTTATTATTCTATTTATTCTTTTAATGATCAGCCTGCTTTTCTGCAGTTCTGAATAGGTTATCACATGAACCCAGACCCTGTTATAGTCATAAATTCTTATGATACTGTTTCCTAATCTGGTTATAATGTCCATACCTTATTCTTAGAAAATTTTATTTTTTTCCTTCAAGTGAGGTGACTTAATGTTTCAATACAAAATTTGCTATATGATTACTCTGTCCTCATGATTAATTATCATTCTGTCAATCTTTGCACCATCTGGAAATGTAGTTAACATTGAACTGACACCTACTTCAAGAGCATATGTTGAAGTCTTTACAGGCTTGATTTTAATATCAATCAGTTTGGACTTTCCCTAGAAAATAATTATTCAAACATGACTCCCCCCTGACAACTATGCTTTTAAGTATATCAGTCCAATAAGGCTTATTTCAAGTAATATCTTTTAGTATTTACAGAATCCCAGAATGGATGGTATTTGAAAACACTTTCAGAGTCCAAACTCTCCTGCTTAAAAGTGAGGGCAACCAGGACACTACTCAGGGCCATGTATAATCAGGTTTTGAACATTACTAAAGTGGGAGGAGACTCCATCAATCTCCTTTCAACCCCTCCAAGGTTTGATTCTCACAGCTCCTTCCCTTGTCCAATGCCTTGATCATCCTCACAACTCTACTTTTCCTATAACGTTATAGGTCTTTAAAATCAAAATGTCACTGTGACACTGAATTGTGAGCTGACCAGTATTCCAACCATGTCCTTTTCCCTAATGTCTCTCCCTATAAAAATCTTAACTGAGGATGGGAAAAGTTGAACTTTACTTGTTTTAGGGTAGCTCTTGATAGAACATCACAAGTAAATTGGCCATGATGCCATTCAGATCAAGCAGCCTCTGCCCTGGAAATGAGCAATATCTTTTCTTCATTCAGAGAACAGACATCCAGGTCCCTTTGCACAGCACTGCTTTGCAGCCTCTCATTCCCCACTCTGTACTTATATTCAAGGTTGACCCATCCCAGGTGGAGAATCCAGCACTTTCTTGAACTTTTTATTTGTTCACTGTTGTTTGGGATTGCTCGGTTCTCTGATTTGTTGATGTCTCTGCAGGGCCTCCCACTTTTGTGTCATCTGTGATCATATAGTTTGGAGCAACAGATTTTTTACAGTTGTCAGCATCTCCAAGTTTTGTGTCATCTGTGAACTTGCTCAGTATCCCTTCCAGTGCTGTGCTCAAGTAATTTCTGAAAATGTTGAAGAACACAGGATCTAAGATACAGTCCTGTGGAACCTCGCTGTGGAGTCATCTGAACCTTTCTTTGATGGCCCACAGCTGTGCTTGAATTAACTCAGATTCATTTGTGTACAGAAAACCTCTGCAAACAAAATTTATTTCTCTCCCAAGTACACTTCATTATTTACTGTTCTACTGGATATTTTACCTATAATTCTCACACAAGAAGAATCCACATATCTTGTGAAGTAAGAGAAAACCAGACTGTTGTTTCATGACAAAAATTTCCTCAAGAAACAAGGAGCCAAAAATATGTGTGACAATAAGAAATGGCACAAGCAAAATAAGAATCACCTTGGCTGGGTAACATATTATTTCTGGACCTGTCAAATGTTAGCTTTGTGGCCTTGTGGCTGCTGTAATAGAGACTGGATTAGTGTTTCCTATCAGAAAAGTGTTTTTACTAATGCGAATAGATGGAAAGAAGAGCTTGGTAAGTAGATAGAAAATTAAGAAATTAATCTAGCCTGCCCAAAAATGAAAGTTACTTTGATAAAGGGAATTAAAAAATAAAAGCTATACTTTTCCAGAAAGATTAAAGTAGTTTTAGAAAATCTTTTAGCACATTTTAAACATTATTTATAAAATTAGCTGTTTGTGTTAGTTGAGTAATTAATGCTGAAATGAATGGTAGATTTTGCTGTTTTGTTCTAAACTAAATAAAACACATTAGAAGCCTAGATTAGATAGTTGAGATGAAGTCTGTTGGGAAATTGGAGGAATGGGTAATTTTAGGGGTGTTCTCACTTTTTTTTAAAATAAGATGGGCAGATAGAAAATAATTCAAAATAGTACTAATATTTCTGATTAGAAGTACACCTATTAGACAATATAAGCAAGAAAAATTCTGGATGGAGACTAAAATTTAAATACCTAAAATGTAAATAGCAAAAGTGTAGATGGATAAGGGTCTAGAATGGAACCAGGAATATATACATATTTAATATATATGTAATATATATATATATGCACATGCTATATGGCCATTTGTATGAAAATAGACAAATAAAATGCATAGTACATACATTCTTTAGCAAGAACCTACTAGTATTTTAGTTTTATACAAAAAAGAACTAACTGCACAGGAAAACAACATTCAATCTTTGAATAGGAAATTCATTCAATTGATAGAAATAGGGAGAAATATGCATTTTTTTTAAAACAGTAAATGAAGAAAACTGTTTCCATCTTTTTGAAACAGCACCTTGACTGCTGTTGAAGAGCAAAACCAGAGGCATCACCTCAAGATGACATCAAGCTGAGTATACACAGGAGAAAAAAATAAGAAAAAAACCCAAAAAACAAGCAGAACCTTAAAAGAGCTAGTGACCAATAATAACACAGTCTTTTACATGTGCTATTTATTGTCAGCATTATATATGTTTCCACCTGATTTTGAATGAAGAGGTAGAATGTACCTTCCTGTGAAGAATAAATGAAAATTTTGCTTCATCCTTCTGCCCTAGATTTACTTTCCTTATAATATGGTTCTAAAATGCATAAACTGTTCAATCACTGAGGTTATCTCCTATGATCTTTTAACAATCCTTTAAAATACAGAGGGTTATATCTAGTGTAAGTTGTTAGACATTTGAAATTGTCTTTTAGTAACAGCTTAGAGGTGTCAATACAGGCAATGTCATCACTATAATACCAAATTCAGTGCTAATATATGCCAAGAAAAGCTTCTAACTAGAGATTATCTTCATTACAGAAAGAATTTTATTTCAGTCCAACTTATGATTGAATATGTGATCTTTCTTGGACAGATGGATTTAAACTGACATGAAATACATCGTGTAGGATCCTTACTTTATATGTAATCCAAAGCCAGAGAACCAGATGTCAGAAAAAAATTGGTGTGAGGACTTTATAACCTATTTACCCCAAAAGAAAACTTTGTAAATACAGGCTACTATTTTGGAACTAATCATTAGAAAGTACTTGCTAGACTCTGGAAAATGTAATAAATGTAGAGAACAGCATCAAAATGATAGTTTATTTTCTGCCTTTTGCTTTTCTGGTTTGTAGGAATGTGGTTCAGTACATATGTTTTGCTATACTGCAATATATTTTAACTAATTTTATGAGTTTAAGCATTATATTTCATCAGAATCTTGTATTCATTACCCATAGAGATGCTATCCATTGTTAATCATCCATGTAGTAGCAAACAGGAAGAGTTAAGTCTACCACTCATCCATGTAGGCTCCATTTATTGAAGGTAGGAGTAGATGACCTTTAGAGGTCCTCTCCAATGAAATGATACTATGACTAGTTTCATCACTTATTTAAATGAAATCTCTCTTTTCAAGTAAGGATAGAAATTTTTATTTAATGTAGAGATACTATACACTATACTCTTTTTAAAAATCATCTGCATTCTGTGGGTGTGCAGAGGATTTTTCAAAAGGTATTATTTACTTCTGAAGAGCAGAAAACTTAGTAAATCCACAGAGGAACTTCTGACCTTCAGCAGCTACTGGGGGGAAGAGCGCCCTCCAAAATGTGTATTATGTACAAAAGCTCAGAGTCCAACTCATCCCCACAGTAAGGCAATACGTAATGAAAAATTGCTATTAGTGACTACATTGAGGAGGACAACAAGGTTAACCATCACAAATGTTATATTTAATACAGAAATATAAACTATAATTTCCTTCTTCCCTCTTAAATGCAATGTGGTTTTGCATTAATGAACATGTGATTTAGTAAAGTTTTAGACAGTAGTCCATGACATTTAGATATTTGGAGTGAGAAATCTGACTTTAAAAATTTCTGCCTTTGAATTTTTGATGTGTAAATATTGGGAAAATGATCACTTGCAGTTATTGCAATAAAGGTTTCAAATATACATTGCAACAACATTTAAAAGTTAAGCTTCGGAAGAAAGAAATGCACTTTACAGTAAATGGTGTTCACACTAAACTAATATTTGTTGGAAACGACGTGTTTTTTTCAGCTAGGTTTCATTCTGATAACAGCTACATGAAGAGTGAGAATCAATTACATGCAGGTAACCAACATGGCCAAAACCCACAGATGAAGTGCTTGAAGAGTAGATTTATTCCACAATCATGCTGGCAAAACAGGGACACATACACGGTAAGCTTATTCCTCTCTTAGCAAGGGCGAAAAATGGGTGTTTATTCCCTGCTTTAGCACATCATGGGGCTCTCATATGTGCTTTACTTCACAATCTGTGCTTTTACAATCTCCAAGCTTTGTATCTCTCTTCCCTCTCCCACTGGGAGGCCTAGGCCCATGAAGAATGTTTTTTAGGTCTTTTTACAACATCCTGTTGTCTTCTGCAGAAATTCCACTCCCCAAGGAAGACAGAAAAACCTAAGGTAACCAAAAGATGTGAAAATTCCCACACTGAATATTCTTAGTGTCTTCCAGCTGTAAGGTTATCTTTGAGTTCCTTTGCTTCTCAGTCAAACTTCCATTTTAAACCCCTTTCTCCCTGCATTATCCCATGCAGTAAGGTATCTAGCAAGATGCTTTAGAAGACAGATTGTAGGGACAAGTAATTTATTTTGCAAGCAAATTTTGAGAAAGGGAAATTTTGAAGCAGTCTACACAGTAAAAACATACTCAGGGACAAATAAACAAAGGTCAAGATACTCAGAATGATGAATGAAGGAAGTATGGCACAATCCTTCTCAGAATATTAGCCCCTTGCTAAATAGTCTCTTGAACGATGCACATCAATTGAGACACTCTAGAATCCCAGTTACTTTGAAATGCTATTAATTACTCTAACCTGTTACTCTAGAATGCTCCTCTAAGAACCAGAGCAGACACATGGGAAACACTGATGCATAAGATTCACTTAATATGCATGATATGGTCTCAAAGCTGATTTATTATGGCAATTTAATGTGATAGGCTTGAAGGCTTTTTTTTGAAGGATGTGTTACATTTTAGTAAAAAAACCCCACTAGTATAAATTTCTTAATATTTTCAATACCTACCTACAGAATCAAGAATTAAGCAAGTACCTTAATCAAAGTGGAATTTGAACATATTTTTCTTTCTTGTTTTTTTAATTATGAAAGCAGACTGTCTCATCAGGCCAGTTATCGCGTTTTTTAGCTAAAGGCATTTTTTTGAGTAGAAAACATTACCATGAAAAATAGGTCTCTTCAAGTTTCACTACAATATAAGTTAAACCAAGCATGAAAATATTTATGCTTAGCAGGAAGCAGAAAAACCTAAAATTATGTAAATTACTACATTTATGTTTTAATTACTGTTGTTTTTACTAATGAATCAGTTTTATCTAACTGTCCATCCACAGAATTCCTAGATGCATAACATTGCCAAATGCTAAGATTACAATTATTCAAGGTCTCAGAATAAACAATTTATGCCCTTTTAAAGACATGTTTAATTATTATATTAGACAATAGAATAATCATAATAGGTATTTGATTTCAGTAAAATAATTTTTTAAATGTCACAATTACCTCAACATTTCCAGTCTTGAGGATACTGCAAAAATTTCAAAGTTGTTATATATTTTAAAGAATTCACAGTTTCAGACAAAGAAACAACATAAGTAGCCATGTCCAGGTAACATCTGGAATAGCACTTACAAGCTACAGGTCTTGAAACACAGATAACTTACCTAGTGAGAGAAAAAACTCCTCTAACTCAGCTAATACTGTTGTACATATATTGGTGTCTCTTTTGACCAGAGGACATAATCGACTCTTTGAATTTCTGTCAACTCTTCAGAACAGTTGCTAATTTCCAGGTGCATGCATATACAGGACTTATTACAAGAGAAAAATGTGGTACCAGAGGAGTTCTCAACTGCAAAAAGAATGTATTCATGAAACTGAACCACCGTTGACATACTGTCATGCTTTAACCCCTGCCAGCATCCAAACACCAAACAGCTTCTCATTCACTCTTCCACCAGCAGGACTTTGGACAAGATTGGAGGGACAAAAGCCAGAAAACTCATGAGTTGAGATAAAGGTAACTATCAAGAAAAGCAAAAGCTGTTCACACAAGCAAGCCAAAGCAATAAATTTATTTGCCCCTTCCCATGGGCAGGAAGGGTTCAACCATCTGCAGGAAAGCAGAGCTCCATCATGCATTATGATAACTTTGGACAAATTGCCAAATGCCATCATTCCAAATATCTCCCTCTTCCTCCTTCTTACCCCCACTTTATATCCTGAGCATGATCTCATGGTCTGGAATATCCCTTTGGTCAGTTTGGCTCACCTGTGGTGGTTGTGCCTCCTTTTAATTTCTCATGAACCCCCCCCAGTCTCCTGACAAGTGAGGCAATGCAAAAATCAGAAGAGGCCTTGGCTCTGTGTAAGCCCTGCTCAGTAATAACAAAAACATCTCTATATTATCAACACGGTGTTCAGCACAAATCCATAACAGCTCCATACCAGCCATTGTGAAAAGAATTAACTCTACCCCAGCCAAAACCAGCACATGTAGTCAAATGTGTATTATTAATTATTTTGTAACCGAAACAATTTCAGAAGGTAACAGAAATAATGGATGTTTCTTTCATTGTGCATAACCTTACATTACAGAAACAT
The DNA here is from genome assembly GCA_034336665.1 of Luscinia megarhynchos. NCBI lineage: Eukaryota > Metazoa > Chordata > Aves > Passeriformes > Muscicapidae > Luscinia > Luscinia megarhynchos. The sequence goes on from JAPFBE010000002.1 coordinate 85,465,761, forward strand.
GGTACACACCAACACTATGTTGGTATGGCAGCAAATAATGATAACATGATCATATTTCTTGAGGTGACAGAGTCTACCCCATTTCTGCTCCACTGACAGATTCAAGATGAAATTGAATCACATAAAGATGTGAACTCTCACAATGTTTTATCCTACAAAGATAGTTATACATTTATTGTTTCTGAAATGGACTATAGTCCATTCTGAATATTGCAAAATAGGGTGAATAAAGACAAGTTAAAATAAAATCGATAAATGTAAACAAGATATAATAAAATATTAATGCATTTTACACAGGATATCTATCTGCCTCGAGTTTTGTTCCTATGTTCTATTTTCTTTGTTCAAAATATCTCTCTTTAAAGATGTTAAAGCTCAAAAAGCCATAATTGAAAATGTGCCTTGCTCCTGAAGAGGCTCAGAATTAACTAGAATTTACTTAAACTCTTTTTTCTTTTTTTTTTTTTTTTTACTGCAAACAAGCTATAAGCATTTGTTGTGTAGCATGAAATACCAAATTTTACTCATAATAATACTACTTCCTTTTCTAGAATCTCTTGCTATCAGTCAGGCAATAAAGATCAAAATATCAAATGGTGAACTCATTAAAGCAACAAATTTCCTGGGAAACATGTTAAGCAAGGTCCTCAGTAGTTCTTAATTAACACAGTCTTAAAAGGAAAAAAAAAAGCTTAATAAACAGCACGTGAAGATACTTTGGAATGAATGAAAGATGTCAAATCCTGTGTTTAATTTTGGGGCCCTCACTACAAGAGAGACACTGACTGGAACATGACCAAAGAAGGGCAATGAGGATGATTAAAGACCTGGAGCACAAAATCTGTGGGGAACAGCTGAAGGATTTCAGTTTGCTCAGCCTGGAAAAAAGGAGGCTCAGGGGAGCCCACATCATGCTCTGTAAGTACCTGAAAGGAGCTTGCAGCCAGGTGGAGGTCGCCTCTTCTCCCAGGTTATGAGTGACAGGACAAGAAGAAATGGCCTAAAGCATTCCCAAAGGTGCTTTAGACTGCATACTAGGAAAAATCCCTTCCCTGAAAAGCTTTTGAGGTATTGGAACAAGATGCCCAGGGAAGTGGTTAAGTCACCATTCCTGGAGGTATTAAAAAGATATGTTAATGTGGCATTTAGGGACATGCTTTAGTAGTGACTTGGCAGTGTTAGATTTATATTGGACTCATTGATTTTTAAAGATCGTTTTCCCATTTAAATGGTTCTATGATCCTGCAGGGGAAAAAAAAAGTATTCCACACAGAATTTTGTAAACTAATGAGTGCAGTGTCAAATCACTTCTTCAAGAAGAATATCTTCATATCTCAAGGATACTGATAGATATTTCTTTTCGAAAGTTGTTATCTTGTCAATTCCTGATGAGAAATTCCACATTTCCAACAATATTTCCCTTGAAGAATTTTTTTTTCTGCGCATATTTGAAAAAACTTGAATATCTCTCACTTGGTTCAAATTACTAATTAAAAAATGCATGTAATAGCTGTGGGAATTGCAAGTACAGAGAGCTCTCAGGGCCTCATGCATACAGGCTCAGAAATAGAGATGGGTACAGTGTTTGACCTAAGACCTTGGAGAAGGCTTGGAGAATTAGAAAGTGAAGCAGACATAAAACAAGAATACAAGTTTATAGTTTAAGTAGAAATATGTTTTAAGCAGAGATATGCATTATGTAAGCAAAGAGATATTTAAGTAAGAGAGTGAAAGATTTTGATATTTAGAAATAAAAACTGTGATAAAGTTAGCTAGAAGCTTTGTATCAATGTAGGTTTGTGAAGTGTTATAAGATTGGGTAAAAATGATGCATCGTTGCAAAGCCACAAAAACAAGGCCATTAATGATTGGTGTAAAAAGTTTCGTAGAAATATGTCATTAGCTAAAAAACAACATAAGGCATTGTAACTAAGAATTAGATGGCTTCTGATATTATGTCATTAAATGTAACATCTTTAATGTCTCACCCTTCTATGAGACTGATGCCATGAGGCAATAAACCACCTTTTAAAAAGACTCTCTATTGCCCTTCTCTGGTGATTTTGATCTCCCAATAATAGTTATAAGCTTGTTTTTCTGATAGGAATGGAAAAAAACAAAACTTACTAGTTATTACTGAACCAAAGGTATTCCTAAAACATCTAATAAAACAAAAAAAGAAAGACAAAGAAAGAAAGACAAAGGTGGATTTTATGGCAAAATGTTAAATTTTTATCAGGAATGTTCAGAAGATCCTTATAACAAATGTGATATGTCACAACATGTTATTGTGAATATCATGGCATTTTAAAATGCGTTTAAACAGTATAGTCATGTCACGAGCATTTAATTTATCTACATTGTTGTGAACAAAATCTGTCAAAAGTAGATATGACACATGTATAATACCTTCAGTGGCTGCAATGCAATAGAAGGTTAGGTAAAGCTCTACTGTCCTGAGATTTTATAGCTCAAGTTTGGGAAAAGAAAAAGTCATAAGTGAGCTTCTGACTACAGCACAGAGCTATGTTCAGTTGGGTCAGGAATTTCCCTAGCCACATTCACTCCAAATGCTTCCTATGCTGTAGCACTGATTCACACACAAGTACTCAGTTATATTTTATTTTATATTTAGTTTTCTCTCCCCTCCACCTCCCCTCCAATTTGTTTATTCTTCTTCTCACAGTTCATTATTATTGTAAAGCTATTAAAATTGCTTAAGCCTGACAAGTGCTGCTGATGTTTTCATGTGTCATGTCCAGATCACAAATAAACTGACTCCAAACAGCAAATTTTTAGTTTCTTGCACAAAAGTACATACACAGATGAAGTTTTAAATTATAAACTTTAGGTGGCAAATTACAATATGTTTCAGTCATCCCACGGGTAATTTTTGTACCTCTTAGATCATTAATTTTTATGGTGTTAAAGAAAAAATTAACTGGATCCTGTTAAAAGATAATGTTTCGCAAACCCACATATCTCCATGAATTTTTGTGATTCTGGTATTGCAGAGCAAAGGATTGATATCACAATCACAATAGATTATGGATAATGAAATTTTATTGCTATATCTTTGTGGGAAGATAGGCTGTAAGGATAGTGCAGAAGGCAATTTTTCTCACTGAATTACATCTGTACAGATTACTGAGAAGTGGAAACAGCCTTCCCCGCCCAAAGAGGATGGGTGTTATAAAAGAGTGGGTTAGCTGGTCGAGAGTGAATGCAGTTGGAGCTTGAGGCCAAGAGTCTGCTGTAGTTTGGGATGGAGTCTGCTGGCTGTGCTGTGAGGTGGAAGGGATGTGCAGTCGTGCAAGAAACAGAGAAGGTAAGAAGATGTTGTGTGAGGGACAGACAGGGTTAGGTGGCCAGGTAATGGACAGGCTGGGGTTTAACCAGTCATGCAGAAGGAAGAAGGAAACATGCAGAGAAGAGAGTCAGTGCTGTGGGGAGCTGCCTGTAAGAAAAGGAGTCAGTGCTGTGTGAAGTGGCTAATGAGGAAAGGAGTCAGAGATCACTGAGAGAAGTCCACTGAAAGAAGGCACAAAAATTTTTTAATAAAGGACTGGTAGTGATTCCAGTCTGTCTCAGCATGTTAATTGCAACACCCCTTACATATATAATCCATAAAAAAGGAATAAGTTTTTATCAAATTTTAAGGTTGCTTGCATTTATACATCAGGACAATTATGTATTTGGGTTTTGATAAGAGCTATCTCTGTTAAGTTTTCTTGTCACTGTTGTGTTTACCTCAGCTGTGAGTTGTGTGACTGAATGTACACGGCCATGTGGATACTGCTCTTGAGCACATGGTTTAGTGGTGAGCAGTGGTGGTACTAAATTGATGGTTTGACTTGGTGGTCTTAGAAGTGTTTCCCAGCATTAATGATTCTATATCTCTATGATTCCATAAAACCTAATTTTTGCAGTTCTTTTAATTTGAGTTCTTAGCTCTATCACCTTCTTATTAAAAATTTTAAAAATGCTCATTTTCCTTCCTTCCTTCTCTTTACCTCTCTTTGTCTTCTAAGTGCATGAGTGGGAAAATGAGGAAGGATCAATATCCTTCTTTAAGAATGAGGAAGTAAAAACCCAACTAAAACCAGTTGCTACCATCTTGCTAATTTTTCTTGTGCTAATAGTGAGAACTGGTGAATAAGGATGGGGTTCTGTATCTGTTCTGATTTTTATGTAAAATTAAGCATCAACATTCTCTACAAAAACTGTTCTCATTTTGCTTCTTGTTCTTTCAGTTTTGAAAACATGGACATTTCCTGTTTTATAATCTTAATTGAAAGTGAATTTTCCATTTTTCCATCTAGAGGCAGAGTGTAGGACAAAGCTTTCTAGATTATCCTAAAATATTGGTATTATACTTACTCAAATTTGATTAGGAAGAATAATGTTGTCTATTAAATGTTTTACTTCCCTATTACTACAGTTGCTTCTATTTATATATTAGTCTCTACTATAGCAACAACAGTACTAAATTTAGAATTTTATATCTTATCACAGAAAAAAACAAAATATTGAACATTAACATGTTGTTATTTCTATATGAACCATAGTAAAACTGACTTTATTGTGGTTGGGATTTTTAGTAGGCAAACAACTACAGGAAGTCTTTTAATGCAGTGAGGGCAGCTATGGAAAATGTATTTTGTGACTGAGACAGCTTAGTAATTTTGCAATTTATTCTTAAATGGGCTAAGCACACATGATTTAAATTTTATAATGCTTTTTGTCTGGACCTATACTATTAAATGAGACACACATTAAAAAAAAAGCAAAATATTTATGTGCTGCTTGCAAAGCAATAGAAATATTCAAATTTATGATACTTAAAATAGATTAAACACTTAATAGAAATAATGCCCCAGTGAAATGCTGGAAGGTAACTGCTAACTTAATAGTAAAATTTTATTATATAAGGTAAAAGAACTGTACCTAGCTGTGATACATTTTAAGTATTGGTTTATTTTTTTCTTAGGTCCCAGGATAATGATTTTCCAGTTATGGAGAATGCTTCTGTGTAAATAGACTCTTCCTTCAGGAAAATAAGAAATAGCTAATAAACAAGCTTGGCATTTTCAAAGGCAATTAGTACAGCTTGAAATTAGATATGCAAATTAGCAATGCTCCAATAAATTAGTGGTTGGTACACAGATTTTTCTCTTTTGATATACAAAAAAGCACAATCCAAACCACAAAAGGAATTAATTTATGCTTCATTTTACTTTAAACTAGTCTAGAGATTTTAGCATTCTACTCATGGTAAGTAGCAGAGTTGATTATGGTAATTTGAGGGCTTTTTTCTTGTCTATGAGGCTATAACCATAGTCCAGAGCAATAAATTTTAAGGTCAAAGGTTCTTATTAGTCTCTATACAACTTTTAATACACTGAGTATCACTCTCAAATTACAGTCACACTATAATGTGTATGTTATTTTTTTGTTATTATTGTTTTCAATGTTATTAACATGTGTAGCACTTTTTTTCGACATGTTAGTAACTTAAATAAGAGTAATGATGTTTCTGGATAAGAGGGAAAGCTGAGGGACTCTTCTGTTATATTATTCTAGAAAAGAATTTGGCTGATCAGGTCTCCAACCAGTTTCAGGCATTTGTTTGGTCTGAAAACAAGAACTTTTAAGTAACGATATTACTAAAAATTAGGGCTAGAGAAAATGTCTTGGAACTGTGCATTTTTCTCCACACCTATAACTAAAAATACTTTTATAAAAGTTAGATTATAAACTGAGATATTAAAAAGTTCACTGGACAACTCTGACCCATAGTCTAGTATTTATATCTAAATTCCACACTAACTGATTCATTAGTAGGAGTTATACATGATCCTGAAACTTCAAATATCCTACCTATATTTAATGAATAAAATTTGGAAAAATAAAAAGATCATACAGAGACAGAGTTGCAAATATATCAAATATTGCACTGTTAACAGTTCTCACTAGAACCTTGGGGGAATAAAAATCTGCCTTATTTTTCAGCCATAGTTTCATATTTTCTGACAATGATACTACTGAATGTCTTTCATAGGTATCCTGTTTAGTAACTGTATTTCCTCATCTGTTACAGAAGCCTGTACATCTTTTCATCCCTTTCAGCTTATTCCATCTCCTTTTTTGTCTTCCTGATTCTTCTACCACCTACTCTTTCTTTGCTTAGCTTCTTTTGCTGTCATTAAAGTTTGATGAAGTTCAAGTTCTGGTTCTCACTAATGTAAACTTTGAAAATTTGCAGTAGACTTGAACTAGGAACTCTGTAGAATGCAAAAAACTATATTTTGCCTTCTTGTCAAGAAACTGTCTTGGTATTCTTACAGTTTTGTTTTTTGGGTTTTTTTTTTTCTGTGTAAAGCCCATTTTTACTAGACCTCATCAAGCTCACTGGAGAGTTTTATCATTCTCTAAACTCAAGGAAGCTTCAATCAGTGTTATGTCTCATAAAACCCTAGAGTATAGTTCTCAGTTGATATTACTCTCCCATATCTATTCACTGGTATTTGTCACTTATGTGGATTGTTCTATTAATGAAGATATTGTGTGCCTAATGAATCACAAAGATCTTGTCATTTATTGTGTACTGTGCACTTGAAATGACCAGCTTAAAAAAAAAAAAATAAATGACACAGAGACCAGTTTATAGGACCAAAGTGCCACTGCTAGTATCAGAGGAAAAATCTTGTGGAACAACTTGGAAACATTTACTTGTGAACATTTATATAAAATTCAGGGAGAAGATGGGTGTCACTACAGAGTAGCTTTGCATGCATAAGAAAACATGAGATGTCTGAGTGCCCTCTAGTCTTCAACCAATACAAGAATTTGCAAACTCAGTAGTGGATACACTGAGGAAAACTAAACTACTTTTCTATTTTTCAGAACTTCAGGGGAATAATATAGAAATTTCATGCAAGTGGAAGCATGGGCTCTAGCATAAGATATACAAATACTTAGTGATTTTGAAAGTTAGAAAATTATTTTGTTAGATTGGAGTAAATGTTTCTCTTTGTCCAGTAAATTCACAGGCTCTTTCTGGGAAACAAATAAGATCAACCTATTAACAGACTATTAGCCTATGAGATCTTTCTGTATGATTTTCACTATTTACAGTTTGTTTTTTCTTGTACAATTACCAACAAGGACTCCTGGTCAACCTGATATTTAAGTTGTTCTGTAATGCTTTTAAATTGGATCTCTAGCAATCAGCTGCTGATGAGGTTTACTCGTTTTAAAACAAGTCATGACTTAGAGAAGCCTCAGAGATACAGAAAATTATCCTCCAAGTTTCTGTTTCCTACCTTTTTTTAGTAGATAGAACCTTGTCACTGCATCCTGCTCTCTAAAATCTTCCTGAAACTTATTTCATTATGATGAGCACTTACAAGACAAATATACCTCATCATATCGGTTTATAAGATTATCTTGGTGACAGTTATTCACAGTAAAGGCAAACTCAATAAATTTTAAAAGCTCTGATATATAAACCATTATATAAAGTGTATTTTAAAGAAAATAACAAACCCTAGAACTTAGGTCAATAATAGTTGGGACGTTAAAGAAATTGTGCAGCACTGACATGAATAGTTTTCAAAGAGCTCTGTTCTGTGTGAGTGTATGTGTTTGCATGTGTGGATTCTGTTTTGTGTATGGGATTGTATGGGATTCTTTTTTCCTCAAGCTGAACTGCACACAAAGTCTGAAAAAGCTAGTGTCAGAAGTGAAGGCTGGACAAACAGAGCCCAAGGCATGGGCTGGGACTCTGGGAAGATGAGATAGGCAAAGGGTTTTCAGGCTTTGAGAGACCAGCAGATGTGCATGTGTCAGTGGCTCAAGGGAGAGCTGGGGATGGGGGAAGCGATAACAGGGGAACTCTTGACTTGGTAAAGTCGGGAAAAGGAAAATCTGCCTGAGCTGTTTACAGCTGGGAGTGTTGATGGGGTGGAAGTGGGTGCTGGGGAAATCATTGCTCTCCATGTCATCTCACACAGATGTACTTCTGCACTGTGTGTGTATTTATATTTTTGGACATGCTTGGTCTTGCTGCCATCTAAAGAGGAATATCAGCAAACAGACTGGGTAAAAGAGCTCCCCTAAATCCCAGATTTGGTCTGACCTTAAAAACATGAATAAGTACATTACATATTTTAAAAAATATTTTTTTAACTGAAATGTAAATTGCAATTTAAGAATTGGCAAAGAAATAGGTAAAATATTAATGCAATGAGACTTTCCATTCCCATTTCCATAAATTTAGTCCCATTTTTGGAATTTATTGAGAATTTTAAGTCAGTGCTATACTGCTAATTGGACAGTAATGTCTAATGAAAAGATTGACTTGTAACCACTGATTGTCCTTGGTTTTGATTGTGATATAGTTACCCTTAGAAAAGTTCTATTTTATCCCATGCCTTTAAGACAAGGGACAATGAAACTTTAAAGCTTCAAATATAGAGGATTTGCACCTGAATAACTAATTTTGGTGTGTTTAAGAAGATAAAGGATGCATAGGGCTTTTAACAATGTTTATTTTCTCACAATACTGGTATTTGACCATCAGTTACAGCAAATCATAAAAAATAACCTCAAGCTTGGATTCAGATAGCTTCACCTTTTTTTATTTTGTAAACAAGATTGCAAAAATACCTTAAGACACTGAGAAAATATATAGATACAGTATATTTTAGTAACATTACTACAGTGTATGACATTATAGCCAGTTATGTGGAATAGAAAAAAAATCTGTAGAGTATCTGGGCTGTAATCACAGGCAGACAATATTTGAAATAGAGAATTTTGTACATCAGTCCCAAAGATTTCTAATACGGATTATAAGTAATAAATTTTTTTCATACCTTAATAAGGTAATGACTAATTATATGTCTTATATATTCTGTTCCTTCTTAGACTTTTTTTTGGCAGTTATCTCATAAGATGACTGTTTCTTTTTCTTAGTCATCCTGCCTGTCTTTCGCTTCACTTGTTCCAGTTCAGCTCATCCTTATTACAACAAAGAACCAGAGCTGTATACAGAATTTAAAATGAGTTCTCAGTGGTGCCATTTATGAAAAACATAGCACTTTCTGGTTCCTGATGATCTGCCTTGGAGTATTCTGGCTGTAGAGCCTCCTTTCATCACAAAGCTTACCCACAATTCAGTTGCCCACAATTCAAATAATGAACTCAACAGCATTTTAAATAGAACCTAGGACTGCCAATTTTAATTTCTTGTATAATTTATTTTCCTCATTTTATCCTCTAATTCTCCAGTTTTTCCTCTTCTGTGATATCCTGTTTCTCTCTATTGATAATGTCTCAACTCAATGCTGTCAGCAGACTTCATGACTACACTACCAGCTTTTGTGCCACAGTGAAAATTAGACTGATAATAACACCAACCTATGTATCACCTTTATCCAAAAATACAAATAGCTATTTGTAGTGCAATAATAATGTTCAGAATAAAACAGCAACACTTGGAATGGTGTTAAATGTTGATTGTTCCTAAATGACTGATAGTAACTATATTAGATGGTTTTCTTGAGTTAATATTTCAATTCAACAAGTATAAATTTCAAGTAAATAAATCTGGCTTGTAAACTAATAGATTATTTAAATTAAAATATAAAAACAAGAATGACCTACTTTATTTACTTTATGCTTAAAAGAGCCTACAACAAATCTTAAAATTAATAAATCTTCAGGGTAAGTCCATGGAGAGACTGAGACTACAGATAGCTCCTTCATTCTATATATATAAATATAGTAGTGGAAACTAACCAGATCATAGCTGACACATCTTTCACAGAAGTTCATCAGGTTTTTTTTGTTAGGTAAAAGATTTACACTGGAGATTATCCTAAACCAGAAAACAATAAAAATTATTTGAATTTTTAAAATAAATCTGCTTAAAATTTAGTTAAGTAAGCTGGAATTACATAAAAAAATATAAAAGTCTTGAAAAAATATTCAACAAAGAACAGACCTGCTAACAGAGAGGGGAATAAAAAATCAAATTCATCAAGATTGTAATTTTTGTACGGTACACCAGTCGAATGACTGATTAGAACTGAATGTTTATTTTAATTTAAAAATCTGCATTATTGTTAAAAAAAATGTAACTGATTTTTAAAACTAATTGCAATGCACACAACTTTTAAGAGAAATGCATATTAAGAAGCAATCAGTAATAGGAATAAGCTGTACCAATAGAGTTCTGATTCTAAACAACATAATTGATGAAGTGTTATTTTGCTAATGTCCAGATTATTGCTTGTATATTGTCTTAACATCTAGAGCTGACAAACAATGTGCATGTATGGAAGCAGTGTTTTACAAAATAGTATTTTTGACTGTACCTTCTTCCCTCCTCACGCAGTTAGATGCTATGGGCATAAGGTAAGGACACAAAGGTTTTATAAGTGGGCAGAGAAAAATTCTAGACATGTGGCCTTTTCAAACTCACATGCTTGTTTCCACTTCCCCACAGCTCCACCAAGCAGCAGCAGGGTGCAGTGGCTCTGCAAACCCAGGAGAGGAGTGGCATTCACAGCAGGACAGGGAAGGCTCAGCAAGGCTCTGTCCTGTGCAGCTGAGCAAGTGGAGCAGGGAGCTCTGGGGCAGCAGCTGGGGCAGACAAGAGCCCAGTTTCACCTACACACCCTTTGTGTTCAGGCTCAAGAAGGAATGTCTGGTGGGCAGGTTAGAGATATCAGACCACTTTCAAGGCAAAGCTGCCAAGCTGGTCAGAGATCTTGAATTTTAAAGCAAATTCCAAGCAGAAGAGGTGCTGAACATCACAAAGACTGCCTCTTGCACCTGCCTTAGGTGGCAATCAGCCCAGACCACCAAAGTCCCTCCTAAGGAGAAACACAGCCCTGGCAAATGTTTTCTAAAGGAAGTTTTCTAAAGGAAGATTCTTCAAAACTTGTGAACTATATTTGAACAAATTAAATCATTTTGTAAAATTAATCCATTATCTGAATCTCATGAGAAATCTTGACATATTTAAATGCATTTCTAAGTAAAATATATTAATTTTAAAGAAATTGAAACCTCCTAATCTAAACCACTACAGAAGCACAATATACCAAAAATTAGGAAAGAATATATGCATATATTTCTACAGATGTATTCTGAGTTCCTATGTGGCTTCACAATTTCAAAAAAGAAGAAATGGTAACGTTTACACAGAAGCTGTTACTCAGGTTTTAAAAGGACTCTAAATCTCCTCTATTTCTTTGAGAAAGCTTAAACACTACATTGCTGTTGGTCAGTGATTAAGAAAATAACAAGATAATTGGTGTTTCCTCTGTTACAAAGGAAATGACCATTCCTGTTCCACAGAATTCTGCATCAATAGCTAGCATGTTTCTATAAAATGATTAGCACTGATATGCCAATCACCAACAAGAGAAGAAAATACAGATTTTTTTAAATATTACTTTCCCCATTAACACGTTCATCACTGTTGTGTTATACTCTAATGGCTTCTGGACTATTTCTTGTTACCTTTCTGATTTGTTTTCTGGATGCAAAATAAGAAAGCTTGAAAAACTCAAGGAGGATGGAAAAGAGTCTGGCTCAACTCTCTTTGGTGAAAATAAAAAGGAAACCTTTTATAAGGTTTCAAAATAGGTGTTAGAAAGTTGTGATAAAACTATGAGTAAGAATCTACAGTATAACCTAAACTAGAAAAAGCTCACTGCTTACAAAATATGTACAGTATTCACAAAGAAAGCAATGTGAGAAAATAAACCTTTAGTTTCCAGAACTTATGTTATTGAACTTAGCATATCAGTCTAGTCTTCTTTAAGAAGCCAATCCAACATCGTTGAACCTTCAAAATTAAAAACAATAAAGCATGTTAAGTGAATGCTATCATGTTCAATATACTGAATCTTAGAAAATAATTACTTGTCTTGCTAAGAAGACAGGTGCAGGCTATGCAACACTTCAGTGTTAAAAAACACTGTCTTTCACAGACTGCATAAAAATGTAAATGTCAGTTTCTTGCTCTATAGTAGATAATACCCAGCTTTGCATCACAGCATCTTGCTTCAAATTATAAACTAGTGTCAGTGAAAATAGCATGTACAACATCATATTGTGGGGAGACTATTCATTGTCCCATGCATTCAGTGGTACTTGAAAAATAAAATTATATAATGTACATGCAAAATGACAACTAGACTCTTATCTAACCTTATTGTAAAACATTTATTGTGTTTGTATGAATGTAAAGAATATCATAGAATATTATAATAAAGGAATGTTTTATCTGACCTTTTAGCAATATAGATTTTTATTCAGTTACTGTTAAGTAGCCTATGGTTGTGGTTTCTAGATATACTAGCAAAAGGTATTTCAAAATTTGTTGAACTATCTAAATCCAAAGTTATTTGAATACCTACTTGAAAGCACAAAAAATAATATATCAAGTTTAAAAACTTACATGAAGGTAATATGTGATAATACTCATCTTTTTGTTGTTGTTGTAAGCATTTATTACCAAAAGAAATAGAATATATAATAGTAAGTACCAAGATTTTACAAAGTCACTAACTCCAGGGAATTATAAGTAATGTACATATTCAAGTATATCACACTCAGTGAGGAGGCTGAGGGTGCACACTGAGTTGAGGAGGAAACACAGCCAGGAGAGCTGACCCCAACTGGCCAAAGGGACAACCTAGACCATATGGTGGTGTGTTTAGATTATAAAGCTGGAAGAAGAAGGAGAGGGGAGTCATTCAGGGTGATGGTGTTTGTCTTCTCAAGTCATCATTCTGTGTGATGGAGCTCTACTTTCCTGGGTGTGGCTGAGCAGCTGCTTGCCCATGGGAAGTGGTGAATTAATTCCTTGGTTTGATTGTCTTGGATACTTGGATTTTCATTTATCTGTAAGCCATCTTTATCTTAACCACCATGGTTTAAACCCATTCAGTGACTAAACCACTGCAGCCGCTTGCCCACTTCCACCCCTACATCCCTGGTGAGAGAGAGCAGAATCAAAAAAGGGGAAAAACTGTGAACATTAAGAACAGTTTAAGAAGAAGAGGAAGAAGAGAGAGAGAGAGAGAGAGAAAGAAAACAGAGGAAAAACAAGTGATACACAATACAATTGCTCACCACCTGCTGGCCAATGCCCAGCCTTTCCCCAGGCACTGATCAGGCCCTCCTGGCCAGGTCCCACTAATTTATAGCCTGAGCATGGCATCATACGGTATGGAATATCCCTTTGTCCAGTTTGGGATCTGGCCATACTCCACCACAGCTTCTGGTGCAACTCTCCACTGGTAGAGAATGGGAAACTGAAAGTTCTTGGACTCTGTGCAAGCACTGCCAAGCAACAACTAAAACATCAGTGTATTATCAGCAACATTCTTTTACTAAACGCAAAATACAGCCCTGTAACTACTACTAGAAAAAAGCTATTGCAGACAAAACCAGAACATCAACCCACAAGTTTTTTAGTTTTATTCTTCCAATTCTTTCACCCATCCTATCCAGGGAGAAGTGGATGAATATCTGTTTTGTGTTTAGGTACTGACTGGAGTTAATCCACAACACTGCCAGATAGTGGCATCTGACCAAGGTTATTAGACTAAATTTGTCACTGACTTTATTTAGAATTTTTATGAGGCATTACATTGTGTTCCTTAAGTTAACAGACATCAGGAATAAATACAATTCTTTTCCAAAATATTTTTCTCTGCAGTCTTGTCTAAAATTTCACTTGCAGCTGGAAAAAAAATTACATTTGTTATGATCCAATTAGTGAGAAATGTCTCTGCCTGAATTAAGGTAAAATATCAGTGTTCTTAGTGAAGTTTCCTGTGAATAATATTGTTATATATTCAGTCACTTTTGCAGGCCTTTTTCACACTTTAAATGCTAAAAGGCAAAAAGCATCATTTTCCTGAAACTATGATTTGAATATTCCAGGATGATTTGCAAAAGGACATGCAAGAGGCACAACTTAGATTACTAAGGATTATGAAGGACTTTTTTCATATGCTGAAATCAATAACATGGATTCTATTTAAAAGGAACGATAAAGAGATTTTAAAAAAATAAAAAAGAGATGGGTCAAGAAAAGGAGAGAAAGAATGATAGAGAGAGAGAGAGAGAGAGAGAAGATAGCCATCACCCATGGATCTAATGGTGTCCCTTTGGTCTTTCTTCACCTTGGGCTTCTAGGTGGTGAGGGTCCCAGAGTTCTTCTTCTGAGGGTACCACTTTTATACAGTCCAAGTTCCAGGTGTCCATAAAGACTGTTCCTAGGGCTCTTCCAGGTATGCACAGAGACTGTTGCCATAACTTGGGGTGATCTTTTTTTGGCATATATAAGCAGTCATCTCCTTTCTCACAGTTTGCCGCAGTGGGAATTTTTGTTTGCATTCATCAACCATGATGAGCTAACCAGATCAGCCTCACCAGGCTTGAAATTAGTACCTTCTTATTGTAAATTTCTCCTGCTATGGTGGTTTATCTTATGGCAATTTCCTTCTGTGGCCTTGACAGTGTTCTGCAAGAGACAACAGTATTCTGTAAGTACTTACAGCAACAAAAAGTTCCAAATATCACGCTGTCATGTAAAAAAATGAGCTACTACTGAGCAAGAAGGGAGAGGATGATTGCGAGTCACAGGAAATAGATTAACAAATTGTTAGACAATTAGATAATTTATTAAAATACAATCAGAGCTATGAAATTCGTGGAGGTCCCAAAGTTCTAAATTATAGTCTCCTAAGCAGAGTGTCAGTAATCAATCAATTTCTATATGGTCATTGTATTTAAAATTTAAAAGCTATTTAACATTTTTTAGACATTTGCTCATTGAGTAAGAATGTTTACATGTGGATAAAGCCTGGAACACATTAAAAATGTAGCTTTGAATGTAAATTTCACGTTTCAATAGACTAAAAATATATAATTTAAGGGGGTTTTGTATTTAAATTCCTTCATATTCAGCTCCGTCTAGCTTGCTTGGAAGAGATGAAATTATGGTAAATCTGATACACATTTTCCCAGCAATTAATTTTATGCTTTATTAATTTATTCCAAGCTGAGTCCAGACTACTGACTCCAGGCATGGAGAAATAAATATGTATAGTGTGAGAGTGATTATGAAATAAGAATTTATTCATATCCTTGACCATACAGTAGCACTATCAAACACTGCAGTCCCATTAAATATCCAAATAGTGAGAAAAATGCCTTGGAATATCTTAGGTTTGATGGATTAGGCATTTTTTATGGATACAATCCTGCAATAGATTTGCTAATAGAGCAGAGCACTTTTCAGTATTTGTGTGTAAGGGGAAGAGGTAAATCCAGAGAAAATAAAAAATTGGAAATATTGCTGATGCACACCCATCCTGAAGAGTCCCTGACTAGACCTTACCTGGTTTGTCAACCATTGTGAAATATATGTTATACAAGTCTCTTGTGTCACCTTGAAGGCTCAGGTTCACATCTTCACCTAGTGAAATTACCTATGAAATTTCAGTTTTCCTAGAGAAGGTGTCCGTGAAAACTATTGTTATATGGTCAATCACTTATGCAGGCCCTTTTCATCCTTAAAATGCCAAAAGGCATTCAGCATAATCATATAATCACAAATTAGATGATTTGAATGCTATTCAGGATGATCTGTAAAGGACACTCAAGTAACGCAACTTTGATTGCTAAGGATTATGAAGGATTTTTTCTGATGCAGAAGGTAACAAGACAAAGGTGTCAGGATACATTCATATATGTTTAGCAGGCTTGAAAATTTCTAAATTTGTCACTCATAAGTCCTGGAGAGGATAAATTAGATTTATCATTTAAAGGAGACATGTCTCTGATCACTACTCAGATAGGTGGGTACTGTGGATGAGAAACTGGGAAAGAAGTGGCAATCCAGAAAGGCAGCTATGTCCTGGGCTGTATCAAATCAGTGTGGCCAGCAGGTTGATGGAGGTGATGCTCCTGCTCACTCCTCTCACATTAAATCCCTGCAGGAGTACTGGATCCAGAAAGAGGGCTTATGAGGAAAAAAAGGTCCCTTCCAATCCAAACTGTTGTGTGATACCGTGATTTTCTGTGCTCATGAGTGTACTAATCAATATATATATTTAAATGATGTGATCATTAATAATGAGAAGGAAAACCTTGGGGATATAATAGGTATTATTGATTTATTCTTGTAAACACCAGGTCAGTTTTCAGTGTCAATTAATAAAGCACATAATTAGTTATTTGAAAAGAGCAAGATATAAAATTATTATAAACCCACAATTTCCTTCCCACTGAATACATTCTGTGGCACTGCTGAAAGTAATGGAAAGGCTAACAAAGAACTGACAGCATGGCCTCAGATTTTCTGATGTTCATTTTAACTACCTAATTATTTTATGAAATATAATAGTTCTTTAGAAACCACCAGGTGACGGTGTTTAGCACACGTATGAAAATATAACACAGCCCTGGGAATCTGCTGCCTTTTAACTGTTCAATTTCTTTTATGCTGAGCATTGTCAGCTTAATAACAAACAAACTATTAACAGAAAAATAAGATAGTGGAAAATGTAGGCAAAGAGCTCAAGAGGCCAAGGTCTGAGAAAGCAACAGCATAAAAATACAAGTAAATAAATTACTTTGTAAGCTTCAAGGGAGATATTACTTGTTAATTAGATACTCACTGAGACAAAGTTAG
This sequence comes from Luscinia megarhynchos, assembly GCA_034336665.1. Taxonomy (NCBI): domain Eukaryota; kingdom Metazoa; phylum Chordata; class Aves; order Passeriformes; family Muscicapidae; genus Luscinia; species Luscinia megarhynchos. Next base: position 85,482,490 of record JAPFBE010000002.1, read on the forward strand.
ACTAAAGCTATGTCTTTTGGGGAACCCTGGGTGAATCACTGTTAACTGGAAACCGATAAGGCCATTCTAATATGGTCTTTAGACAAATGCTTTATCTGTCAAGATATTTATGATCAATGAGGTCTACAGTCTAGATTTCAGAGTATGATTGCAGGGTACAGACACTGGGTAGTTTAACAGATATAAATGTTCCATAGTAGATGATGATTGGGAAGCGTTACATGTTTATACTTTCCAGGTTGTGTAGAGAGAATCAGATACTGAAGAGAATAATAGGAGCACTAAAATTACTGCCAGAAAAAAAAAAGGAGTAATGATTTTACAGAAGGTTTAGTCTTTTAGGTTATAATATAGCTGCAGTATAAAAGAGCAACAAACTCCAGAGACCCATTGGCATCCACTAATTCTTCTTGTAAAAGGGCACTGGGGTTAAACCATCTAGAAGCTGTCTCTTCAATTACTTTAAAAGGGTAAAAGAACGATGATCTTTTTCTGAGGCCTTGTTACACTGGATAGTCCCTGCAGGTTAAAAAAGATAATCAGACTGACAAAATGCAGTGAATGGACAGTTAGTGCTTTTTACTGCACAAGCCAACAGCCTGGAGACAAAGGAGGAATGTCAAGTCCCAGTTTATTATTGCTTCACTGGGCTTGTTAACTGTTGCTTTTTCCAGTTGCATAACACGGATATTCTGGATGTCACTAGAATCTATTCCTGCATGATCAGCTCCTCTTAAATGTTTGTTTTAAGCAGTGGAGCAAATTGTAGTCACAATTACCACAGTGTAAATCAGGAGTGACTCCAGTCCAGGCACTGGAGTGTCATATTATTAAACTAAACTCAGTTCAGAAAGAAACTCCCTGAATAAATGCTATGAACTTGCTAAAGAGTCTTTTCTGGCACAGAGGTACGTGTCAAATTACCCCTTATATAGCTATCCAAGATCTCTGCAGCATGTATGTTGGTTCTTTCTTTTGTAAACTCTAAAGCTATTCTTTCCTGTGCTCCTGACTCATCCAGACATTCTCTCACTCCTAGAGTTTTTACTACGTCTGTGTGCCTTTTAAAGAATAGACATGACAAAAAAATTATCTAAAAATATCACAAAGAATTTTAATGCCAGGATGAGAAATGCTTGGGTTATTAAAATCTTTTTTGTGGGTAAAGATCACTTTTTGTGCATTTAATAAATATTGTTTTTATAACTGAATTACAGTAATTGTTGGCCAGATAATTATTACAGACTAAGAAAAAACACAAATACACTTAAAATTGTTAAGTACACATTTCTTAGCTACTTCTCCTGGTGATATGTTTACCCTCCCCCTACTCCTCTGTCCGAAGATTTTTTTCTGGTACTGGCTTGTGTGATGGAGTGTTATTGGGAATTCTTAATGTCTGAGGTACATTGCCAAGACAGAAAGATAAGATATGACTCATGCTGATAGTTTCTTCTACTCAGTTGTCCTTCCATGTTATCCAAGGAGTAATTTTCACGTTTGGGAGCATGATCTTTCTTCAGTGGCTTGCATCTCCAGACTTCCTCCAAATTGGCTATATGTGCTGGTATATTAGTGTAGAAGATGTTAATTCCCTCAAAATGTGCCCCTGGGATTCTATCCCCTGATCAAAGGAATTCCTTGAAACAGGATCCCTCTCCCTTATCGAAAATCCTGTTATCTCTTAAGATTTCTATTGGTTCTTAAAGTTACAAGATAATTGGGTCTTTTCTTACTTAGAATTTTAAGGTAATTGGTTAGTTTGTAATTTGTAGTTCTTATTGGTAAGAAGTTTTATCTTCTAGAAACCTATATAAACCCTTTGTTGTCTGATGCAATTAAACCGTTGTTAGCAATTCCCTTCAGAGAAATAAAGTTATCTTCGGAACTTTTGCAACACGGTCTCAGCCTTTGTTGCTTCGCCAGTGCGTAGCTGCGGGCTCTGCAGCCTGAGCTCAGAGATATCTGAACTCAAGGCAGCAACCCCGGGGTTGGAAAGCACCCAACCCAAAACCAGCTACATATTAGTATATGTTATCTGTTTTCTTTGTTACCCTCAGAATCAGTTTCTGTAACTGCTCACAGGTAAATTGTTTATAGCCAAGGGGCGTCTACTGAAAAGTCTACATCCCATGCCTATATTCCTCTATGCTGCATCCCATTTCCATACTTTTCAAGGACTCTGCTTTTCTATCAGGCCTGTATTGCTCTACCCTACATCACTTTTGCAGTGGTATGAATAGCATCAATAAACAAAGAGAAGAGCAACTAGTGTCATCTGTCTTGATAATGGTGGTCCACGACAATCTTACCCCTACAGTGGAGAGATTTGAAGAATGAACTATTTGATGGAGAAGGAATTGGCTGTATGGATGCATCCAAAGCTACAGTCAATGGCTCAATGCCCAAACAGAAAATGAGTGGTGCTCCTTAAGTGTCCATACTGGGTTCAATACTATCTAATGTCTTAGTTCATTACATTGATGATGGGATTGAGTGCATGCTCAGTAAGTTTGCAGATGACACCAAGCTGAGTGGTTCAGTCAATATTGTTGTGCAAAGGGATAGCATCTAGCTGGACCTGAACAAGCTTGAGGAGAGGGAAATGTGGACTTCATGAAGTTCAACAAGGCCAAGTGCAAGATCCTACACCTGGGCCAGGGAAATCAATCCCCAGTATCAATAGAGATCAGGCAGTGAATATGTTAAGGGCAGCCCCTTGAAGGAGGACTTTGGAGATACTGGTGGATTAATTTAGAGCAAGCCTGGCCAACCCTAGTCCTTATTCTTGCAATCTTGGTATATAGTTCATAGACTACTTCTAGCAATACTATACTGTATGATTAGGCTGTAGGCTAACACACAGAACTTACAGTTACTCCTGTGGCTTAGATTTTGGATTTTTTTGAATTACATCAGCAGCTGATATATGATGCAATTTGATGTGTTTATATCATATTACAAAACAAGCTACTCATCTTTTTTTCCCCCCATTATTTGATTTTTATTAAAGATTACCTTTTTTACACTTATTTTTAACTTGGAAGAGCATAGTCTCACTACTTCTCAGACAGAGAAATCCATATGTTATTGTCTACATTCACTGTCATGTAAAGAAACATAAAAACATTTCATAAAAGAAAAATAACGTTATTGGCTTCAACCCAAAACACAGGAGAAGAACTATAAATAATATGCTGAAAGAAGCATAGCATCTAAAATATCTGTAGATGATGAAAATTCTTTATAAAGGGCTAAGATATGACATCTGTTTTTCTGCTGTACTCTCTTCTAATTGATGCCATTTCTCCTACTGTGCTCTTTGCTGACTGCCTACTAAATTATGAGTGGTGAGGTGACACAAAGTAGGGTTAAAAATGCAATGGAAATCAGCTAACTCTTTGGCTTCTTAAATTTTTCATAGTACAAATTTCAGATTCACTCTTTAGTCATGAAAAAAGCACATCACCAACTCATGCAATGAAATATGAATATTCATAAAAATTATCAATCAGCATTATTAATACTGTAGGTCATATAATAACATCTGTGTATTGGTTTATTAAACAACTTTACAAGTATGATATTAAGCAATTGCAACTAAATCTTTCTGCCTCACAGAGAAAGGAATTAACTATTTTCAGTAGTTTGGTAGTGGATAAGTTCCCCTGGATCTTTTGAATATGCAATGCAATCATGATTATTTTAATTTTAACCTATAAACAAAGTTTACAAAGAAAGTTTTTAAAAGTAAAAGAAAATTATACTGAAACTGTAAAAACCATGATTTTTCTAGAAACCAATATCCTTATTTAACTTTAAAACCATGAGGTAGCTACCTAAACAATGTAGAGGGAAGAGTTAAACACACTAGCATCCTAGCCATATACTCCCATGTTTATATTTCAGTCCTTTACCTAATTGCATACACCTGCACCAAATTTTGAAATAATTACCAACTCCCTTTTATACTGCAAGATGGGTTTTAGAGAGCAGTTAGACTCTCAGTAAGCATTTTGCTTGTTCCTGCCCCTGCAGGAACTCTGAACCAGTTTTAATATCTCCTCATGGATTCTTTACTCATTGTAATGTTATAAAGCACTGTTCCATCATCTCATTAACATGGAAGCAGTTACATTTCCATGTCATAATTAAAGACAGTGAGGCAAAGAATATCTGGTGTTCCAGTAGGCTGTCCAGAGACTCACAGGAGTAGGAGGAAGAGACTTCATCTTACTTCAGGTAGTTTATAGTCTTACATCACTTTACAGTGGCTTTTCAGTGTTAAAATATATGAGATGACTTTCATGCACAGTAATATAACTTAAACAAGGGAAAGGGTCTGTGATGTGCTTCAAGCAGTGCTACAGAAAATGGGATTTTTCTAGCCTAGATTCAAAACTGAAGCAATTGCATTCTCTGTAAGTACACTACAAAATTTTAGAGCATACACATTCACATTTTTTGCAGCAACCAGTACCACCAACATTCTCTGATGAGTTGGGCAGAGGACCACCTCAGTTGCTGATGCCAATGCACCCTACTTATTATACTTAATATTTCTCAGGGGATGGCATTGGGACTGGATCTGCTTCCCACCTTGGCTGGCAGCATGTACAGCGGACTCGAGTGCACCCTCAGCAAATCTGATGAGGGCACAAAGACACTGTGTTGTTATCAACATGCTGAAGTGAAGGGATGCCTTCTAGAGAGACCTGGACAGGCCTGAGTGGTGGACCTGGTGAAGCTTATGAATAGAAAGTTAAGTGTTGGAAAGGACATTAAAGATCATCTAGTCCCACACCTTCTGCCATGGATGGGGATCCCACCCTCTAGATCACGATGCTCAGAGCCTTTGTTCAGCTTGGCTTTGAACACTGCCAGGGTTGGGATATCCACTGCTTCCTCTAGGCAACTTGTTCTGGTGTCTCACCACTCTCACAGTATTAAAGTTCATCCTAATATCTAATTTAAACCCACCCTCTTGCTGTTTACAACCATTAACCCTGTGCTATCACTACATGGCCCCGTAGAAAGTCCTTCTACTTAAAAAGTTCTCTTGTGGGACTTCATACAATGATAATTTCTCCCTCAAATCTCTTCTGCATGCTGAACAATCCAAATTTTCTCAATTTTTCTTCATAGGAGTGGTGCTTCAACCCTCTGATCATCTTTCTTGTTTTCATCAGGACCTGCTTGAACAGATCCATACATTTCTTATGCTGGTGGCCCCAGAACTGGATGTATTATTCCAGGTAAGGTTTCACAAGAGCAGTGCAGAGGGGAAAAATTGCCTCCTTTAACCTTCTGGTCACAGTTCTGATGTAACAAATATTGGCCAATGAGGTATGAATAAATATTCCAACCTTTCAAGTGGAAATGACCCTGAAAAGGCTTATCTCATATCCTCCAAGGCCTCCAACTTCTGGCCCAATATTCTCATTAGTAAATTTTGCAGGGATTAACTTTTCAGTTTAATATATGGAAAAATATTAAATTCATTAAATTCAAAGTTAAAAATCTCTGCTTTCAAAGATCCCTGCCTGCTAGGACACTGCTGACTCATATTAAATATTCCATTGATGAGGACTCCCAGGTGCCCATCTGCGGCACTGGTCTTCAGACTCTGGCTTCCCAGTCTAAACACAGAACCAAGGTTGTCCTGCCCCAGGTGCAGAATCCAGCACTTGCCCTTGTAAAGTGCTTAAAATTGTCTTAAGAAGCCAGACAGGTCTTAAAACAGGAAGAGCACTGAATTTTCTGTGCTCCTAACTCTTGAAGAGAGTCTGTAAACACTGGGGCACTGGGACATCATAAAAAGTGTCTCCTTTTTCTCTTCTACAATGAGCTGCATTTACAAGTAAATACAGTACAGAATTCGTCTCTGAAATGTTTTGAATCTTCTGGAGTGCTGTATATTTCTTCTAATCACAACTTTAAAAACTGGGCACTGGGGAGTATGCCATTTTCCTCTGCTTAGCTGTTTAGTAATTTTTTCTGAAACTCAGACTGGCTGCCAATAGCCTACATATGCTGAGATATATATTCTCAGAAGTGAGGAACAATGGCATGTTTAGGTAGTTTCAGGGCCTACTGAGCAAAGGGAATGCTCAGCTTTTATTTTATTTGAGGCCTGAACAAGTCCTTTTCTGTATCTTTGCACTTAGGGATTAGCACTAAAAATATTTTTATTTTTTTGGTTTGAAGGCTTGAAGACCCAGAGTTGGGGGGTAAGTATTTTGCATTAGTAGGCAGCATGTACCTATATCCATATTTGTAAATTCAAGTACCTGACATTAGTTTCTGACTGTGAGACTGGCTATTCTGGAATGGTATTCCTTTTCATTGTAGTGTCATATTCTTAAATTTGCTATGAGCTTCTAATCTTCTTACTCTTGGGCATAAGTGAGATAAAAACAGCTGAAAAATATTGATACTGATATTGAACATTCTTTCAAGCAGATGGACCAGACCATGAAAACTGAGTCGTTTATACAAAGATCTTTCAGTAGAAAATTTTATTTTCCTCTTATCATATGCAGAAGAAAGAAAGAAACTAATGTCAGGCTAGATTAAAAAAAAAAAATTGTATTCTGTGACTCTAAGTATTAATTTTCCCTCATGGCCAAAAATATCTTTCAACTTGAAATCTTCTTTGGACTGCTTCTTATATAGCAAGAAATGGTAAAAATAAAGGGCCTAGTTGCTGTATCTACAACAGAAAATTGCATTCACCTTAGACTATTCTCTTTCCCTGAGAACATCCATTGTCTAAATTGCCTTATCTTATTTTTCTGGATAGCATTTTATCATGTCAAAACTACCTGCTGGAAATTATCTCTAAACAGTAGTAACCTATGAGCCTTGCTTGGAATTTATCTAAGAAAGTTTTTGCAAATCCATACCAAAGTTAAAGTGTGAGATTATAGTCCATATTATAAGTGGGAAAATTCTCCCAACTTAAAGACACCAAGCTCGCGTGTCTGGAAATATTTCTTGTGTTCATTATTTTATTACCTTTGGAAGAACAGACAGGCGACTCAGGATGACTATTGTGAGTCAGAGCTCAGAATTGTGTCATGAGATTATGCAGGGAAAAAAAATTACAAAGGGCAAAACCAAATTCGAACTTAATCTGGCTAAAGCTGTGAAAAACAAAATGTTTGTATAAATATGTCAGCAAAAAAACGAGTGCTAAGGACAATCTCCATGCTTCACAAGTTGGGGGCTGGAATTATAATAACAAAGGATAAGGAAAAGTCTGAGATACTCAGCACTTTCTTTGCCTTAGTCTTTAATAGCACAACAAGTTGTCCTCAGGTTGCCCAGCCCTGTGAGCTGAAATACAGGGAGAAGAACGAAACCCCCACTGAAAAAGGAGGAAACAATCCGAGTTCTGCCACACCTCTTTGACACACAGAAGTCTATAGGGCCATCTGAGATTCACTCAAGAGTACAGACAGAGCTGATGGAAGTGTTCACTGGGACACTTTCATTCATTCACCAGCACTCCTGGCTGACTGAGGAGGTCCCAGCTGACTGTGCATTAGTAAATATGATACCATCTGAAAGACAGTCAGGCAGGAGGATCTGGGGAGCTACAGGCCTGTCACCTTGGTGCCAGGGAAGATCATGGAGTAATCATCTTGAATGCCATCACAAAGGATGTACAAGACAACCAGAGAGTCGGGCCCAGAGAGTAAAGGTTTGTGAAAGACAGGTCCAGCTTGATTTGCCTGATCTACTTCTATGAAAAAGGGTGGATGAGGGAAAGGCTATGGATGCTGTCTGCTTAGATTTTTTTATTAAAGCCTTTGACAGTGTCTCCCACAGCATTCTTCTGGAGTCTGACTGCTCATGGCTAGCACAGGTGCAATGTTCACTGTGTAAAAAACTGTCTGCATGATGGGGCCCAGAATATGGTGGTGGATGGAGTTAAATCAGTGGTGGCTGGTCACAAGTTCCCCAGGGCTCAGTATTGGGGCAGGTCCTGTATCTCTATTCCTGGATGAGAGGATTAAATTAATCCTCAGTAAGTTTGTGAATGACACCAAGTTGAGTGGGAGTCTTGACCTGCTGGAGAGTAGAAAGGCTCTGACCTGGAGAGCCTGGGTTTATAGGCCAAAGCCTAATGGCCAAAGGCAATTGCCTGAAGTTCCAAGGCAAAGTGCTGGATCCTGCACTTGGACAGGCTGAGGGAAGAATATCTGGAAAGCCATGGCAGAGTAGGACCCTGGTGTGCTGGTTGACTGTGGCTGAACACGAGCCAGTTTGGGCCAAGGTGGCCAAGGAGGGCAGTGTGTCCTGGCCTTCAGTGTGGGCAGCAGTAAGAAGGCAGAGATCATCCCCCTGTACTCACATGGGGCTACACCTCAAATCCTGTGTTCAGTTTTGAGCTCCTCAACACAAACAAGACATTGAGGGGCTGGAGAAAGTCCAGAGAAAGTCAATGAAGCTGATGAAGGCACTGGAGCACAGATTTCATAAAAAACGCTTGAGAGAGCTGGGATTGTTTAGACTGGAGTAAAGGAGGGTAAAACCTTCTCTCTCTACAACTGCCTGAAAGGAAGATGAATCTTGGTGGGCATCAGTCTCCCAAGTAACAAGGAATAGGATGAGTAGAAATGGCCTCGAGTTGTTTCAGGGAAAGTGTAAATGGGATATTAGGAAAGATTTATTCACCAAAAGAGTGGTCAGGCATTGGAGAATATAGATCTGCTGAGATATATGGTGGAATCACCATCCCTAGAAATGCTCCAAATATATCTAGGTGTGGCACTTGGGGACATAATTTGTTGGTGAAGGTGGCAGTGGTATTTCACTGGTGTAACTCAATGATCTGTGATCTTGGAAATCTTTTTCAGCTGTGACAATTTTATGCTTCTATGTTTAATTTAGAGTATTCTTAAAAATGTAGGCAATTCTCTAGACTTCAGAGAAAGCTGTGAATACAGTATTTCAACAAATATCTTGGCTTTCTTGTCTTAAAGGTTTTCAAAATCTGCTTCAAAAAATTGCAGATGCAAAGTTTTTTTATGGTTGCTTTGTTCAGTATTATGTGCAAAATATGTCTCAGATTCAAGTTTAATTTGGAGGTCCAAAATAATATTCGACTAACTATAAAAGTTAGTTTATAGTACCATAATGTCCTGCTTCTAACCACACAATTTAAGATTCAGTAACAAAGGGACACTGTGTTCTTCCAAATAATAAGTACTATCAAGGTTCACATACTGAACAATTCTATTTTTGCAGGAAAAAGACAAAGATCTTTTAGAAAATATGACATTTATGGTCTCATTGAAATGGCATTGCAAAGAATATATGTGAGCAAATTAAAGAATTAAATAAGTGAAAAAAATGAAAGTAATAATTCCTTTTTCATTTTCTAAGTTAAGGATGTAAAGAATAGAATTTTGCTGTTTAAAGTCATCATAGTTATATGTGCATATACATGTATATGCTGTAGACATATTGGTTGATGTTGCATTTTCAGATTTAAGTGAATGATATATTTTGATCAAGGGAAATTACGCATATACTTTGATAAACAATCAATTTACATAATTAAATCCAAACATCAAGGTATACAGTAAAGAAATTCTAGTTTAATATAGAATTCTCTGCTAAAAATTCTCAGTTTAAATGCCAGGAGCTAACAAATGAGGTCAGCAAATAATAATTGAGTCAATTAATGTACCATGACAAGTTTGGGAAAATGAAGTATTTTCATGCTATATGGATGAAAGTGCTACCTCTTGTAAAGCTGCTAACATAAGCATTTGTAGAACGTGCCAATAAGAAGCTTTTATCATGTGCCTCATTCATGTTTTGAAACCAGTGCATGAAAGACATTGGAATCTCCTTTGCATTCTGTTTAATGTTGTCTTTTTCTACAGCTGTTTGTTATGGCATCTATGGTGAGGGATAAGGACATACAATTAATTAACTGAGAGAATAATTTTTTTTCTCTAGTAAAAGAACAGTTATAGAAATAGCTCAGCAGAAAAAAAAAAAGATAATAGATGCCCTACAAACTGTAATAATTCCCACTTTTCAGTAAAGTAACCTACACTAGTTTAAAAAATATTTTTATAGATGAATCAGTATTTGTAAAAGACAGCACTTTGAATACATTTTCACAAATTACTCACAAAAAACCGTTAAGACAAAACGTCAAATTTTAGATTAGAGAGTGAGATCTTCAGAGAACACCTAATAAGCTTTTGTCAAAAGATCCTTCAGGGCCCAGGTTAAGTCGTGATTTAAGATAGCTTTAACAGATTCAATTTTAACTTGAAAATAAAAGAATTGTACCTAAAGTAAGAAAAAATTCACGTCTTTGACTTTTCCATTTAAATTAACACCTCTGAAAACTTCTGAACAAGAACATACACTAATGTCATAAGTGGGATCAAACAAAACAAGCTCAATTTTTACCAAGAATTGAATCATTGCCTCAGGATGGAGGCTTTTTTCTGAATTACTGTGCATTAGTTTCCTGAAATCACACTGCATTTTATTTTAAAGGTGCATTAAAAGATTTAATTATTAAACTAGATTTTCATTCTCAGTATTTGACAGTAGACAGGTATATGGGAACAGTAATCTGAATTTCTAATTCTTTCTTAGTCTTTTCAGTGCCTAAAAGAGGCATACAGTAGTAGCTTGTTCATGAAATCAAAATTTTAAGATAAAGAATGAATGAATAAGACATTAATTCTTTGAAAAGCAAGAGAAAAAAGCTGAGTAAGTCCAAAAGCAGGTATGCATGTAGGCATGTGTAAATTATAGATAGATAGATAGATAGATAGATATGCACATGAAAACTATAAAATAAGATATATAAGAAATGATAAAATACTTTAAGCTTTATATGTTTATGCATATATATTAAACACAAAGTAAGAGATGCATCCAGGTACTAATGCATTTAGCCATTATATCTTTAAACCTTTTGGCTTTAGGAAAGCTAAGAAAACTAGGAGAAGAAAGCTGTCATCATGAAAGTGAGATGAAAAGGACTTTAGAATGAAGAAATACAGTACAGAAGAAATGAAGTTATGGAGGACATGGTAGACATAATCATTGATATGAGAGGAAAAGGTGGCAGAAAATCAGCATTCCTGTGAAAGAATGATGGCAGGACAGAGTGCAGTTATACTTTTTCTTATATGTAAGTAACAAAACAGTGTTAACAAAAGCCTAGGGAAGTACAAAGAAAGTTCACCAAAAATAGTGGGGCTGAAGAGATTCATTACTGGGCGGCACATGGACCTTAATGGCTTCATAAATAACTAGTGTTTGCCTTGTAGGTTGAGGCCAAATACATGTCATCTGTAAACTACAGAATTATAGGTATTTGAAATTAAAATTAAATAGTAAAATAGACAGTTACTGTATAAGAAGATTTCACTGGCAAATCTAGAAGGGTGGGGAGGTGCAGCTCTGTCTGATAAACCGTCAGAATCATGTGAAGTGTTGGTATTACAGGTGTTGGGATACTTTAGCTGCATATGGTATAGTACTGTGAGAGGTAGGACAGCATGACATATAGGGTAGATTTTGCCTTACCAATTCTGTGTGCATGAATAATTAGTGCTTATCAGCTGAACTGGCTCTGGGGGGAAAAACTCTAGATTCAATCATATCACTCACAATATTAAAATTGTCTTTTTCATTTCTTTTACAGACCATAAATATAACCTAGACGACTGGTGAAGGTGTGGCAGATATTGATAAAGAGACAAGACTTTGTAAACTGAATCCCAGGAGAAATTCTTTGAATGTATAGTTATATGTAACACCTGCATAAGAGGTTGTCCAGATATCATTCAAAATCTTGGAATATTGAGAATATGTTCATAATTATTGTGTTAAGAAGCAAAAAAAAATATAAAAATATAGTGTATGAAGGACTTAAATATTTTTGTTTCCATTGCATTTTTTATTAGAACTATGGAAATATAAATATTTTGTATTTTGACATTACATCATTATACTAGTTGAACTCATAAATTCTGAAAGCCTGTAAAGCATTCTAAGAAATAGATCCCAAAGTGCTAAAGAATTTTTACAGTATTGGTTTTTTAAAACAGCCAGTATTGAAAATACACATCTAAACAGTCCTACTTCAAGAAAGCTTAGACATATTTTTTAAAAAGTCACGTTAGCTAAATATGGAATATGGCTAAATATGAATCTCAAACATAGAAGAGATTATGTATGAAAAATTGAAGTCTTGGACAAAGTACTGGGCATAAGCTAACCTGAGCAAAATCAGGAAGCCACTTCACAAATTAAATATACTAAGGTACGAAGTTACACAGGCAGTTATTCTGCAAATAGGTTAACAGCAGCTTTGGAAACTTTGGAAACATATTGATGCCATAAAAATGAAGTAAATCTCACTATACTAACTTGATGAAAACCGAATAGATGGCAATTACAATGAGAGAGATAAAATCTCCATCAGGAATAAGCAAGAAAACTTTAAAAATGCTTAGGTTAATTCACACATATTCCAAGTTAATTTCATATAAAAACACTTAGTCTTTGGGTAACGAAGTCTCAGAGTTTAAGTAATTTATCTCTTTAGAATTCACGGATACTTGCTGAAATTTTAAAAGACTGGGCAAAACTCTTATTTTTTATAAAATCAGAAAAGAAAAATTAATAATATAGATATCCCCGGCCAATAAATGTTCCTTGAAAATATTTGGAACAAGTAATTAAACCAACTATGTTTCCCAGTTTTCCTTCTTTCTGCGTATGCATGTGTAACATCAATAATAATCATAGTCAAGAAATTAAAGAGATGAGACATCTGGTGGTATGGAAAGAAGAGCACTGCACTACACTTGCAAGGCTGTGGAGCCTCCACCACCACTGTTTAAAACAGAATGGAAAGAACATCTGTCAAAAATTACTTAAACAGAAATTGAGCTAGATACCTTCATGATCTCCATTCCAATCCCAATATTCTATGAACTGACAAAGAAATATCCTAGTAACATTAAAAACTGTTCAGAACCAAGTTTCTATATCATCATAGAAGTAGCATCTATTTAAAAATTAGTTAAAACATTTACTTATTTATTTTATGTAACTTTTTAAACTGAGTAACAGCTGACAAAAATAACGTGAAATCTCATTCAAAAACATTACATTTAAACTTGATAGAAAAGTCTTATTTAATTTCCTGTGGCATTTCAAGCCACTCATGTTACTCTCCAAATCAAAACTGCATGAAATTCTATAAATAATAATGATTTTAACTTTATACTTTACAATAGGTACCACATTATTTCATTTCAACCTGCTTGAAAGTCTCTTTATTTTGATTTCTTGGCTTTAAAATCCATTATGTTGCTTACAGGATCTCAAGTATATAATCCTTTTATCAAAAATTTCATAGATTGTTTACCATAAAATAGATAACTACTTTTATAACCTTGGTACAAGTTCCAAGAATTATATGTTAATTATACAAAAGCAACATCTAAGCTAGTTGCTTTTTACATGGACTTTTCACTCCATTTGTGCCTTTTCAATTGTTCAGTAATACATTCATAATGCTTAAGCAGAAAGGAGAAATAGTAAAATAAGTCATAGGAACATTCAATTAAATACCAGAAGGAATCACTGAGTTGTGTGGTCTGAACTACTTTTTAATTTTTTTCTTAGTTAATCTATATAAAGCCCAATTAGTTATAAAGTCTCTGAGTTTTTATCACTTTTTTTTTTTCCAAAGAGAAGTCATATAGGGAAACTTCAAAGATGCTAGCCTCATCTGATGAAAGTCAATTTAGTCTCCTTGCTTGAAAGGAAATCACACTCTCAGAAGGTGCTCTGAGAGAGTACAGAGACATTAGATTTCCTGCATTAAAATAGCATTTGCCAATGCAATGAACAGTTTTCATTGAAGAAGGGAGAGGGATAAGGAGGACAATGAGACCTTCCTAGTTTCTTTCCTCAATGACAACCAGATATATATAAAACTCATTTGTGTGTTCATGCATGTGAACTATCTCTCTGAAACCTGCAAAAGGTTGGGCATTAGAATTAGAATGCAGTGGTGAGAGAACATTTATATTCCTGGCCTCACAAATAAGTAACAGAAATTGGAAACTATCCAAAAATTACTGGAGTAGAATGCAAAACTCTCACTGATGTACAGAACAAGGTAGGAATAGTTCAAGGATGCCGTGTTTTAAAAAGTAAATAAAACTGTGATGTAATTTAGAAAAGAAAAAAAAATTTCCTTGTTTGCAGAGAAAAAAACCTCAGGACTTTTTCAGTTTTCTGAGGAAAAACTCAAGTGGGAGAATTTGATGCAGAATAAACCAAGTACTCAAACAACATAAAAGCTATAGGCCTCTTAGGAAGAAAAGTTTTTTTAAATTAACGTAATTTTGAAATGTCTTAAGAAGCTAATGATATTGCCTATCCATAGCTTTGTCTCATAGCAACTGTTTGCTGTCCCTTCGTCTAGCATTGCTTGGTCTTTTTTTATTATTTCTTTTATTCTTCTAAGGTTTTGTGTTATTTCTTGTACTTTCATTTCTTCATTCTGTGCCACTTTGCATCAGATAACACAAGATATATTCTGCCTGATGTCTAACTTTGGGTTCTTTCAATTTCCTTATGATCGGGATCTTTCTAATTTATTTGATGTGAATTTACTTCATTATACTATCTCTAATTAGTTCATTAATTCCTATAACTACATGTATGCCTGAAAATATTGTGTAGTATAGATTTTTTAAAGCGTGAGTTAATCCACATTTATTTTCTCCTGTGCTTGTATAGTACCTGTCACAAAGGCTGACTCCTGAGTCATGGCATAACCTAGCATACAAATTATAAGATTAATAATGTGTTAACAGTAAATAATAGAGTTAAAGTATAGATAGTATATTATTATCTAATTAAGAATATATTTTTAATAAAATACTTATGTATACCTGAATATATGGAAAGAGATAGTGAAATGTATAGTTGAATCTTAATTTTTCAGCTAATTAAAGAACAGACTGGAAAGAGCCTTCAAATATGATTTTTTCCTTGTACCAGAAGGAACACTAATGAAATAAATTGTGAAATTTATTATTTGTACACATATACCAAAAATAAGCAGGTCTAACTGACACAATTATTTTTGCACCTTTTATAGTGTTGATAATAGTATTTAACCTAATAAATATGAGAGTTAAATTAGTTTCAGTTCCACCAATCCTTTTATTAACTCCAAAATCATATGAACAGGAAATTGCTGATAATTGCTCATAGATCAGATCTTATTTCTGGAATATTTCCTACATTATACTGACAAGGAACCTCTTTCCTAGAATCTACTTATTTTCACAGGTTTTTAAGTAACTTTATGCCACATCCCAAAATTAATAACTCTTACTAAATCTTTACTTCCACAATCTTTCTTTCTGTGATGTGAGTGTTTAAGCTAGGCTAATCTGACTGTGGCTGAAGGATGTGTGCAGACACACACAGAGCCCGTACTGAAGATGTGTTCATTTCCTAGCAAAAATATTGTTTAAGATGTGGAGCAGCTCTCTCTTCCATGCATGATACTGCAAACATTTTTCTCTCCAAGATGTGCTGGAAAAGACAACTAGCTTCCATGAGGAGCAGAATACTTCCCCGTCTTCACATTTTGGCATCCTGAAACAGATCTGTGTGGAATCAAGCCCATTGGGGGAAATTAGAGCATAAACTACATTTGCCTCAGAATTTATCAAATTTACCATAGTTTGAAAAAAGACAATTATTACTATATGTAATCACACATGTATTATATGGATATATGTAAAATATGCCTAATATATATTAAGTATGCATGAGATTGTAATATGTAATTTGCAACAAATCAGTCTTAAAATTCATAAATCATGTTTTCATTATGAATTTTTCTAGACTTTTACAAGTGCTGCCATACTGAAGCCTAAGGAGAAGGTTCATCTATACTTTTCCTTTTGTCAGCTTTTAATAGATCTAATTGCCTAATTATCTGCTTCAGTGCAGTGGTGGAGTGCTGTAACATTTCTCCTCTCCCCCGGGGAATGTGCACATTCTCCGGGAAGTTGCCATCTGCTTCCATTTAGAATACTGGTGAAACTCATTTAAGCACTGAGGGTTGCCAACTTCGTCTGTCAGTAGGCTTCATTCAAAAAGGATTTAATGTTTTATTATTCTGATTACTGTTAAAGTTGTAAAGAACATCCTGGTAGGAAGAAGTTTATCAGCAGAAGCGAAAAGATGTAGTTGTTATTGAAAATGACCATAATACCGATCTAACTAAACATAGAAAGCAGATCAAGTCAGCATTTCAGAATTATAATTTTCACTTTCTTCTTCCTGGTTTGATCAGTTGATTAAACATATGTTCTAAAATGTGCCCATGACCATAAACAGCAAATAAAAAACCATCACGCTAAAACACTATCCCCTGGAAAGGAAGGGGTTTCTTTGTCTTTTTTTTTTTTTTTACAGTGTGCAGTTCAACTCCATGCAGTAGTTCACCTCAATAAGTGTTTGTAAAATAGAAAGGAGCTCAAGTGCCTTAATAAACCATATGATCTGATGGTTATTACCTGGTACAACAGAAACCAGTGCTCGTGTAACCTGCTTGTGCTTCTTCCAAGATGTTTCACTCCATCTTTTTGGTCTAGGTAACTTTCAAACACAGAACATATGAAATATTTTTACAAGATTGACAGTAGAAATGATGGGAACTTCTTTTTTCTGAAAACCTGTCTGGCTATGCAATGAGTAAGAAAGAAAAAGTGCAATAATGGTTGAAATTTTTTGTGTTATGCACAGTGTGTGTAGAAATTAGTAGTATATCAGGTTCTACACCATCTAGAATTTTGCAGGAAAAAAAAAACCTAACTAGTAATATTAAGAGAAAAATCAAGTAATTTTTGGCTGGATAGGTAAATCAAGTAAAGAAAATTTTGTCAGAATTAATATTATATTTATAAGCTAAAGACCTGTAAGGTAAGTTTCTGGCTTTCTAGCCATTATTTTGGGCTGTTCGATCGCCTTTTTCAAGATAAATTCCTGCTGACAGTTACACTCCCATTTGTAATACTTTGAAGCAGTTCTAATCCTAACCATTTTAGTTCACTGAGACACTTCCTCATCCAATGTCAGATCAGAATTCCAAACTTTTTCTTTTTTAAGACGTGCCTTCTGTGGTACACATTCTACACAGCAAAACCATCTACCCATGTGTCAAGGTGTGACTTGGGTTTGCCAACCTTAATATATTTAAGTTCTTTTAGAGACAGGACCTAGAAGTAAAGACAAGGCAGGCTCAAAACTTAAAAAGGTACAAGAAGAAATTTATTAATAATACAATAAAGAATTAAAATTCAGAATAAAATTCCTAGATTGTTCCCTCCTCCCCTTCATTCCCCAGAGAGAACACTTCAGTCAGTTATACACTCAAATGATCAGTTCAGTTTACTTCAGAGAGAAAAGTCCCTTTTCTGGTTATGGCTTAGGGGGTGTCTTCACCTTCACAGTCTGCGTCCTCCTGAAAACCAGAGAACTATGAATTTTTCCTCCCATTTACACAGTCCTTCCAGAGCCGTGTTATGGGTTACGTTACACACTTGGGGTATCACTTTTAAAGGCAGGCTACCGAAAAACAAAATTCTCTTCATCTGCTTCTCTATCAAATGTCTCTGTTCATATTCCAGTCCCAGAACAGAGAGAGCTCAATTTGCTCGAGGCAAAAAGTCTTCTACTCAAGCATCCAAACCTCCCCAAGTATATTTCACAGTTGAAAGGAACTTTAGTGAAGTCAAAATTCCCACAGCCCACAGAAAAGGTTTTCAGCTACTTGCATCTTTTCAATCTCTTCCCACCAGGAACTTTGTCTTCATTCCGCTGACCTCTGTAGTCTCCATGCTTCCTTTCTTCTCATTCAGGAACTTAGGAGATCCAGGATCCCATCCAAGCATAAAGAAGTTACAATTGTATCCAAGATCGCCAAGAAATAAACGTGGGCAGCTGGAGTCCTTCTCTGCCACATGGAAAGGCGAGCCGAGCCCAGCCGGCAGGGTCGGAGCCATGTGGCCGGTGCTGGGGCCATGCGGCGCCCGGGGGCCCTAAGCCAGGGGCTCCCCGCAGAGCCGGGGCCGGGCCGGGCCCCCCCCGCCAAGCCCGGGGCCGGGGTCCCGAGCCGGCCTCCCGCAGAGCTGGGGCCAGGGTGCCGGGCCGGAACCCAGGCTGAGCCCGGAGCCAGGCCGGAGCTCCAGCCAGGGACCCACATCTCTGGAGACCGGAAGCCGAAAAAAAGACTGTTAACTCGATCCACTGTCATTTGTGAAAGCGAAATAACCTCTAATTGGTCTCTCGAGCTGTCCATCACCAAATCAGCTCTCTGATTGGTGCCAGCAGCTCGCAGGAAAAGCTCCCAGAGACTGGAGAGTCCCTCCCACTCCCCAGCCTCATGGAGCCGTCCCTGAGGCAAGTCCACCCCTCCCCCCGAGCACGTGAAACCAGCACACCGTGACCTCTATGGAACAATTGAAGCAAATTTGAGAAGTATCATATTACTTCGTTTTGCTAAGGATATGTTTTTAAAGTCGGCTGTAAAATGTTAGCAGAAATATTTCCTTAATTTTGTATATGCTTAGATAACAAGGTAAAGGGTACGACAGACCTTACGTTTATGAAAGTTGACCGCAATGGTACATCATATGTTCTTCCAAATAGCTTCAGTGAAAGTGAAATTAAAAACTGCTAAAGGAAAACAAATTTAGTGCCTTGAGGGCGTGATTATATACTAACCTACCACTGAATTCCACTCCAGTCAATTTTTTCCCCCAATATTTATATGGAAGCAATTAATTGTATAATCAAGTTACTACAGCATCAAATTCTGCTAATAGGATGTCATTTTGCATTGCTAATTTTTCTCCAGAAGACAAAATAATATAATTGTTGAAACCACAGAGTCTGTATCTTTATCACACCACTGCGTGTCTCTCTTTGCTAACACTGTAAGTGTGAAATAATGGCTAATTTTAATCCCTTTGATATTGGTATCCTACTGCTGTTATGCAGTGTTCACATAATGAAAATCAAATAAGGAGTTAAGATGTCTCTTTCTAAACTTGTATTCTGAAAGCAGTAGAGAATCTTCATCAAAGGTGGAGAAGCTTCCATCATGAAGCGGGCATTGATGTTGATTGCACTGTTATTGTCTATTATCTTTCTGTAAATCCTGATCACAATTTTCTGTGTAATTAGAGACCATTGAGATAAAAAGATAGAGAGGAAAATAAAACAAACCAAACAAAAACAATTAATTAAAGTTAGTGATAAATTAGAAAAAAAGTTGTCCCTAAATGCTTTGAAATCAAACTGCATTTTGAAATAATTATATCCTCTTTTCATCTTCTACCACCAAAACAGCTGAACCCAAACTATTAAAATATAAAGCAAGTCTAATTTAATGTTTCGTTTAAAATAAATATTTATACATTTTATGACATCTTTTTTCAAATGCTTGTGTTCTGTAATTACAAATGAACATACTCAAAGAAAAAAAGTATAATAAATCTTTGTCCTACTTTGAAATGAAACTGTGATTATATTAACATTAACGTTAACTTCTAGACATCTCCATCCACATCTTCTCTTTCACATCTTTCACATCTTGGTTTCTTTGCAGAACAATTATTTATACCCCTTTTGTGGCTTAGTTCTCTCTTGTAGTTTAGATCCAATGGTTTACCACAGCAACAACTAGGCTGTATGGATCCATCCATTATAGCTGCATCTATTTAAAGCACATAATAAACATGTACATCTCATACTTTATGAGATTAACTGCATTAATTTAACCTTTCCCATTTTTACAATATCACACATAGTATTTATCATTAAAGTATTGCTCAGTTGTTGTTGTTTCCTTGTAACAGACTTCTGTTAAAAACAAGGTTAATGTTCAGAACCTGCATATTTCATTCGATTCTAAAAAATATATACATCTGTGTATTTGGTCATTATTTCTACTTCATGTTGCTTCCCAATCAATGTTTTTACACTGTGTATTTTTCATAGAAGAATCACAATTTCAAAAGCTGTATTAGTGCTTCAATACAGTAAAAATGAAAAGACAGCTAACACCTAGTCATAATATTCCAAAGCCTTAAAGACATCTTCCAGTTTGACTTCAGAATCCTCAATGATTTTATCTCTACATTTTCAGCCACTTCCACAATCTCAGGAACTTGATATCTGACTTCTATTTAATTAACTTAGGCTCAGAAAGATTGACACAATGGTACTTAAGAATCCTCAGAACCCAAATTCAGTAGTGCATCACTAAATTATCTACCATAATTATCTACAAGATCAGCTCTTTCCACAGTGAATCTTGCCATTTACATTTTGAATTTATGAACATTCTGATGACCCTTTTTCTGTAAGAGTTAATGGAAAAGATTCAGAATTGTCTTTCAGGTAAGGGTCAAGCCATTCACCTTCCCAAACAAATTTATTTACGAAGTAAATAAAATCGTTGTCTATCACATCTTGAATCCATGAATAGATATTTCTTTAGAAACAATGTCACAAGGTAAACTAGAGGGGTTTAGAGTTTTCAGATCAGTCTCAGTTATGACGTGAGGTGTAAAGTAGCTCTCATGGGAGGGAAGAAACCTGGTTTGCATCCAAGTGTCCTATTTTCAGGGGAAGCATGCTATCTGCTGAGAGTTCAGAGCTCCTCAAAGGGATTAATGTCATCTTATGGTAGTGTGGCTAAGGTGATAACTGCTGCAGCAAGGTGGGAATTGAGTCAATTTTAATGACTTCATAGCTGAATGCACAAGTCTAAGTGTAATTATCTTTAGCTGCAAACTTGACAACACCACTTATTTAATGAACTACTGCGGTGTTGCTGCTATTTTTTGATGCATCTTTCACTTATATCTTTCTTTTCCACATACATGTCTTTTTCTCTCTGAAGTTCTATTACCACCAATTTTTTGTAAGAAATTGAAAGAATTGGTCAGTTAATTAAAATTAAATAATTATTTTGAAGAGCTTTCTTTAGGAACTTCATTTTTATGTATTAATTTTTCTGATATATTTCTGAGAATTGCATATAGTAAGTATTCATGAGGAATATTTGCTGGTCAGTATTTCACACTACCATATTTTTCAGCAGACTATACGCATGTGAGTGTTTGCATTACTTTAGATTCTGAATGTCCAAGATATATTCCTTAGCATCAAGTCTTTTGTTACAAATTTGCCTGTTTTTCATTTTGTGGTGAGATTTGATGCCATGCAGAGTCTATATCACACATTCAGGGTCATAGCTGCCATTTTAGCTCACTGAGTTCAAACAAGATAGCCACCAAAAAGTCAGATAAATCATTAAACAGTTCATCTCTTCCATAAGAGTATTGTACTTGTCTGGTAACAACAGTTCACAGTCATGACATGTGAAATACTGTGGAGTTTAATGGATCTCTAACGGATGCATTTGGATGGCATAACAATGTAAAAACTATTTTTTCACTTGTTTTCAATATTTTGGCTTGGGTAGTTGTTACATAGTAGGTGCAAGTTTCTCATAAAGAAAGGGTTTGTCTTTAAGTTACAGAAAATTATAACTGGTATTCTTTTAAGTTGGAGTTTTAATGATCACTATTGACATTGTATTTTCTGAAAGCTTGTAGTAATTTTTTAAAATCACCCAATGTGGCAAAAAAAAAATTAAAAATCTATATTTAGCAGTAAGACTGCATATTTTAACTCAAATGTCTACTGAATTTTAATATTCCATAACTCTTTCACCTCAGTCTTCACCAACAGGTGCTCCAGACACACTACCCAATTCACAGAATTAAAAGGCAGGGATTGGGAGAATAAACTTTTGCCCACAGTAGAAGATCAGGTGTGAGAATGCCTAAGAAACTCGATAAACAGCACAAGTCCATGGGATCTTGTAAGATGTGTCCATGGATTCTGAGGAAACAGGAAAATGCTGAGCAACTGTCCTTCATGCTTGGACAGTTATGACAGACTGGTGAAGTTTCCACTGGAAAGGGGGATGACACCAAGTTGTGTCCTGTGGTTATACTCTAGAGGGAAGGGATACTATCCTGAGTGACTTTGACAGGCTTGAGAGGTGGGTCTGTGAAGAACAGAAAGTTTCTAAAGGCAAGAAGGACAATTCCTGTATCGGGACAATCCCAAATGTGGATTCATACTGGGCAAAAAGTAGATTGAGAGCAGCCTCAAGCAGAAGAACTTGAGGATATTGGTGAATGAAAAACTGAATATGAGCCTACAACATTCACAAGCAGCCCAAAAAGCCAACCACATCCTGGACTGTATTGAAAGCAGCTTGGCCAATAGGCTGGGAGGATGTGATTCTCCCTCTCTGCTTCTCTCATGAGACCCCCCCACCTGAAGTTCTGCATCCAGCTCTAGAGCCTCCAACATAAAAAACATGTGGACCTCTTGAAGTATGTCAAGAGGAGGGCCATGATATGACCAGAGGCTGGAGCAAGCCGATCTTCTCTGAAAAGAAGCTGAGAAAGATGGAGTTTTTCAGCCTGGGGAGGAGTCCAGGGACACGTTAGAGAAGCTTTCCAACACCTAAAAGGTAAAGGGGCCCTTTATCATATAGTACTATGATAGAACAAGAGGGAATGGCTTTAAACTGAAAGGGAATAGGTTTAGACAAAATATTAGGAAGAAACCCTTTAGAGCTGGGGACACGCTGAAACACTCCAGAAGTAGCTTATATCTCTGGAAGTATACAAGGTCAGGTTGGATGGGGCTCTGACCAATCTGTTCCAGTGGAGGATGTCCCTTCCAACTGTTCTGTTATTCTAAAGTGTTGTATTTCCCTGGGAAGTGACTTACATAGCCATTGCTGGAAACAGGCTGCAAGGCTAGATATAAAAGTTGTATAGAAAAACTCACGATATTTTTATGTTACAGTTTTTATCCTTCCCTAAATGAGAACTCTCTTAGTAGACTTATCAATGCACTGTACATAAATGTTATATTCACAGACTATGACAGAACAGGACCCTCAGCAATCAAAAACTTTTTACATAGCATGCCCAAAAAATGTGAATTTCCCCTTTTATTTTCAATATTATATGTTTTTTAACCTGTTCACTTTAATTTATTTTTTCCCTGTAATTTTGTTTTGTTTTGTGTTTTTTTAATTTCAGGGATAACACACACAGAAGGGACAACATCACATGAATCCCCCAGGAAATGCCCCTGCCATTTGCTAAAATATTACTATGACTACTAAGAATGGCTTTATCAGAGCTACTGAAGCAGAAAATATCTTGAAACCAATTACAAACTTGTAAGATTCAAGTCATTATGCCTGCTACTGAATTTTTTTTATTATCTTTAAGAAAAAAAAAATTATGGCACAGAATTTTTCAGTGTCAGTGAATTGATGGAATTTGAAACATGCAAATTATTTAGTCTTTTTCACATACCCTTGGTCAAAGCACAGTATTCCTCTTTATTTGAAGCAATTCTATGTTTTACAGATTAATATGCCAGGCTGATAAAATGGTGTCACAAAGTCTGCAGAGAAGTCTGGTTTGATTCACACCTCTGATAGACCAACAGAGTTCCCAATCTGTTCACCCTCTATGGGGTCCACAAACAGATCCACAGTACACTCTCAGTTCTCTCATTCGAGACTGTAGTCTAGATTACTCCTTGTCTAGAAATGAGCAATACTGCATCCAACCTGAATATTGCATATAGTTAGCATGATCAAGAGGAAAATTTTAATTTCTTTATATCCTGTAATTAGAAGCTCTAATACCCCTGAGAGCTTTTGGACTTAAAAAAAATCTGCCTTAAAGGAAACTAAGCAACATCCTGTTGGCATCTAAAGGTTTAAAGCAAAGATTTGCAGATAGTAGACTCACCCACGTGAAGTTATAAATTAAGTGAAAGCAAGAAAAGGAAGTGACCTAATTATGATGTGATCAAGAAGTTAATTCAGATTTCTACATTTCAGGAAAGGTTATTTGCTGCGTTTGTTGTTAAAACTTCACTCTAAAATTTTGTTGCCTGTTCTACATGTTTAGATTTTAGAACAATTATATTTTCATAAGGTTTTCCTTTAAATTTTCCTTTTCACTCAGGATGCTGGACAACATTAAACTTTTAATTTTATTTTCATTTCAGAAATACAAATGAAAAGGTACTTTAAAGGTATTTTTTTTTCTATACTTATAATTACAAAATAATAATAAAGCTCTCTGTATAGAATCTACTCAACTGATAGATTTTCTAGACAGAAGGAATATATTTACACCAGATTATGAGTTGTTTTTAATGAGTTCCAGCAACTTAATATAAAACCTCCATTTTTTAAAGACTGTTATGAAAAGCTTAATGTTTAGTCTAAAATTGCTGTTTTCCATTCTCTTCTTTCCCAAAAAACTTTTCAACTTTTCCTACGACACGGAACAATCTGTCTTCACTTGTGTCTTTATAAAAATCTTTTCAATAGTTATCTTCTCCACTTAATCTAAATTTATCCCGGTTTACCATTGTCCTTCTCCTAATGTAATACCAGCCTTGCATGCCCACAGAATTTGTTTAACCATGGCAACACAGAAACTATTGTCTTATTTGATCCTAAACATAATTCCTCAAGACCTCCATTTACATGCATCACTAAATATCGGTTTCTCCTCCCTCAAATATGTCTCAGCCTCATTTTTGGAATAGTAAAAGTTAAAGAAAAAAAAAATGGAAACAGGATCAGAGTCATGAAATCCCAGACACAAAATTCTACCATTCTACCAGAAGATTCTAGGTCCTAATGCCAGCAGTGTGTTTGGAAAACAAAGCAAAAAAATAGTAATCATTATGTTTCTAAGAAATCATAACAATCTGTAAGGAATTATTCCCTTGAGGTCAATGTAAATTGAAGGCACTTCTTTGCAGAACTTGGTTTATAATAAGCAAAACTGAATGCAATTGTAAAATTAGCAGTCACTCAGTCAAAAATTTTGATATTAAAGGAGTATAAATTATGATGCCACATACACAGTGGCTGTTTTAGGAAGTTTTCATGGTCTATTTTAAATCTTATTAGATTGAGCATGGATTTTTTTTTGTTTTGTTTTGTTTTCATTAGAATAATAAACAGGTCAAAATTGTCCCAATATAATGTCTTGCCCAATGCTTCTGAGACTGATCCAAGATGTTAAAACATGCAACACTGTTGAAACACTATTGCTAAATGTCAATTTACATAAAATTGAAAGCACTTTTATACACTAAGAATGCAAATAATCTGAAATATTACTGCAATTATTAGTGTGACTGCTAGTTCTTCACAGTGAACAAATGTCTATGGTTTTCTCATATGGCAGATTTTACAGATCACAAGAATTAGAATGGCACCTAGATGTTCTCTGAAGGCATTTAGGAGTGTACTCCATCTTTGTTTATTTTCAGAATAAGTTAATTACCAGCAACTGCTCTTCTGATAGTAATAAGCTATGAGATATTAATAATAAATTTTAAAAAGACATAACAGTATCATATTTCTGTGTGATTGTGTGTGGGTATGTATATTTACTCCTCTGAATTTTGTATTATATTTTAAGGGAATGAAAGAATTTAACATGTTTTCAAAGACTAACATGAAGAAATAAAGTCTGAAGAAAATAGTCTCTTAGAAGTACAGTTTTTAGTACAGTGTGATTTAATTTTTTTTTTCTCTTCTGGAAACCAGTTTACTGATACTGTTACAGTAACAACCAATTAACTATTTTTCAAAGAGCAGCATTTCTGTGTATAGTGCAAATAAGCAAGGTTTTGATTTTAAAACTGAGATTTGAAAGTTAATATTTATTTCACTGGAAAAGTAATGATTTATTTTAATTTAAGCTCTATAGTACTCCTACTCCTAAAGCATTTATTTTTCAATTATCACAATGCAGGCTATTGTAATCTGATTTATAGAACAGTTTTCATAATAGGAACTATTTTGAAAAAATCCAAAAACATAAGAGATTGGCAGAGGCATGAACATTCAGATGTGCCTCTCACAGTGATAAATAGGGAGAAAAAAAAAAAACAAAAACAAAAAAGCAAAAGCCACAGCTATTTAGCTACCTATTTTTTTCTTCAAAAAGTCTTTGATTTCAGCAAACCTTATAGTAAACAGAAGACCAGATCTAGAACAAAACTCAGACACCTAACTGTATTTCAGAGAAAAATGAAAAATAGAACCAAACCAAAAAGACTAACCAAAACCCAATTTTAAAAATCCCCAACAAAACACAAACCATAACAAAGAAACAATACCCCCCAAAACCCCCTCAAAGAAAACCAAAACCAAGCCAAAACAGCCAAACCCATCCACCCAGCAACCAACCAACCAACCAACCAACCAAAATAATTGGGAACAGAAAAGTGATTCTTCATATTCCTGATTTTTTTTTTAATTTATATAT
Source organism: Luscinia megarhynchos (assembly GCA_034336665.1). Taxonomy (NCBI): domain Eukaryota; kingdom Metazoa; phylum Chordata; class Aves; order Passeriformes; family Muscicapidae; genus Luscinia; species Luscinia megarhynchos. Next base: position 85,509,000 of record JAPFBE010000002.1, read on the forward strand.
TTTAAATATAGAAATCTTGAAGGCAGAGACTATAAAAGCAAATGTGTTATTTTTAAAACTTCAGGTAAACATTCCAGAAAATTTTCAAAAACTTAAACCAAATTGTGCAATAATTGAAGGAACTATTCATATTGTTTTGGTTTAAGTCTGAGCATCTATCTTTTGCAAAAACTTCAGGCGGACAGGTATGTCAACCAAAATAGGAAAGTCTTGCAGCACAACAGAAAAAAAACTGAGATCTAAGACTGATTTATAAGTTTTTTAAACTCTTGAGTCTAAGGAAAGGCACTTTGATGCCACCTGTGAAAACCAGCCTCCATAAGAGAGCTGCTCACAATTCGTCCTTCCAATCAGGAAACTAAGTGTGACAATAAACCTAATGCTTGTAGGACTGCAAGGTAATGATATGGTGGGGTCCTGATGAGCAATTTAAGCAATTCCCTAAAGATGTATGAATGAACAATGTGTGCTGTACACGGAATATCAAGAACAGTGCAGCCAGCAGGACTAGGAAGGGATCATCTCTCTCTACTCAGCAGTGGTGAAACCACAGGTTGAGTGCTGCATTCAGTTCTGGGCCTCTCACTTTGAAAAGGGCATTGAGGTGCTGGAGAGTGTCCAGAGAAGGGCAACAAGGGCACCTCATGAAGGGTCTAGGAAACATGTCATGTAAGGAGTGGCTGAGGGAGTTTGGTTTCTTGGTCTTGAGAAGAGGAGGCTCAGGGGGAATCTCACTGCTCTCTATGAGTATCTGAAAGGAGTTTGTAGCAAGGTTTGTAGCTGGTCTCTTCTGCTGTGCCTGCAATGAGGGGACCGGGAAAAATGACCCTAACGTGAGAGAGGGGGAAATTCAGTTTAGGTATTGCCACTGTCAGGTGGTCAGGCATTGTAATAGGTTGCTCTGGGAGGTTGTCACCTCTGTGCCTCACCCTGCCTCGAGGTGTTGAGGAGATGTTTGGATCTGGCGCTGGGTGTTGTGGTTTAGTGGTTTAAGGGTTACTGTGGCAGTGCTGAGTTGATGGCTGGAATTGATGATCTTAAAGGTCTCTTCCAATCCTAATGATTCAATGATTCTATAATATTAGTACATGTTGCCAGGCTAAAGGAGGAAGGTGGCATGTAGGATTTGATGGCAGAAAGAGATAAAATCTTATGCAGATCTTGATGTCTGAAGTCCATGGAGATCTTGAGATGACCTAAATATTTCCATTTCAACTGGACTTCAGCCATAATGCAATGTAAATACCCAAGACTGGTATTCCCTGATTGTTCAAGTCAGAGAATCAAGACATCAGTTGTTCATAATTCCACACTTTTAGCAGTGAAAATCTATGGTGACAGATACTGTTACTGAGCTTAGAAAATTTTCAGACTTTTGTGGAATAAAGCTGTGCTTTAAATTTACTTATGTTTGTCATATATAGGAATGCTAAGTGTTACCAGTGGAGAAAAAGACAAAAAAAACCACCACCACCACCACCACCACCACCACCACTACCAACAACAACAACAAAACAAAAAAAAAACCCCAAAACAGACAAGCTCTTCCAAATAGATTAGGACTGATTAGAAACAGGGATTTAAGTATTTTTCTTGCCCTGGACCAACAGGCAGGCAAAGCCTATATAGTCTTCATAAAAGTCATATTATGAAACGTTCATGTTTCTGACACTGGGCATATGTGACATGGGGAATGCTTCAGAGGAGTAATTTATATTGCAGCTCTCTCCTAGAATAGAGATTTCATGTATTATTTTTCTCTGGCTTGCAGTTTAAGCAATAAGTTCAGTGTAAAAGAATTATTAGAAATTATCATAGTGCAAAACTATGGTATGGATAAATATTGTTTTAGGTACTTGCCAGCAAATCCTAATAAAAGCATGGGTAGATTAATAGAAGTATAAAATCTAACGGAAACAATGCATTCAGATCCATAATTAAAGTTTGGAGGGAGATGAGAAGAGAGAATTATAAAAGCCTAGCTCTTTCAAATTCTCATACATTTGTGAGGGTGTTTAAACTGGATTTATTTCCATTTTGCTTCATTACATGTGACAGAACCTGCTATAAAGATGACATGCTAAGACTAAGAAGTCAGCTTCTGGTTGGGATACATTATGTGATCAGACTGAACTGCAAGGCGCTGATGGATAGCTAATCTGAACCCCCTACTGTAAAAGAGAATCAGTCTGCAGAGGCCATAGAGGCCAAATTTTTCTGGTAATTAGTTGTGTACCCAGAAACTACAACAGTCATTTAAGATCTCATAAAGGGTACTCTTCTCTTCTGCCTGTGAACTCTTCTCCCTTCTTTTCAGATCTTTGATCTGTATGAAATTTATTTTGCAGCTTTTTGACTGTATGAAAATTGTGGAAAACGATTTAGTGTCATGAAGTGTTGCCATAACTTATTCATAGTGCTCTGCTTAGATAACCATGAATTTCCATTCTAACTTGTAACCATCTGGAAGCCAACAGGATCTCTGCCGTATAAGAATGAATTCCTGTCTTGTTCTATAAAATGCAAGGAAATAGGCTTTTATTTTATATCTTGGCCCCTGCTCTCCAAGCATCAATTCATGCAGAGCTCCAGAAAAGCTGACTTTATTCATGGGGTGGATTATGGTGGTATATTCCCCCTGCCAGGCCTCTGGGCTGAGCAACTCTTGAACTTAGCTGAAACACTGTCTGTGTGTAGCCCAGAACAGCTGCCTTAATGAGCACCTGCTTTTTAATGAACAGCTGTAGAAGATGTCACTTCCCCCAAACAGGACCCCTGGGACATAATTCCTTAGACAAAGAAATTCCTTAAAGCATGCCCCCCTCCTCCTTATCAAAACTTCTGTTATCTCTTCGGATTTCTATTGGTTCTTAACGTTGTTGATTGGTTTTTCCTTAGAATTTTAAGGTAATTGGTTAGTTTGTAATCTGTAGTTCTTATTGGTTAAAATTTCAATCCGCTAGAAAATTATAAAAAAACTTTGTTATATCATATAATCAGACTTCTTGAGTAGATTTCCTTCAGAGAAATAAAGATACCTTCGGAATATCTACAGCAAGTTCCTAAGTCTCATCTCTGCCGGCGAGTAGCTGCCTTGAGGCTGGAATAAGTCCGGTCTCCAGGTGGCTACAAACAGCCTGGAAAACTTACTCTTTCTTGCCTGAATAAAACCTCAAGTGGGATAATGTTTTTGTTATCGAACCTGCAAAGGAGGTTACTGAGTCAAATTGAGCCAGGATGGGAAATTACTAAGACTAAAACCCACTCTTGGGACATTATAAACAGTGGTCCAAAGTGAGAGCCTTTGAGCTCTCAATTCCCAAGAGATAAAGTGTATGTCTCAAGCACTGATAACTGGATGGCTGTGGAGCCAACCAAGGACAGTTGGTATTAACACGTCATAAGTAAGGAAAAGGAGGTCCAAGTGGGCAGAGAGGCCAAGTAACATTTTCTGGGGAAAACATCCTTTTTTGTTTTCCCTGGAGATAAACACAATGCAGTACAGAGCAAGCACAAGAATTAGGCAAGAGGTGAGTGTGGGCTGTAGGAGAGGATAAAGATTACGAAGGACCCTGAAGCCTTCTACTCATTTCCAAAGTGACGCGAAAACAAGACAGCGAGTGACAACCAATTTACATGAAACCCGAGAAACCGATCTTCCATCTAGAGAACTTATATCTGGAAAAAGAAACCCTCTCCAAGCCCAGGTGGGGCCTCCAGGACCCTGAGTCAGCTTCCCTTCCCTTCCCTTCCCTTCCCTTCCCTTCCCTTCCCTTCCCTTCCCTTCCCTTCCCTTCCCTTCCCTTCCCTTCCCTTCCCTTCCCTTCCCTTCCCTTCCCCTTCCCTGGCTTCCGGGGCCCTTCCCTTCCCTTCCCTTCCTTCCTTCCCTTCCCTTCCCTTCCCGCCTTCCCTTCCTTCCTTCCGGGCTTCCTTCCTTCCCTTCCCTTCCCTTCCCCGGGACTTCCCTTCCCTCCTTCCATTCCCTTCCTTCCGGAACTTCCTTACTTCCCTTCAAACTTCCCGGAACTTCCTTCAAACTTCCCTTCCAGCGCTTCCGGAAGCTTCCTTCCCTTCACTTCCTTCCTTCCGACCTTCCCTTCCCTTCCCCTTCCCTTCCCGGAAACTTCCCTTCCCTTCCCGAAACTTCCCTTCCCTTCCCTTCCGGGCTTCCTTCCCTTCCCTTCCTTCCAGACTTCCTTCCTTCCCTTCCTTCCTTCCCTTCCTTCCTTCCTTCCATTCCCTTCCCTTCCTTCCCTTCCCTTCCTTCCCCTTCCTTCCTTCCTTCCTTCCTTCCCTTCCATTCCTTCCATTCCTTTCCATTCCTTCCTTCCTTCCATTCCTTCCTTCCTTCCATTTCCCTTCCATTTCCATTCCATTCCTTCCATTCCATTCCATTCCCTTCCTTCCATTCCTTCCTTCCTTCCGTCCTTCCATTCCTTCCGTTCCATTCCATTCCTTCCATTTCCATTCCTTCCTTCCATTCCATTCCATTCCTTCCATTCCTTCCATTCCATTCCATTTCCTTCCATTCCCTTCCTTCCATTCCTTTCCATTCCATTCCTTCCATTCCTTCCATTCTTCCTTCCATTCCATTCCTTCCATTCCATTCCTTCCTTCCATTCCATTCCTTCCATTCCTTCCATGTCGTTTCCTTCCTTCCGTTCCTTCCTTCCAGTTTCGTCCATTCCTTCCGTTTCCTTCCTATTCCTTCCATTTCCTTCCATTCCATTCCATTCCATTCCATTCCTTCCATTCCTTCCCTTCCTTCCATTCCATTCCTTCCATTCCTTCCTTCCATTCCATTCCTTCCTTCCATCCTTCCATTCCATTCCATTCCATGTCTTCCTTCCATTCCATTCCTTCCATTCCATTCCATTCCATTCCATTCCATTCCATTCCATTCCATTCCATTCCATTCCATTCCGTTTCCATTCCATTCCATTCCATTCCATTCCATTCCATTCCATTCCATTCCATTCCATTCCGGGCTTTCCATTCCATTCCATTCCATTCCATTCCATTCCATTCCATTCCATTCCATTCCATTCCATTCCATTCCATTCCATTCCATTCCATTCCATTCCATTCCATTCCATTCCATTCCATTCCATTCCATTCCATTCCATTCCATTCCATTCCATTCCATTCCATTCCATTCCATTCCATTCCATTCCATTCCATTCCATTCCATTCCATTCCATTCCATTCCATTCCATTCCATTCCATTCCATTCCATTCCATTCCATTCCATTCCATTCCATTCCATTCCATTCCATTCCATTCCATTCCTTCCATTCCATTCCATTCCATTCCATTCCATTCCATTCCATTCCATTCCATTCCATTCCATTCCATTCCATTCCATTCCATTCCATTCCATTCCATTCCATTCCATTCCATTCCATTCCATTCCATTCCATTCCATTCCATTCCATTCCATTCCATTCCATTCCATTCCATTCCATTCCATTCCATTCCATTCCATTCCATTCCATTCCATTCCATTCCATTCCGGTCGGGCTCCATTCCGGGCCATTCCATTCCATTCCATTCCATTCCATTCCATTCCATTCCATTCCATTCCATTCCATTCCCATTCCATTCCATTCCATTCCATTCCGGGCCATTCCATTCCATTCCATTCCATTCCATTCCATTCCATTCCATTCCATTCCATTCCATTCCATTCCATTCCATTCCATTCCATTCCGTCCATTCCATTCCATTCCATTCCATTCCATTCCATTCCATTCCATTCCATTCCATTCCATTCCATTCCATTCCATTCCATTCCATTCCATTCCATTCCATTCCATTCCATTCCATTCCATTCCATTCCATTCCATTCCATTCCATTCCATTCCATTCCATTCCATTCCATTCCATTCCATTCCATTCCATTCCATTCCATTCCATTCCATTCCATTCCATTCCATTCCATTCCATTCCATTCCATTCCATTCCATTCCATTCCATTCCATTCCATTCCATTCCATTCCATTCCATTCCATTCCATTCCATTCCATTCCATTCCATTCCATTCCATTCCATTCCATTCCATTCCATTCCATTCCATTCCATTCCATTCCATTCCATTCCATTCCATTCCATTCCGGCCTCCGGGCCTCCATTCCATTCCATTCCATTCCATTCCATTCCATTCCATTCCATTCCATTCCATTCCATTCCATTCCATTCCATTCCATTCCATTCCATTCCATTCCATTCCATTCCATTCCATTCCATTCCATTCCATTCCATTCCATTCCATTCCATTCCATTCCATTCCATTCCATTCCATTCCATTCCGTCCATTCCATTCCATTCCATTCCATTCCATTCCATTCCATTCCATTCCATTCCATTCCATTCCATTCCATTCCATTCCATTCCATTCCATTCCATTCCATTCCATTCCATTCCATTCCATTCCATTCCATTCCATTCCATTCCATTCCATTCCATTCCATTCCATTCCATTCCATTCCATTCCATTCCATTCCATTCCATTCCATTCCATTCCATTCCGGGTCCATTCCATTCCATTCCATTCCATTCCATTCCATTCCATTCCATTCCATTCCATTCCATTCCATTCCATTCCATTCCATTCCATTCCATTCCATTCCATTCCATTCCATTCCATTCCATTCCATTCCATTCCATTCCATTCCATTCCATTCCATTCCATTCCATTCCATTCCATTCCATTCCATTCCATTCCATTCCATTCCATTCCATTCCGGTTCCATTCCATTCCATTCCATTCCATTCCATTCCATTCCATTCCATTCCATTCCATTCCATTCCATTCCATTCCATTCCATTCCATTCCATTCCATTCCATTCCATTCCATTCCATTCCATTCCATTCCATTCCATTCCATTCCATTCCATTCCATTCCATTCCATTCCATTCCATTCCATTCCATTCCATTCCATTCCGGTTCCATTCCATTCCATTCCATTCCATTCCATTCCATTCCATTCCATTCCATTCCATTCCATTCCATTCCATTCCATTCCATTCCATTCCATTCCATTCCATTCCATTCCATTCCATTCCATTCCATTCCATTCCATTCCATTCCATTCCATTCCATTCCATTCCATTCCATTCCATTCCATTCCATTCCATTCCATTCCATTCCATTCCATTCCATTCCATTCCATTCCATTCCATTCCATTCCATTCCATTCCATTCCATTCCATTCCATTCCATTCCATTCCATTCCATTCCATTCCATTCCATTCCATTCCATTCCATTCCATTCCATTCCATTCCATTCCATTCCATTCCATTCCATTCCATTCCATTCCATTCCATTCCGGGCCATTCCATTCCATTCCATTCCGGTCCATTCCATTCCATTCCATTCCATTCCATTCCATTCCATTCCATTCCATTCCATTCCATTCCATTCCATTCCATTCCATTCCATTCCATTCCATTCCATTCCATTCCATTCCATTCCATTCCATTCCATTCCATTCCATTCCATTCCATTCCATTCCATTCCATTCCATTCCATTCCATTCCATTCCATTCCATTCCATTCCATTCCATTCCATTCCATTCCATTCCATTCCATTCCATTCCATTCCATTCCATTCCATTCCATTCCATTCCATTCCATTCCATTCCATTCCATTCCATTCCATTCCGGTTCCATTCCATTCCGGGCTTCCATTCCATTCCATTCCATTCCATTCCATTCCATTCCATTCCATTCCATTCCATTCCATTCCATTCCATTCCATTCCATTCCATTCCATTCCATTCCATTCCATTCCATTCCATTCCATTCCATTCCATTCCATTCCATTCCATTCGGGCATTCCATTCCATTCCATTCCGGGCTCCATTCCATTCCATTCCATTCCATTCCATTCCATTCCATTCCATTCCATTCCATTCCATTCCATTCCATTCCATTCCATTCCATTCCATTCCATTCCATTCCATTCCATTCCATTCCATTCCATTCCATTCCATTCCATTCCATTCCATTCCATTCCATTCCATTCCATTCCATTCCATTCCATTCCATTCCATTCCATTCCATTCCATTCCATTCCATTCGTCCATTCCATTCCATTCCGGTTCCATTCCATTCCATTCCGGCCTCCATTCCATTCCATTCCATTCCATTCCATTCCATTCCATTCCATTCCATTCCATTCCATTCCATTCCATTCCATTCCATTCCATTCCATTCCATTCCATTCCATTCCATTCCATTCCATTCCATTCCATTCCATTCCATTCCATTCCATTCCATTCCATTCCATTCCATTCCATTCCATTCCATTCCATTCCATTCCATTCCATTCCATTCCATTCCATTCCATTCCATTCCATTCCATTCCATTCCGGTCCATTCCGGGCCATTCCATTCCATTCCATTCCGGGCCATTCCATTCCATTCCATTCCATTCCATTCCATTCCATTCCATTCCATTCCATTCCATTCCATTCCCGGGGCCTCCACTCCGGGCCTCCGGTTCCATTCCATTCCATTCCATTCCGGGCCGGGCCATTCCATTCCATTCCATTCCATTCCATTCCATTCCATTCCATTCCATTCCATTCCATTCCATTCCATTCCATTCCATTCCATTCCATTCCATTCCATGCATCTCCATTCCATTCCATTCCATTCCATTCCATTCCATTCCATTCCATTCCATTCCATTCCATTTCCATTCCATTCCATTCCATTCCATTCCATTCCATTCCATTCCATTCCATTCCATTCCATTCCATTCCATTCCATTCCATTCCATTCCATGCATTCGCCATTCCATTCCATTCCATTCCATTCCATTCCATTCCATTCCATTCCATTCCATTCCATTCCATTCCATTCCATTCCATTCCATTCCATTCCATTCCATTCCATTTCCTTTCCATTCCATTCCATTCCATTCCCGGGCCATGTCCATTCCATTCCATTCCATTCCATTCCATTCCATTCCATTCCATTCCATTCCATTCCATTCCATTCCATTCCATTCCATTCCATTCCATTCCGTGTCCATTCCATTCCATTCCATTCCATTCCATTCCATTCCATTCCATTCCATTCCATTCCATTCCATTCCGGGGCCATTCCATTCCATTCCATTCCATTCCATTCCATTCCATTCCATTCCATTCCTTCCTTCCCTTCCCTTCCTTCCTTCCTTCCTTCCCTTCCCTTCCTTCCCTTCCCTTCCTTCCCTTCCTTCCTTCCTTCCCTCAAACTTTCCCTAAACTTCCTTCCTTCCTTCCATTCCATTCCTTCCTTCCCTTCCTTCCTTCCTTCCCTTCCTTCCCTTCCTTCCTTCCTTCCTTCCTTCCTTCCTTCCATTCCTTCCTTTGCCCTTCCTTCGTCCTTCCATTCCATCCTTCCTTCCATTCCTTCCATTCCATTCCATCCTTCCATTCCTTCCATTCCTTCCTTCTCCTTCCATTCCATCCTGCTTTCCATATCCCTTCCCCTTCCCTTCCCTTCCATTCCATTCCTTCCTTCCTTCCTTCCATTCCTTCCATTCCTTCCTTCCTTCCATTCCATTCCTTCCATTTCCATTTCCATTCCATTCCTTCCATCCCTTCCTGAACTTCCATGCCTTTCCATGCCTTCCATCTCCTTCCATTCCATTCCCGGGCTCATTCCTTCCATTCCATTCCATTCCTTCCCTTCCATTCCTTCCATTCCTTCCTTTCCATTTCCATTCCTTCCATTCCATTCCATTCCATTCCTTCATGGGCATTCCATTCCTTCCATTCCATTCCATTCCATTCCATCCATTCCTTCCACTCCATTCCATTCCATTCCATTCCATTTCCTTCCATTCCATTCCATTCCATTCCATTTCCATTCCTGCCGTTTCATTCCATTCCATTCCATTTGTCCATTCCATTCCGTCGTCCATTCCATTCCATTTCCTTCATTCCATTCCGGCTTTCCGGCTTTTCCGCTTCCTTCCTTCCTTCCATTCCGTCGTCCATTCCTTCCATTCCATTCCGGTCGTCCATTCCATTCCATTCCATTCCTGTTCCATTCCATTCCTGGGCCTCGCACTCGTCCATTCCATTCCATTCCATTCCATTCCATTCCTGCATTCCTGGGCTGGGCGTGTCCATTCCATTCCATTCCATTCCATTCCATCCTGCTATTCCATTCCATTCCATTCCATTCCATTCCGGTCGTGTCCATTCCATTCCATTCCATTCCATTCCATGGGACCTCCAGGGTTCCATGCTTCCATGTCCACTCGGCCCATTCCATTCCATTCCATTCCTCCTTCCTTTCCTTTCCTTTCCATCTCCATTCCATTCCTTCCATTCCATTCCATTCCATTCCATTCCTTTCCTTCCTTTCCATTCCATTCCATTCCATTCCATTCCATTCCATTCCATTTCCATTCCATTCCATTCCATTCCATTCCATTCATTCATTCCATTCCATGTGTGTCCTGGGCTGGGGCATTCCTGGGGCTGGGCATTTTCCTTCCATTCCATTCCATTCCATTCCATTCCATTCCATTCCATTCCATTCCCATTCCATTCCATTTCCTGGGCTGGGGCTTCCTTCCTTCCATGTGTTCCTGGTGTGTGTTGTGTTCTTTTCTTGTTTCTGTGTTGGTTGGTCCTGGTCGGGATCCATATCTGTGTTAGTCCATGGGATTCCATGTTCCGGTTGTGTGTTTCCACTGTCTGGTCCTGTCCTTGCTCCGTTCCGGTCTGGGGTCAGTTCTGTGTCCATTAGGCTTCCTCCTTGCACTGTCCATTTCCATCTCCTGGGGTTTTCTTTGGTGATCGTGGATTGGCCTTGTGTGTTCACTGGACCCTCTGTCTCGTGGTGCATTCCTTCGTCCGCTGTTCCGTTGTCCTTCCTTGGATGCCTGGGGTCATTTCTTCCGGCTCCTGTCTTCCAGGGGCTGTGCTGTTCCCTTTCTGCTGGTGGTGTTTCTCCTTCGTCTTTTTCCTCCACCGTGTGTAAAACCCTGTGCAATCTCCATTCCTTCCTTCCGTTATTCATTCTTCGTCCGTCCTTTTGGTCGTTCCTTCCTGTCAGTTTCCATATCCTGGGGATTGATGTCCGTGGATCTTCCTTCCGATTGATCCATGTGTTTATTTGGGCCCTGGGTGTTTGGCTCGGGTCCTTATATAAAGAAGAATGGGATTGGTCGGCTCCGGCTATGGGGCTCGTTTCCTCCAGTGGGGTCTCATTTTGCACTGTCTCCTTCCTGGGGTGTCGTGATTCCTCTGTGTGGGTGGGTCGGGTTCCGTCTTTCGGTTCGTGTCGTTCTCTGTCTCGTTGTGGGACAAGATGTGTGTCAGATCGGCCTGGGGTGGGTTGGGTGGTCCTTGGGGCTTGGCTTGTGTCTTGGGGTTTAATGGAAGGATTGTTCCCCCGGCCTCATGTCTAAATTATTCAGGATTCCACTGTGTCCTTTTTCCGATGAAGCGATGGACGCTCTATAAGACTAAAGGGCAATGCGTGACTGCC